>JAQPZY010001025.1:0-600000 GCA_029931535.1 Margaritifera margaritifera | reverse complement strand
CTGTATCTATTGTGATTTCTTATTGGGAATATTTATATTTTTGTATTTATCATAACTACCTTTCATTTAGATAAGTCTGCTTTAAAACTTGTTAGTAGAGCTTTTAGGAATTGTTTTCACCATGAATAATTTGTGCATCTCGTGTAATATGACTGTTGGACAGCACAGGATCATGTGAGACTCATGTTCGCAATGGCAACATTGGACCTGTGGCATGAGTAAATTACCTTTAGTAATAATAATAATAATAATAGTAGTAGTAGTAGTGTCAAATTAAATGAAAGACTTATGGTAAGTGATTGCTACTCAATCTTTGTTTTATACTAATGAAGTATGGATAAAGTACCTTTGGTTAGATTTTATAGGCTCACAATCCAATTGTAATACTGAGAATTGCAGTAATTTGAACCAAATAAAATAAACCCCATTATGCGTTTTCCTGTAATCCAGTTATCTTCTCTTTATTGTAACATTTTAGTACTAATTTAAAGAACAGTAACTGTTTTATCTGCTTCATGTTCCCAGTTGGGTATTTGAATAACATGAAAATGTCAGCAATTTGTAACTTAAATCAGTTGTCAATCTCCGATTCCCCCCAAAAATCAGTTTTTGTCTGAATCCCCATAAACACCACGTTTTATTCTTAAAAGGGGGTTTGCAGAGTTCAGTTTGAGAAATTTGAATGTTTTAGTAAATGAAACACTGTTGTAAGAAAAGTATACTTCAAGGATGGCACAGAAGAATTAATGAGAGGGCAACGAAGAGACCGGACTACGGTTTTATGTTCTAGTGCACTATCACAGGGCTCGAAATTATGATTTTTGTTCACTAACCCACATGATCACCAAGATGAAATTTTACTGATCCTGTCTAAGTTTCACTGATAGTGCTAAAATCAAACAGAAGCCAGTTCAGTTTCTAATTCAGCATTTATTATTCAATGACATCAGCTCAAAACAATAACAACTGTATTTCACCAACAAGAGTTGCAGAAAGTTGAAAGTTCATGTTCATATTCTGTATCTGATTCATCATCAGATCTAGGTCCATAAGGTATAATCTCTGGCAGTCTGTTTCTTGGTCCAGCAGCATGCCACAGCTTGATGGTATCTCTTGGATTATAAACCTCGATGTCTGGCGAGTTAAGGAGCACCATCATTAGATCCGTTTCAGTGGCATCACCGAACAATGCATTAAATGTTTATCAACAAAGATATAAATATTAAAACAATGTTTGGTATAATTATGGATTATTTGTTGAGTAGGCAGAGGCTAACTTTTCTGATTAGTCAGCACCAGTCTGAGACCCTATACTTTCTGTTATCATCAGTAATGAAATCAGTGCCTGGGGCTGAACACCAGGCTAGTTCCACGTGTGCAGAGACTGTTTTGACAATAAGCACACTAGTTTACTGGATGAGTGGGTTAACACCAATCCATTTGTGCCGAGGGCATTTATTGTACTTCATCTCTGGGGCCCAGGATGGCAGAGTGATCTAAGGCACTCACATTTACATATCACTCACACACCTCACCTCTGTCCACATGAGTTAGAGTCTTGGCTCAACCAACATGGGTATGTGAGAACGCTTGCCAGTAACTTCCCTTGGCTCGGTGGTTCTTCCTCCACTGAATATACTGGCCGCCATGTATAACCTATCATGTGATGAAAAATGGCATTAAACCCCACAAAACCAAAAATGAACTTCAACAAGTGCAGATTGTTGGTAGGTACTTAATTAATACAATAAACAGATCAATCAACTATTAAAGCGACTGCGGACTCACAGCCACTTTTTAACTGTTATGATAGAGACCGGTGGTAATTTTCACTGCTCCAACAGATTAGTAATGGCTGGGTGTTAGTGACCTGTCGGCAAAATCACTACCCACGGGATAGCAGATTAGCATTAATTTTTACCCCTGCTATATATGCCATGACGCTGACTTCATCATGACACAAATGCACCTAATGCAGAATGCCTTATATATGCAGGACAATTGCCAGAAATTCTACAGGCTGCAGAAAAGGCTGAATAGAATATGGGATGACTGAACTGGTTTTGGGCGAAAATGATCCAGAGCCTATAGATGTATAATGTATGTCTCACATGATATAAATTTATAATATTAGACGTATGAACCTCTTGACATTGTGACTATTATTTGTGATTTTTTAGGGTGTATTGAAATTATATATATATATATTACAATTTGTCCATCTTCGTGTAATAAAATCCATTGAAATCCATAATGCTTGACCTTTAAATCCATTTATATGATGAATCTATGAATTAAATTATAGGTCACATACATCAATCATTTGTTCTTTTGGAAGGTGAAATCTGGCCTCTTACACAATGACAACATCCTCAGTGTGTTTTGTATTTTTAATATGCTGTATACTTTGAGTTGATGTTAAGTATAATGGCAAAGAAGCATTTCAAAATATATTCTTGTTAGCAGTCATCTAAATGCATTCATACCGTTAGAAATGGTCTATAAGAACAACTCTGAACCCAAACCACTTAGTCATAACAAAATAACCAAATAAAAAAGAAAGAAGGATTTACTTTCAAAACAATATTCAATTCATAATGCTCAAACTTACTACTTATCTCAGCTGTCTACCTATTTAATATTTGTCTTCAAAGATAAAGTTATTTCATTATTTATTTATTAATTTATTGTATCTCCTTTTACTACTTAATGTCATATGTTTTCGAAATATTTGTTTTACACAAATAATTAAATCTTCAGCTCCGTAAACACATTATGATAAGCCTGATAATATTACATTAGAAACTTGAAAAGCTGTTTAAACTGAAGATAGCAATGGATTACGCAGATCTTGGTTGTTCAGAAACTAGTATAACATTACAAGATACATGTAGTATCATCTAGAAGACTTTGATTAGTGATCAAAAGATGCATTAATTGTATCATTTTTCTTGTAAATTTACAGCAAACAAAATATATTCTTTACAGGTAAGATGCATCACATATTGCAAGAAAGAATTATCATACTTGTGTATAAATCGGGTCCAACTGTGAACAAAAGTAAAAACCTGCAGTTGGATCCAACTTATACACAAGTACATATGGTAAATAATAAATGAAGATAAGTATATCTCACAAAAATGTAATTATATGACATGTATAAATCTACCATTTATACTCGCATAGAAGTTGGATCCAACTGCAAACTGTACAGACCCAGATCTGCCATCGCTTAATGTGCCAGCATATCTGGGTCTATGCAGTTTGCTAGGAGTAATCAGTAGAATGAACAAAATAGACCCTGATCTGCCAGCGCATTATGGGATGGCAGATCAGGGTCTATGTTTGCAGATGGACCAGACTTATATGCGAGTACATACGGTGTCTTGACAAAATTGTTTCTAAATGTTAGTTCTAGACAAATTGATTAAAGAATATTTTGCTCATCCCTTTTTACTTGCACAAAGCCCTCTGTCTACTGCAAGGTATCAGCAAGCAAGTAACAGGTTTTATTGAAAATTGTATAGTGTAGAATGCACAATAGTTGCAGTAGAAAGCACGTCCAGTTGGAAAACGAGAAATTCACAGGGGAAGTAGCTGTATATGACAGTTCAGAACACAATGTGAAATTGCTGATCAAGAAAACATCACTGAAAATGTCATAAATTGATATCTGGTACACAAATTTGGGTATTTCTCTTTTACAAATTAAATGTAAAACATATGAATAAGATAAAATAAAAATATCGGACATATTGGTATTATTAATAAAGTAAAAGTCATAAGAATGAACAAGATAAAATAAAAATACAAGGGATATATGCATTGATAGAGTCATAGCTTGTTTCTTATGACATCTTTTATCATTATCAAAAGGCAAGAACAGTTAAATTTCAAAATATCAATAAATTATTAATATTTATCATCTTATTTTTCCTGTACATTTAAAATTAATGCAAGAAAAATCAGCTTCTCAAGCCAAATATATTAGATATTTTGTTATTCATGTACCTAGGTCATGTGACTACCCCATCCCCCCCACTCCACAGACACACATACCTTGCAATTATACCTTTATATAAGTCTGAGAAACCCACCATCACCATCTAACATGTTAGCAGATATAAATAAGTAAAATGTGGGAAACATTTTTGCAAGTAAAGGTAAATTGTTGACATGCAGCAGAAAGTGGTGTTGAGAACACAGTAACTAACTTTGTATAGCAGACCTAGACTTCATCATCAGACTTTAAATTTATTACATTGAAATGTACCAATATTTGTATGTTTCGATGTATAAAAAAATACTAGTTCTTAGTTTTTCACTACATACTCCTTCTCAGATTGGTAACTCGATTATAATACATGGGTTATTTAGCACTTACATTTGATGTCATTAAGAATACTTGCAAATAAAACAAATAATCTGATCACTTTATCTGATCTGCATCCTTAAAACTTAATATTGTCTTTATATGACAAGATGGAGTTCATAAACCTGTATTGAAATTATATATATATATATTACAATTTGTCCATCTTCGTGTAATAAAATCCATTGAAATCCATAATGCTTGACCTTTAAATCCATTTATATGATGAATCTATGAATTAAATTATAGGTCACATACCAGTATAAAATAGTAGTTCAGTATGATCCAATTCACAATATTCTATAATATGTTAATTCCACACGTCTTACAAATGAACAGAGTCCACATTTTTGTGATTCACTGTATCCTATATATGTCACTATCTAATGTCATCTGGTACAAAGTCCAAGAATTCATCCTCATTGTGTGATAAAGTTCTGAAATTCTCCATAGTCTAGTCATATTGTAAATCATAGTTGTCTAGTCATCGTAAATATCATCCGACTCCAGTTCCTGAGACTGAGCTTGGGCTCTGTAAGTAACACTTTGATCATGAAGTCTGTGAAATCTATTAAAGGATGCAACTGAACACGTGTCATTTGTGTGGCAAGATCATAGGCAGTTCAGATAAACACCTTCTGTTATTTGGCACTGAACATGTATTGAACTCGTGGCTTGATCAAAGGGTTGTCATGTGGGAAAACAAAGTGGTTGGTGCCTTTACAAGTTAAGGGATTAAGGTCAGACATGCACAGGAACTCTACTTGGCACTGAACAAGGATTAAATTTGCGGCTCAATCAAAAGGATTGTTGACTTAAAAACAAAGTGAGTGTTGCCTTTGCAAGCCAAAGGCTTATCAGCCCATGTGCACTGGCATATAACTTGGAAAATATCACTTGGGAATTAAATCTGACTTGTGCATTGTTTGGTCATTATGTTTTGCCAGATGTTCATTCTGTAGAGCCACAAAGTGCAAGAGAAAAGAGGTGTGAAAGCCTATTTCCTGGACTAAAAAACACCCCAATAATTAAATGAATGCCTCAGGGTCTGTTCTATTGGCATTACACAAGTCCCTCATACTGTGTGTTTTTTAACTATATTGTGTTGTGTTGTGTTGTGTCAACACCTCAGAACTTTAAAGCCTGATTTGTAAAAAAAAGATTCTTGCAACAACAACTAACTGTTTTGATCATCCTCCAAGACTTGTTTGGGGACCTGATCAAATAAAACTTCACCATCAGACTTGAAATCAAATGCCTGTCAATTAGGTGTTAAGCATTTTCAAGATAGTAAGTCTGTTTGTTGTCAATTATTAATATATTTTTAAAACTGTGGAGTTGAATACAATGCTGTTGTTGGATGAAATTCTATTTAGTGTTTTTTAAGTAAAAATGATTTTTATAAATAATTAATTTGAGAGGAAACCAGTGAATCATGGATAATGCTAATACTAAAGCAGCAGCAAATCAGGAACTGGAAATGACATATTTTCCAGTACATTGAATAATTATGTATTTCAATGTTTTCTTTTAGTCAAAACTTTTTATACCGGTACCTCTTTTGAATGTTTATATATTAAATTTAACATATATGGCCACCACATTAATTTGTAAGGAGAATGTCTAACATGAGCCATTAAAATTTTGGTAATACTTTATATATATATATATATATATAGTAAGAGGAAGTATCTGCTAAATATTCCTTAGGGTGTAAAGACTATTCCCTGCTCAGCTTTTGAGGGAATCAAGTAGGATAGTAGTGTTAATGACTTTAAAAGAAAAGCCGAGCTTTGAGTTTGATAAAGGTTTTATTGCAATATTTCTCTTTTTCAGAGAATACATATTCATATTTACTGATTTTTATTTTCCAGGTAAGACTTCAGAATGCAATATTGAAACCTATCCCTCAGAGATGTAGAGAAATTGAAGAAATCATCAAATCTAGCAGTCCTAAGGTAAAGCAGTCTTAAGGTAAAGCAGTCTTAACGTAAAGCAGTCCTAAGGTAAAGCAGTCTTAAGGTAAAGCAGTCTTATGGTAAAGCAGTCTTATGGTAAAGCAGTCCTAAGGTAAAGCAGTCCTAACGTAAAGCAGTCTTTAGGTAAAGCAGTCTTAAGGTAAAGCAGTCTTTAGGTAAAGCAGTCTTAAGGTAAAGCAGTCTTTAGGTAAAGCAGTATTATGGTAAAGCAGTCTTTAGGTAAAGCAGTCCTAAGGTAAAGCAGTCTTTAGGTAAAGCAGTCTTAAGGTAAAGCAGTCTTAAGGTAAAGCAGTCCTAAGGTAAAGCAGTCCTAAGGTAAAACAGCATTGTATTGATTAGCATACAAGATACAAAGCCAGAGCTCCCTGTAGGAACTTGAAAATGAAAGTCAAGAGTCCAGTATATACAAAACTGTGGAGCAAATTGTTAAAACAATACCTTTTTTTAGTATGATAATTGTTTACCAGCTTCATTTCATATATTTCTTTGAACATATGTAAATAATTGAGGGCTACAAGGGAGATTAGTTTCTGTAGTAATTATGTCACCCTCTTAAAATAAAAACTTTATTAATAAATATTATTTTTATTATTATTATTATTATAAAGTCCATGATCAGAAACTGAAGGTCCTGGAAGCTGGAATTCTCACTACAGAGAACTTTGCACTCTATCTTTGCAAATTTCATATTCTGCACAAGGGAGCACATTTGTTTTTCCTTAGTCAGTCCATGTTTTTGTAAATATCAGCTGATCAGGTGGTAAAATTTGAAATACTTTAATTTTTGAAATTTGTGTACCCTCTATTATAGCTCAACTGGTCATAGACCAGAAGAGCTTATAGGATGGTTTGTTGTCCGGCTGTTAGTACAAGTTTGTTATCACTACTCCTCCTAAACTACTGGGAGGATTACCATGAAACTTTGTACACACATTCATTCATTGTCTAGCTAGTCCTAAATGAAAATGGTGCCACTTGTATATCCAGTATGGCCACCATGGTATGATATCTAGTTGGACCTAAATGAAAATGGTGCCACTTGTATATCCAGTATGGCCACCATGGTATGATGTCTAGTTGCACCTAAATGAAAGTGGTACTGATATGACATCCAATCCTGAAAATTGCATCACTACTCCTCAGGCATTGATGGTTATATCAACATGTGGTTTTCACCTCAAGACTTAATATGATGTCTAGTTGATCCTAAATGGAAATGATGCCAATATGGTTTCCACAGTGGCTGTCTTGAAAATCTTATCACTTCTCCTAATGAATGGATTTTCATATTGATCTGGAGTTTTCATGACCACATAGGTTTTTGCAGTCAGTGTATTTACTGTTATACCAGAGAAAATGAAACTTAGTGAGGGAATGCATCTTGATGAGAGTACTACACCCTCATCACAAAAGTAGGTTACTGTGACCCATATTTCACACTTCACTGTCTTGGGTTCCATTTAGTGTTCTTAACTCCTCATGCTTGAATTATAAAACTAGATTATTGCATAATCTCTATTAATACCACACATGTACAAGAAATTTATCACTGTGTCCTACATTCCACATTTTACTGTCTTAGGTTAAGTTTTTGCATTGATATTATGACCAAAAATGTTTTTGTTATGCTATGGACATACTATCTTATCTAGAATCATGAAACTTGTGAGAGGATGCATTTTGATGAGCACTACTCCATCTTTTCAGTAGTAGGTGACTATTTTACACTTCACTGACTTGGGTTAAATTTTGTTTTGTTCATTTCTAAGACACTGTTCATGCTGGAGTCATGAAATTGGAAATGATATGCATCTCTGTTAGTACCACACCCTTACAACAAAAGTGGCTCATTATGATCTGTATTTCAACTTGTACTGGCTTTGGTAAAGTTTTTGCATTTAGCTCATGGCCACATGAGTATTTGGTATGCTGTATACATACTATCCTACCTAGAATCATGAAACATTGTGAGTGGATGCATCTTGATAAGTACTGCACCCTTATTGCAAAAAGGGGTCTCTCTGACCTATATTTCATTTTTTAATGACTTCATTGACATTTTGTGTTTAAAATTTATTTATTGGCTGCTGTTTACGTTTGAATCATGAAACTTGATAATTGGATGCATCTGTAAGTACAGCACCTTACAACCAGTGATATAAATTTTATTGTTTACTCGCATAGGTTAAGTATTTGCATTTAGCTTATGACTACATAGATTTTTCCGTGTTTTATACATCCTAGCCTAAACAGAAGGTCATTTCTTACCAGTGCACAGGAAGTAGGAATAAATATGTCTATGTATTTGTAAATTGTCCATATTAATGACTGTACATTGCATTTTGTGATAGGTTGCCCTCAACTGGTTCAGCACTCTAACTGTGTATTATACATATGAATGAGTATATAAATTAGATAATTGTACTGCATGCTTTTCCAGTAAAGCCTCAGCTGTAGTGGCTAATCAGTGCATAAACTATGCTTGTGATACTGGCTGTCCTTCCAAGGTTACTCAAAGCCTGTGACTTTCACCCAGTAAAATCTGGCATTGGCAGTTAGACAGATGTCAGCTTGATGAGCAATCTCAGGCCTCCTTGGACTTCTTGTTTAGAAATTGGCATGAATCCCACAATCATGCATTCTAGAAAAGACCATGAAGATGTTGCTTTAAAATTCCTCTTTATGTTTTGATTTTTTATATATTTATGACATTATGTTGACAAGACTTGCTAATAATTATCCCAAATGTAATTGTAAACATTTGACATGCTATATTATTAGGAAAGAAGGTGGTGAGTAGCACTGTTCCTAGCAAACAAACTTAGATAGCAAGCAGAGTTTTTATACACCTGCCATAAGTTGGAGCGTATCATATTATGATGTCTGTCTACCCATCTGTACATGCATACATCTCTGTTTTCTATTTCATTTCTGCACAATAACTTGAGTTCAACACAATCTTCTGTTATCAAACTTCATAAGTAGCTTGCATTTGGGGCAAAAAAGAAACTTATCAATAACAAGCTCAAAAGGTTAAAGGTCAATGTCACAGGGACTAAAAGAAGAAAATCTGTTTGCACACATTAACTTGACTTGTATACCAGATGCTTTTTACCTTGACCAACTTTTGTGTCTGGCTTGCATTTAAAACAAGGAAGACACATTGATTTGGGATTCAAATATTCAACTAATGAAATAGGGCTTTATATAAAAGAAGTATAACAATGTTATTTATCACATGACAGGTGTATTATGTATTGCCTTTGGTACTCCTGCAAAGACCACATGGCAGAGTGTATTATGTACTGCCAGGCACTCTTGTAAGGACCACATGGCAGGGTGTATAATGTACTGCCTGTGGCACTCTTCTAAAGACCACTTATCAACACCAAAAGCTTTAATGCTAACTCTTTTTGCCTATCAATTGTCATCTTTGTATATCTTTAAGGAGCAGATTTCATTTTATTAGACTTATTGCATTCATAACATAAATTTTAAAGTTAATGGATGATAAATGCCAAGGATGCAGTTCACTGGTGCTAGTGTACAATTATAGGAATGTCTCAATTGAAATCAAAGTTTTTTTGCTGGATTTTAGGGTTGTTGCTTACTGGGAGTAATTTTTAAAGCATGTCGAGCCTGATGACCAGTAAATGGGTGGGGATAACACTGATCATTATATAAAGTGTTTTCTTTCTATTTTACTTTTTTCTCCATGAATTTTTGTTTTAAACCTAATGAATTTTCAGTTTCATGATAAACAGTTTATTTCTGCACCTAAGAACTTTATTCTTTATACAACCTCAAAAATACATTACACCCATGCTTGTCAATCATGTTTTCTATTTTAAACAACTCCTTAAACAATTTTCCAAGATGAAGTAGTTTTGACACAAAGTTGGGTCCATTTCTAAATAATGTTTCTGTCACAAGAAAAGGCTGATAATATCATCAGATTGACAAACTATAATGACGGCTGGCCAATGTCATTTGTTCTGTGGGTTTTAACAACACTTTTAACACATTTTTGGCTATATCATGCTGAGGAAATGCAAGCTAAGTGCCTTTCCCAAGGACACACTGAGCCAGCCAACCTGGGCTGGCCTGGGCGGGTATTGAGCTTGCAACCTTTGGATTATGAGTCTGACACTCAGCAAACTGAGCTACCACGGCTGTGATGTAAGATTTTAAGCATTACAATTTTCAATCCTCAAACAAGCTGTATTCTTAATAATTGATTGCCATTGGAAATGTTGGCGATTGCTAATGCCAACATAGACATTATGGTCTCATTTCCAGCAGGATGATTGCTAATGCCAGCATAGACATTATGGTCTCATTTCCAGCAGGATGATTGCTAATGCCAGCATAGACATTATGGTCTCATTTCCAGCTGGATGATTGCTAATGCCAGTATAGACATTATGGTCTCGTTTCCAGCAGGATGATTGCTAATGCCAGCATAGACATTATGGTCTCATTTCCAACAGGATGATTGCTGATGCCAGCATAAACATTACGGTCTCATTTCCAGCTGGATGATTGCTAATGCCAGCATAGACATTATGCTCTCATTTCCAACAGGATGATTGCTAATGCCAGCATAGACATTATGGTCTCATTTCTGGCAGGATGATTGCTGATGTCAGCATAGATTTTATGGTTTCATCTCCAGCAGGATGAATAGCAATGTAAAATGTTTCAAGCCCAGCTGTAGTGATGTATTTGCTTTGCATCTCTGCTGTCCCTGTTCCTATCCCTGCATTATGTTAAATGCAACAGTACTAACTTGCTTATCTAAGATGGCTCTTTTTTCCCCAGCAGATTCTCTTATTTCCTCAACCTGAAAGACAATTATTGTCTTGGTCATTAAGAGTGTTGTACCCTGCTACACACTCAAAGTAAAAGAGATACAGTTTTGACAAAATACAGAATTCCCTCACTATAACACCACCTTAAAATAGGTGAGATCACCTTATACTGAGGTATTTTATACGTATTATTATTGAATAATGAAATGGGATCCATGACTATATAAATGTAGCTGCCTTGTACAGCACTTCCTCACTGAAAGGCCCTTCATATCCCATTTCATTATGAAGCAGTAAAATTATATGTATCATGTACTTCATTATAAGGTGGTCTCACTATATGGTGGTATACTCTGTAACTCCAATGGACAGCATTATAATGAGGGAGTACAAAGGCATATTTTAGTTGGGGGGGAGGGGGAGCACTACTATAATTGTACATTTATAACATGCAGTCAGCTGTGACTAACATAGACTTGGCTCTTTCCTTGCATAATGATTAAGATTAGGGTCAACCCTGTTCTATGTATGATTCAAAACAAACAGTATAGTCCTTGATTTGCAAGTGCAGTATGTGATGGTAGATCAGGGTCTGTGCTGTTTAAAGTTTGAGCTTGTTATAAATGAGTAAATACATATACAGTAATTTTACTTGTTTATTTCAGGACTTGAGAACCCTGCTTCCAAGTCTGGTGGAGAACATATTTGGATTTGGAGGGGACACAGAATGGCGTCTGGATGTCATCTCTAAGTCCCACTTTCATCATGACTTCGAAGCTATTCGTCATTTCTTGGGACCAGAGGGGCCTCTATTGACCTTTATCTACAACCTTCAGACTGATCCATATCTGACTTATGAATTTCCTTTTAAATGCTTACCTGTAGGTTGAGTCTTCCTTTTAAATGCTTACCTGTAGGTTGAGTCTTCCTTTTAAATGCTTACCTGTAGGTTGAGTCTTTTGTCAAAATGCTCTAAATCAAAACATTTTTGCATTAATTTCCAAAAATTCATGATTGCAGAATAAGAATTTTGCAAAGTAAAGAATGTTCAACTAAATGCCTGCCACCATATATACTCATGTATAAGACAGATCCAACTGCAAACTGCATAGACTCAGATCTGCCATCACATAATGTGCTGGCTGATCTGGGCCTTCGCAGTTTGTTAGGAGTAATCAGTAGAACAAACAGCATAGACCCTGATCTGCCAGAACATTATGCAATGGCAGATGAGGGTGTATGTTGTTTGCAGTTGGACCTGACTTATAAGTGAGTATAGATAGTACTTTGCATTTAGCCTTTATTTTAATATCAGTAATGCATAACCTGCTGCTAATGCATAGCTTACTCTTTTCTGGACACAAAGTACCCTCAATCGTACGATGAGAATTCATCCTTCCATAGGGTGATACTGGCCCATGCACACTAGCCTTCGTTCTTGTTTGGTTGCCACCATCATTGTGGGGGTTTAAATTACTCTTTGAAGAAAATTGCTTTTGCTTCGAGTCATATGTCGTGAATTGGGCATTTTCATTACATGCATTGTTTTTACAGTGTGAAATTACTCTCAGATCAAGTAATATTCCTGTTCAGAATTTGCTCTCTCTCTCTCTGGTTATTGTCATTTTTTCATTACATTTTTTCATAACCTTGCATTTAGGTCCCCCTAACTCAACAGAGTGTACAGGTAACATTTATTGTGATGGAGAATGATTTTATTTCTTCTTCTAGCTTGGTTAGGTATTTAGTTATCCCTATCCTTGATGATTTGGTCTGTTGCCTCATCTTGAATCTGTTTTGTTTATTTTAATACAGTACAAATCATGGGAATTCATATTCAATTTAATCTGACTTCTGCTATTTTTATTCTCTGGAAGGAAGTCTCACAACAGTCTTTACTTTCAATTTTTGTGTTTAACGATCAGTCTCCTTTCATTCTTAAAAGTCAGTATAGGATGGTATTCTTTTTTATTATTAGCATCTTACCCAGCTGTTTTTTTGCTAATTTTTGTCAAAAACTCAGAATAAAGTATTGCTGACATCATTGTCATTCAAACCTCAGTACTGTGGTTGTTTTAAATTCTTTTAATCCACTACTCGGCAGAAGCATTGTTGACTTTATTGTGATTAAAACATCAGTTTTGTGGTTGTTTTAATATATTTAATGGGCAGGTAAGGTTTTGCTGTTCAAATTGCATTGACGTAGTTCCACACAAATACTCTTGCTTAATTCATTATAGAAGTTTGTTTTGTTCTTGTTTTCAGAGTTTTTCTCTTGCAGCAATGTCTAAGCAGAGTGTGGGGAGGTGTGGGCACAAGAAAGCCCCACCTTCCTAGCTTTTACGAATTGAAAAAGGACAGATGGTGTCCTTTTTGCAGTCTCTGATCAGATTAGGTCTGGGACCTCGCTGAAAACAGACGGACTTACAAAAGGAGGAAGGAAGGGAGTCCAAAGGGTCTCAGCATAGGATTGGAAAAGTGAGCACCCTCTAATGGCCCATAACTTGGTGTTAGCTGGGAGTGGGTTACTCCCCCATGAGGGAGGAGCAGCACCCTTTCAGTTCCTGAAGCCTGTAGTTGGCAACAGGATCAAGCCACCTGGAAAAGGGAGAGCTATGATAAAGTCTATGAGATCTGAGGAAGGATCTTCCTACGGATCAGAGTCGCCTGACCGGTCATTGACTGGGTGCCAGGCACTGGTCTATGAGTCTGTGAGTAATGGTCACTGGTCATTGGAGCTCCCTTGGTATGAGGATAGGGATTGGGTCAAACCCTCCCCTCTCTGCTGCCTACTGTTAAGTCCTGCTTGGGGTTGGGAATCGGTGTACAGATGCCAGATTAGGGAAGGGGATCAGATTGGCATCCCCACCTTTCCTATAATCCTGCTAAATCCCTATAGTATGTGGGGCCTTCCACTGCAGGGAAGTGATTGGTCCTTCCCTTGCATGCAGTTATATACTTCATGGCCTTGGCCCCATGGTAGTGTTGCAGTCTGTGGGTCGACATTGCCCTCTTAGGAAGTGGGGTCAAAAAGGAGATAGGGGGCAGACCTTCTTCCCCCAAACACCTCAGGAGGGTTGAGAGTCACTCTCACCCACCTGCCGAGTCTGCCACTAGGGACAGTCCTTTAGCTCTGTGTGAGGTATTACAGATTGAGGTCCCCCTTACCCCGGGTGGCCGAGTGGTCTAAGGCGCTCGCCTTTACCGATCACTGCCATCTCACCTCTGTCTGTGTTTGTTCGAGTCTTGGGCTCGGCCAATGTGGTTATGTGAGAAAGCTTGCCAGTAGCTTCCCGTGGGTTGGTGGTTCTTCCCGGGATTTCCCCGGGTTCTTCCTCCACCAGATATACTGGCCGCCATGTATAGCCTATCATGTGCTGAAAAATGGCGTTAAACCCACAAAACCAAACCAAACTGTTCACTTATGCCTTTGCACCCTTCAGGATGATTCCACAAGTACTTAAGAAAGTAAGGACCTCCACTGCTCAGCTAATTTTAATAAGCCCTCCGTGGCCTCAGCGATCATGGTTCATTGATCTTCTTGACCTGCTGGTTGACCAGCCCTGGACATTACCGTCATAGGAGGGACCTGCTGTCACATCACAGGGGTTCTCTTCTCCACAACAGCCTACTGATTCTCCACCTTCATGCTTGGCTCATTTCAAGTGATCTATCCGCCAGGAAAAGTTTTCAAGCAAGGTTGCCAGCTGCAAATTGCCAGGCCAGGTGGCGGTCTTTGTCCAAGGTCTACAATGCAAAGTGGAGAATCTATTGCGATTGGTGCAGTAAGAAACATGTTAATCCTAACTGTCCCTCTCTGAGCACAGTGGCAGACTTTCGTCTCTTCCTGTTTGAAGACAGAAAATGTTCTGTTTCTACTATTAAGGGTTATAGGGTAGCCCTGTCTAACACACTGAAGTTCTCTAAGGGTCCGGCCATTGGTTCAGATGCTCATCTTTGTGATCTTATAAAGTATTTTGAGCTGCAGAGACTGGTATTTCGCTCACTAATGCCTAAATGGAATGTCTCATGCGTGTTGTGGGCTTTGTCACACCCCCTTATGAACTGCTGGGTGAAGCTTCCTTTGAAAACCTTACTCTTAAAACTGTTTTCCAGCTTTCCTTAGTGTCTGCGAGAAGAAGGAGCAAGCATCATGCCGTATCTGTAGAAAAACATTGTTTACAGTTCAATGGCAATTACAAGTCTGTTTCTATCCTTTGTCAACTGGGTTTTTGGAGAAAAAAACCATCTTCCTTCAGTAACCTTGCTCCCTACAGAGATCCCCAGTCTAAGTTGTATCTGTGATTGGGATGATCAGGATAGACTTCTCTAAAGTCAAAAGGGAGAATAAAGGGTAGCAAGTGTCGCCTCCTACCTATTAAGGGCTCTGCAGATATCGCTGCCAGCAAGTGTCGCATCCTACCTATTAAGGGCTCCGCAGATATCTCGGCATCGACCATTTCCAGGTGGATTGTCTTCACTATGAAGAGAGCTTATCAGTCCCTCACTGAGAAGGACCTTTCGTTTATGAGAATTAAAGCCCACGAAGTCAGGTCTATCGCTGCTTCATGGGCCTATTTTAATCATTCGTCCTTGTAGGATGTTATGAGAGCTGCGTTTTGGAAGTCCCACACTATCTCGTTACTTTACCTTGTCTTTGGTGCAGCAGAGTGAAGGCATTTTTTCCATGGCCCAATGGTTATGGCACAAAAGTGGCCCAATCTGCTGCCAACTTACGGTAGTGGACACCCCTACCATAAGGGTGAGTATGTTAATTTTATATCAGGTTTATAGGCCATTAGCCTTTCTCTGAACTGGCAAATTCAGCAAGGCAATAGTGACTGGTATTGTATTACTGCTATTAAAATTTAGTTTTTTGGGGGAGGGGGGTCAAACTAATTTTAATGATGTAATTACCTGTCACTATTGCAAGATTCCTTCCTCCATCCCGCTTTGATGGCCCAAGCATAGTCAGGGTCCGAGTCAAAGAGGAAGAGTATCCTGCATGAGTCAATGACATGGTAGTCAGACTGGTTCTGGGTTCTCTCTGTTCTAGATTTCTATAACGTTTCATATAATGGTAGGTTGGAATTATGAGCATGGATGAGGGGACTTAGTGTCCTGAAAGATAAGCAAAGCAATAGTGATAGGTATTACATCATTAAAATTAGTTTCCACCACCCCTCACCCCCACCCCTACATTTTTCTGCTGTCCTGGAATCAAGATTTTCATAAACATCAACAAAAATTTGTCCTCTTTATTTTATATAAAATTCTGGGCAGGTAACAGAAAATTTTACTAGCCCAGGAAAGTTTTCAACTTGCCTTGGATAGCCTGGCAGCATATTTTTGCACCACTGAATTTAGTATAAAGCTAGACTTTAAGAAGACCTAGATCAAGTTTGATTTTCACTGCTTTCTGGACAAATTTGATGCAGTTATGTCCCCTGTTTGACTTAAAACTTGGCTCTTTACTCTGCACTCAAAAACTTAGAAGAAATTCATAGATTGAAGCAAAATTTTGGTTTGAATCTTAGTATTAAGTAAACATTGGTCATGTTCAGTTTTCATCCATATCCATCCAAATTTTATGTAGTTATGACCCCAGATTGACTTGGAACTTTGCTCTTCAGTTGCATCATATTGGCAGGGGCATCTGTGTCATATAAACACATATCAAGTTTCACTAAATTAACACAATTTTATGCCTCTCAAAATTGTTTGGTTTAAAAGTTACAATACACACTCATATAGCTTCATCAAAGTGCCCAGGCAGTTGAACCTTTCATAAAACTATTTATTAAAGGCTTGAATCATTTTAGAAAAAGGTCAGTTGATAGTCATGAGAAATGCATGCCTGCGATGGACAAATATCTTTTCAGTACAAAGACTCGCAAAGCTCTCTTGTCTCACAGAACGAGATAAAATTTGAGAAATAGTCTGAGTGAGTGTCATTTCTCACAGATAATAAACTTAGATGATTTTTCCTCACAATTTTAACATTTTCTTTAAATTTATTAATTTGTGATAGGTAAATCGTAGTAAAAAAACCTAGTGACTTTTTTCTTCTATATGCCCTCCGTAATGTGGAGCATACAATATTATGGTCGCATCTGTGTGTCTGGCTCTCTGAACAGTTTGATCTGTCTGAAAAATTTGTTTCCATGTAAAAACCTGAGTTATGGCTCACATGCCTTCAGTAAACTTTGCAAATGAGTTACTTTATAGGTGACAAAGAACTAAACTTATTGGGGGGTGGGTCAAAATTCAAGGTCACTGTGATTAACTATAGCAAAATGTTTTCCATGCAAGAACATGAGTTCACAGATTCAGATTTTAGCTTCATTATAAAAGAGAACTGTGGTGGCTTAGTGGTATGCATGCAAGACTTGTAACCAGAAGGGTGTTGGTTCAGATTATGCCATTGGATTAACCTAGGTGGGCTACTGTGTGTATTCTAAGGTAAGGCATTTTACTTCAATTGCCTCGGCACAATATAAACGTCATGTGTTTCTGTGCAGTAAAACACCAAACCAAAACTGCTTCATTGATAATATGGAATATTGCTAGATATTAAGTATTGCCCAATTGAATCGGATCCTGCTATGACCTATGTTAAGCAGAAAACACCAGCCCACAATAATTTGCTTCTTTCCTTGAAAATTTTAATGCAATTCTTTCTTTTCTTTATACTGTATGCTCTTAAAAGGAGGCATTTTTGTTATGAGAACAATTGCGATTCACAATTTAAGAGCTTTATAGCAAAAGGTCCAATCATAACAAACTGAAAATACTATTTATGATATTAGAGCCAAATTTGGATTTCAGAGTCATTAAATTTGAGTCTTTTATCAAGAATGAGTTAAGTGTGGTAAAAGTATCTGTGAAATAAATTCCAGATTTGAACTTATTGTTGCTTGCAGGCACCAACTAGACACCAGATTGAGGAAAGAAGTCTTCCAATGTTCTATGTCAATAAGATTCAGCTTCAGTCTACAGGGCAGCCAACACTGGCTCTCAGTATCCTTAAACAACATTGTAATGCAAATGTGCAAGATAGTGGTTTTGCATTTACTCTGATCTGTAGTTTATTGCAGCATATTTTTCTGTTGTATTGTTATAATTAAGTTTATTTGTTTAATGATGAAGAAGTTTTGAGAGCTTGCATTTTTTTCATTTGTTCATTTAATCAATCCAATCTTGGGAACAGCTTACACATTAGATAGTGTCATGGCACTAGAAGCAGATTCAATAGTGACTCTATCAGGAAAAAGTAATTCCATTATTAATTTTTGTTTATAGAAACATGATAGACACTTATTTAATTATTTGATAGACAAAGCTTTTACATGCTGGAGTAATCAGTCACTGTTGAAAGGGTGAAAATTCTGTTGTATCTTGCTTTCCTATTCATGTATAAATCACTTTAATTACAAATCTTGCTTTCCTATTCATGTATAAATCACTTTAATTACAAATCTTGCTTTCCTATTCATGTATAAATCACTTTAATTACAAATCTTGCTTTCCTATTCATGTATAAATCACTTTAATTACATATCTTGCATTCGTATTCATGTATAAATCACTTTAATTACAAATCTTGCTTTCCTATTCATGTATAAATCACTTTAATTACATATCTTTTACATGCTGGAATAACCAGTCACTGTTGAAAGGGTGAAAACTCTGTTGTATCTTGCTTTCCTATTCATGTATAAATCACTTTAATTACATATATTGCTTTCTTATTCATGTATAAATCACTTTAATTACATATCTTTAAACATATGATTCACATAATGTTTTCAGTCCTATTGCTGTAATTATTTACATTTTGACATGAGCACACTATTACAGGTTACAGTTTTTAGATTTTTAAGGGAATTTGTACAGCCTATTTGAACTAAAGATAATACATATTTATACATACATTTGTATTTCCTCCCTCCCCCCTTCTAGGGAATATATTCAGAAATTTAAATATACCCTGTCATCTACTCTTCCTCTTGAAACATCATACCAAATATAATCACCCTCAATCAGTTGATGTAGATGGAGTTCAGGTCACTAAGAAGAATCCATATTACATATGAAAATTACCCCCTCCTCCCCTATGGGCTTTATCAATTATCCCCTCCTCCCCTATAGGCTTCATCAGTTACCCCCTCCTCCCCAATGGGCTTCATCAATTACCCCCTCTTCCCCTATGGGCTTTATCAATTACCCCCTCCTCCCCTATGGGCTTCATCAATTACCCCCTCCTCCCCTATAGGCTTCATCAATTACACCCTCCTCCCCTATGGGCTTCATCCAGGATATGAAACATTTGTTGTCATATACTCATAAAACAAGACACTCAGTGTGATAACCCTCTATCATTTGATGTAGATTGAGTTCAGGTTGCAAGGAGAACTGACTTACAGACAGACACACAAACAATTAGATAGACTTGACCAATTACACTATATCCATAAAAGTGTTGATATAACAACACACTTGTTTTCATCTTTCCTTAACAAACCACAGCTGCCTTTGAATACTACCTGTTCCACTTTGCCTATGCCTTGGTGAATCCCCAATGGCAGGAGAAGGGACCACACTGGAACAACCTTTATGAAATAGCTTACCCAGTCGTTTTGGAAGATTACATGCAGTACTTCTTTCCCCTGAAGAAAAAGACCTTGCCAAAGTTTCCACAGGGTCACTCCCCAAACCGTAGCCCTGGGGGACATCAGCATAGTCCCAGTATAAGGTATCAATTCCAGAGGAGTTTTGTTAAATTATTTGAAATTTTTACCTTTACTTCCTCCTCCCTCCCCCTTTGGTGTATTTACATGTTGAGATCTCTTACAAAAGGGTATAATTGGAATTGTGTTTTTGACGGTAGCCCCACCCCACCCTACAAATCTACTGTAAAACACATCACCATCCTCCCCTATGTTGTCCCACCCCACCCTACAAATCTACTATAAAACACTTATGACCATCCTCCCCTATGTTGTCCCACTCCACCCTACAAATCTACTGTAAAACATATCGCCATCCTCCCCTATGTTGTCCCACCCCACTCTACAAATCTACTGTAAAACACATATCACCATTCTTCCCTATGTTGTCCCACCCCACCCTACAAATCTACTGTAAAACACACATCACAATCCTCCCCTATGTTGTCCCACCCCATCCTACAAATCTACTGTAAAACACATATCGCCATTCTCCCCTGTGTTGTGCCACCCCACCCTACAAATCTACACCTGGAAGGGTAAGGATAAACCCAGAGTCCAATGTCGGTTAGGCCACATCCTTCCCACACCCCCACTCCATCCACCCGCAAGTTGTACCCACTGTGGGTAGATCAAAATTCTACAACTGTTTTGCACATGTAACACCTTAAATCGTATCTCAAGGTTTCATGTCTCTGTCTTGATTGGTGTAAGAGTAGTTGCATGAAAAACGTTACTCCTGAAATTACTGCATATTTTATATACAACTATATATATGTAAAATTGTCCCTAACTCCCAAGTGTCTGGATGGCCTTTATCATATGATATCATATAATCTCTGCCTTTTCTTAAAAAGATATGAGTATAATTAGCAGAGAAAAATGTGTATACCTATATCAAAAGTTAAAACAATTAGGTTCTTAGCATCAACAACAAGCAAGTGCATAGTTCTTCCTTGATGACTGATACTATCTTTGACAGCACGGTTTTCTGAGTCATTATCAGATACACTCCTGATAGATGAATTTAGATGACATAATAAGAAAGATGACTACATTATCTTTGATAGTGGAGTTTCTGAGTCAGTATCAGATGTACATTGCATAATAAGATAGCAGTATCATGGCATAATTGTTGTTGGCATCATAACAGAAATTATGTGTATTCAGTTTTATTCTTCAGCCTTTAATTTTTGCTATTTCATTGTTGCCTCAAACTTCAGACTTCAAGATCCAGTAAAAATGTTCTGCCTTTCATGAAAGTAGAAATGCCAAGCACATCCATCTAGTTCAGTATTTATCTTATGATAAGCCCATTGGGGCAACCAAATGAAATTTCCAAAAAGTATGGGCTGGGTTTATTAACAGATCAATATATCTTCTGTAAATGATTGCCCTTATGTTGTAAAGTGTAGGGATGGGCTTATCATCAGTCATGGGATTATCAGTGGTTAGATATGGTACGAATTAATAGGTATTTATATTTTGCCAAATCCTTAAAATTTTCACCCATGAGAACAAAGGACTCCAGGGTAAATATAGAACATTTCTGATTACCAGGGGCTCCCCAGGAAACACTCCCAATTGGCCGAGAACAAGAATGGGTCTTCTGAAGGCAAGTCTCATCTCTACACAGAAGCCACACTCACAGAACTCACCAGTCTCTGAGAAGGCTGAGGCAGAAATCTGGTGGTCTGAAACCTTAGTGCAGGTAGGTAACTGCAGTTTTTATTGTGAAAACTACTAGTAAATTATGAGGCCTCTAAGGAAGTGTACTTTCAGATTCATAAGCCTTGTCTTGTCATGGACACAAATACAAACTGACAACAACAAAAAGCCAAAGAGAAAAACATGGCAGAGCAGTTTTGCACTTCTCGTGAGTATTTTTGATAGCTTTGATCATTCATATGAAGCTATCCAAATTGCATACATTGATCTGTGTCATACATGAATCTATCCAAATTGCAGACATGGATCTGTGTTATACATAAAACTATTCAAATTTCTTTTATCATTCATATGTTGAGCTGTGTTATACATGAAGCTATCCAAATTGCATACATTGAGTTATCCTGGAACTTATTACAGCATACAGGACCTAATGCTACAGCATATATCCTGAGCTTGACATTTGTGATTTTCTCATTTATTTATAGGTGCTAGCAGAGTTTTGGTTGAATCAAAACTCTTTGGATATGGACAAGTTATCCATGAATCACTCGTCATTGGTGAGTATATATTTCAGTACTTTCTGAAAGTCTCGAATTTTAAATGTATTTGATTTTATTGTAAATATATTGCATTACCATCATTGTTTTAGTTGTTTCCATTAAGATAAAATACCCTGAACCCATATTCTTGAAACTTCTTAAGCAAGAATTGCAAGCTTTACCTTGAACAGCAAAATAAGATGGGATACTTGGAGCATAACTAAGTCATTGAAAGTTAGTATGTAAGTAGATGAACCAAGTTAGTATGTAAGTAGATGAACCAAGTTAGTATGTAAGTAGATGAACCAAGTTAGTATGTAGGTAGATGAACCAAGTTAGTATGTAAGTAGATGAACCAAGTTAGTATGTAAGTAGATGAACCAAGTTAGTATGTAAGTAGATGAACCAAGTTAGTATGTAAGTAGATGAACCAGGTTAGTATGTAAGTAGATGAACCAAGTTAGGAAGATCCTGAATGTTTTATTACAGCCTGATTTTTATTTGCAAATTATTTTAGAAAATTGATTACTTTTGCCTGAAAGAAAAAGACTACTGCCATTAATATGAATGTATGCACCCTTTAATTTTCAAATGTAAATAAAATTTGCAAACATCAATTATGTATTTTAAAGCGTACAGTTTTGTCCTATTGTATGATTATTAGCTCCATTGGTTATAGACAAGAAGAGCTTATGCAGTGGTATGTTGTCGATCATGTCAGCTATCTCTCATCTGTCCATTAGTACAATTTTGTTATTGCTATTCCAAAACTACTGGGAGGATTGCTATTAAAATTTATATACAGCCATTCATTCCTAGGACTAGTTCATCCTAAATGCAAATGGTTCCCCTTAGACAGCCACCTAGAAAATATTGTTATCGCTACTCCTCCTGAACAGATGGTCACATCAACATGTTTTCAAAAAAAGTTTTCCTATGATATCTTGTTGGTCCTAAATATAATGGTGCTAATCTTACTTCTAATATGGCCACCATGGTGGACATTTTGACAATCTTGTTATTGTTGCTTCTTCTGAATGGATGGTCATATGTCTAGTTGGGCCAAAATGAAAATGGTGTCGATCTGACATCAAATATGGCTGTCATGATAGCCATCTTGAAAATCTTGTTATCACTACTCCTGAATGGATGGTCGTATTGACATGGGGTTTTCACTGAAAGACTTCTTATGATGTCTGTTTGGTCCTACATGAAAATGTTTTCAATCTGACATCCAGTTTGATCACCTTGATGGATATCTTAAAATTCTTGTTATTGCTACTCCTCCTGAACGGATGGTCATATTGCCATGGGGCTTTAACTAAAAGACTTCTTATGATGTCTAGTTTGCCCCAAATGAAAATGATGCCTCTTAGACATTCAATATGGGCACAATGGCAGCCATCTTGAAAATCTTGTTATCACTACTCCGCTTAATGGATGAATATATGTTGTTATTACTACTTCTCTTGAATTGATAGTCATAGTGACATTGGGTTTTCACTAAAAGACTTCTTATGATATGTTGTTGGTCTGCAATGAAAATGGTGCCAATCAGATTTCCACTTTGGCTACCATGATAGACATCTTGAAAATCTTGTTAGCTATTTCTCCTGAACAGATGGTCATATAGACATGGGTATTTTATTTCTACTGGTCATAGACCAGAAGAGCTTATGGGATAGTCTGTTGTATGTTGTCCATCCATCTGTCAGCACAGGCTTGTTATTGCTATTTCTCCTAAACTACTTGGAGGATTGCAATGAAACTTTACACACACATTCATCCCATGGTCTAGTTGGTCCTAAATGAATATGGTCCTGCTCAGACATCCAGTATGTCCACCACAGTGACCATCTTTACAATCTTGTTATCGCTACTCCTCCTGAATGGATGGTCATATCAACATGAGATTTTCACTAAAAGACTTCTTATGATGTCTAGTTGGTCTTAAATGAAAATGGTGCCAATCTGATGTCCAATATGACCGCCACAGTGGCCATATTGAAAATCTTGTTATTGCTACTCCTCCTACATGGATGGTCATATCAACATAGTGTTTTCACTAAAAAGACTTCTTATGATGTCTAGCTAGTCCTAAATAAAAATGGTGCCAATCTGACATCCAATATGGCTACCATGATGACATCTTAAAAATCTTGAAAATCTGGTTATCACCACTCCTCCTACATAGATGGTCATATCAACATGGGGTTTTCACCAAAAGACTTCCTGTGATGTCTAGCTAGTCCTAAATAAAAATGGTGCCAATCTGATATCCAATATAGCCCCCACGGCAACCATCTTAAAAATTTTGTTATCGCAATTATACCAGAACAGAAAGTCATAATGACATGGAGTTATCACCAGAAGACTTCTGATGATGTTCATTTGGTCTTAAATGAAAATGGTGACGATCTGACATCCAATATGGCTGCCACACAGTGGCCTTCTTGAAAATCTTCTTATCGCAACTTCTCCTGAATGGGTGGTCATATCAACATGAGATTTTCACAGAAAGACTTCTTATGATATCTAGTTGGTCTTAAATGAAAATGGTGCTGATCTGACGTCCAATATGGCCACCACTGTGACAGCAGCCATCCTGAAAATCTTGTTATTGCTACCCCTCCTGAATGGAAAGTCATATCTTGAAAATACTGTTTTCTCTAATCCTCCCAAATGGATGGCTATATCAACATGGGTTTTTTACCAATAGACTTCTTATGATGCCTAGTGGGTCATAAATGAAAATGGTGCCAGTCGTACATCCAATATGGCTGCCACAATGACTGTCTTAAAAATCTTGTTGTCACTACTCCTTCTGAATGGATGATCTTTATGAGATGGGGTTTTCACCAAAACACTTGTAATGATGTCTACTTTGTATTAAATGAAAATGGTGTCAAGCTGACATCCAAATTGTGTACCACAGCAGCTAATTTGAAAATCTTGTTATCGCTGAAGAATATCAGAAGTGGTTTCAACACTTGACAGTTAACCCTTTTCATACTGAAGCCCAATTAGACAGGCAGTTGTGTAGAACTGGAAAATTTTTCAGTCAGTGGTATAGCAGCATGAGAGAATGCAGTGATGTTGGTCAATCTGGCATTACAGGACAATTTTTTAAAATAATTTTTAAATGTTGTATACCATTTAAAAAGCATAAAATTTTCTTTAAGGTCATATATTGTTTCACTGACAATTTTCAGACATAAAAACTTCTGTTGAAAGTAAAGTTATGTAAACAAAAAAACATGCTTTACATTTTTTTAATAACTTACTTTCAATGCAATTTTCCTATCTGCGATATTCATTTTATCTCCTATATGTATGGTAAGTGTATGAAATGTGATGAATTTTACGCCATTTAAAAAGGTGACAAAATAATAAAAATCCATCAAGAGTGTCAAAAGTTATTAGAATTTTATTAAATTTACTTGCATGAGAATTGGAGAGCAAACAGAATGATCCTTACTGGTAAGTCGACAAAGCTTTTAATTTTGGTTCAATGTTTTTATTCCACAATAAATTCTAATGTAATAATATTAGAGTTTTATTGGGTTTATTTTTTGTCCATTTCCAGGAATGAAGTAAAATTTCATAATATTATGCACACACCCAACATTGGTATATGTGCGAACTTTATGAGAAGTGAAGTTCTCAAAATGTCCAGTTAGGTTGAAAGCATCCACGTCTTCATCATGGTCAATATCCAAGTTAAAAATACCAATTAACTAGTTATCATCTGCTTTGTTCATTCAATGTAAACAAGATCATGATCCCCACTACCTAAAATATCAATTTCCCTACAAAATTGTCTATATTTTCATCAAAATAGGCATCCACATCACTGCCGCTTCAGTGCTGTCTGCCATTTTGAATTACACACATTAAAATTCAGTTTTGAAATAAAATTGTCTACTACTGTAACCAGTTATCATTATCTCTGCTTATTTTGTTGGAGTCAAGCTCATGATCTGCACTGCCTAAAATATCAATTTTTCCCACAAAATTGTCTATATTTTCATCAAAATCAACATCCACATCACTGCTGTAACAACTTGTTTCAGTACTGTCTGCCTTGTTGATTTCCACACATTAAAAAATGTTTGAAATCAAATTTTCAAATAACCAGTTATAATCAGCTCCAGTCATTTTGAAGAAGTAAAGATAAAGATCCCCTCTGCCTAAAATGTCAATTTTCCACACGAAATGGTCTTTATTTTCAACTAATTCAGCAAGCACATAACTGTCTTCACTTCCCTCTTCAGTATATGACCGCCATTTTGTATCTCCACACAATAAAACTTTATTTTGAAATAAAATTTTTACAAGTTTTGGGTCTTTTAAATTCATTCTGGTAATGCATTTGAGTACCTTCTGCCTTTATTTCCTTTTCAAAAGCATACATGTAAAGTGAAGACATATAGAGTTAAAAACACACTTCTGCGAAGTGGTTGACGGAATGTAGTGAACATACAACCGGAGTCGTATCCGGCTGGCAAAGATAAAGTACGACTGGAGTCGTATCCTGCTGGAAAAGGGTTAAAAGGAAGGAATGGTCATATCTTGAATTCCTGGAAATTCTTTCTAGTCCAGTAGAGCATCAGTTCCTTCGAGGGACTCTTGTTATTAAGAGGCTTCTCCTGAACAGATGGTCATATAGACATGGGGTTTTCATTAAGAGGCTTTCCGTAAAACACTTTTCACTATATGTAGTTGGTCCTAAATGAAAATGATTCCAGTATGATCTCCTAAAATGTGAAATATCTATTTCTCCTGAATGAATATCCATACCGATATTAATATTTTTTTTAAAAAAAAAGAACTTTTTTCTTGCAGTATACAGTTTTTCCACTATTAAAATGATGCTGATTTTGCCTCCAAAATGATTGCCTTGATGGGCATCGTAAAATTCTTTATATGCTACTTCATGGTTTGTACAACCTTAAAAATCCTTGAATTTGAGGGGTTGCTTTGAAAACTTTTGAATTTTGAAAAAGTTGGGTTTTTTTCTTAAAAGCACCTTGATTTTGTTGACAAAATCTCTGTATTTTCCTCAGAACTCATTACATTTATCTGAGGAAATAACAAAAAGTTTAATTGGGAAAAAAATGTGTCATTTTTTTTAATTTAGAATTTGTGTTATTACATATTTTCCAAAATTAATGAATAAAATAAATAAATAAAATGGGATAAAATTGGGTGAATCAAATGACATGTGGTAGGGTTTTTTACCAGATAGAAAAGTATCCTTTTGATGTAGTGGCATGCTAATTACATTTGTGTTTTTCTGTGTACTTTTGTACGATTTATGCAGTGATCTACAAAATAAGATGGAAAAAGTTCAGTTTCAGGAAAAATGCTCCTTGAAAACCCTTGAAAGTCCTCGGGAACTTCAAAAACAACCCTCTGGAGCTTTACAAACCACGTTTCAATAGCAGTTATAAAATACCTACTACTATTGTATTGCTTTCCATTTCCAGGACTCTTAGTCCCCAGTCGAAGCTAATTATTCCCTCCTGCAATTATTATTGCAGGGCCAGAATTGAAAAGAACATGATCCCATAGTCACAGCCAACATACGGAATACCTTTATCTCTTTTTCCGTTGATGACATATGCAGTACACATGTGCTATTTGCTCATAGAAATCCACCTTAATTTCCATCTTTAAATGTCTTTATGGCATATTATATGCCCTTTTATATCGATTGAGTGTTGATCTCCTCAGTCCTTGCTTTATTTGACGGTAATCAGTATTCTGTTTGTTAATTTTGTGGGGGTTTTGCACCTTGCTTAGCATTCAGTGCTTCAGTAAATTGTATCCCCCTTCATAGTTCCAGTGCTAGGTAAGTATTGTCTACCCCATTTTGGTTCCATATTTTTTGTTTATATGAATTTTTCTCATTCAGAGTTTCTTATTTCGCAGGGTGTGGGCAAGTGTGGGCATAGAAAGGCACTGTGGGACATGCACCGCACCTGCTTGTCCCGGTGACAGAAATAAACGAATAGTGCCTTTCTAAGAAGGAAGAGCAGTGATCTCGATCAGATAAATCTGATATGGACTTTTCCATTAGATCTTTGTTGCTGGACCGGTCTTTGACCGGGCACTAGTCATCCACCAGTCACTGGGCTTTGAATACCAGTCACCGGGGTTTGCTTATCAGTCTGTGGACAGGGTTGAAATCCCTCCTTGTTTGTATATTACCATTGAATACTGATGGGAATACAGAGTCGGGTTGTACTTGCCCGACTAGGGAGGGGGATAGGATTGGCAACCCCCTTCCCTATATTCCCATAAAATTCCTATGGGATGTGATGACCCCCCTTTCTGGCAAGTGAATCTTCCTTCCCTCCACCCATGGCACCATGGATGCCTCTTCCTTGGTTTCAAAGTAGGGCAGACATGACAGGCCATGGACTTGCTCTGTCACAACTGGCCTCGTCCAACAAAATGGCGGGGGCCATGACTTACCTCCTAGACAATCTAAAAAGGATCAGTGATCCCATTTGCCTAGGAAGACAGTTAGTAGGGTTAGATCATCACCCTCATGAGCGGCTTTGGGACAATGTGAACCCCATTTTGACATCTCCCTCTCTTTCAAGAGATACTGGGATGGACAATCCTGTCTCACCTTAGGAGTGGCTCAGGATGACAATGACATTTCCATCATGATGGACTCAAATGAGTTCTCAGAGGAACTGGTGGCAACAGTTCTTTCCCATACATTGGGGTCCCTTGCTGTTGGGTCAGGTGTTGGAGGAGAAGGAAATTTTGACATTCGATAAGGTGGTGAATGAAGTTTACAATGTGTCTCCCCCAGACTTGTGTCATAAGCCTTCTGGTGCTGAGGACAAGAAGATTCTCTCCAGTCTGGAGAGGCTTTCTGTGGCCTCATCTCATCCAGATCTTCTGTTGCTCCCACACTCTGCGATGGTCCACACAGAAGGGATATCAGCTAGGTCCTGGGCTCACCTTCTGGATCTTAATGCCTGCACTCTAGTAACAATTGTCTAGCAAGCCAGTTTCTTTTCAGTGGCCTCCTTCAGTATGTTGAGGGAGGTATCATTGTCCCCAGTGCTTGCTGGAGACTGTATCAAAGATGTTGCGCCATGTGCTTTCTATGTCAATGGCACTCTCAGTGGAGCTTCTTCACCTTCGCAGGGATGCTGCCTTTGAGACATCTGATGTATTCCTGGACCAATCAGCCTCAGTTCAAAGCTCCCTCCTGCCCATTCTATGCTAGGTGAGGTGGTTGGAGATGCCAAGGGAGAAAGTCTTTGGACTTTTCCCCTTTCTCCAAGGAGGGAGGGAGTTGACCCTAAGGAATTGCACCCTCTCCTACATTGTCTTCCTTTTTCCAGCATCCTGTTAGGTGCTTATCTGGACTTTTTTTCATTGGTTTGGTCGAGCATCACGGAAGATGTATGGGTCTATTCCACCTTAAAGAATGGCTATTGGCATTGTTTCCAGGAACATCCTCCCCCGTCACAGACCTCCAGCTTTCATCAGTCCAAACTGGCTCTGTTAAGGGAGGAGTACACACCCTTCTGCAGAAGGGTGCAGTGAAGGTGTGGAAAACGACCAGACTCCTTCTTTATTTTCCCGGATCTTTCTAGTGTCATTAAAAGGCATAAAGTTTTGGCTCATAATTAACCTTTCTGCCTAAATATTTATTTGGGAAGAATGCTTCAAGATGGAGATTACCACCTCAGTCAGGCAAGCCAAAAGCCATGCAACTGGGCTGCCTCCTTCAATCTTCAGGATGCATAGTTTCACATCCCCATCTTCCTTCCAAGCAGAAATACCTCCGGTTTTGACTTGACCAGGAGGTATTTTAATTTTGAGCTCTTCAGTTTGGCCTCGCCTCTGCCCCCAGATCTTTTACCAGGGGATAAGGGGTAGTTGCAGCCCACTTTAGGTCATTAGGGATCCCCATCCTGCAGTATTTTGATGACTGGTTCATGCACAGCATCCTTGGAGATTCTTTTCTGAAGGATATGTCCCTCTGTTGGTTGATGGTGACCTGTTTCGGTCTTATTCTCAACCTGGAGAAGTCAGATCTCATCCCTTCTCAGGACTTTGTATATGTATGGATGAATTTCCTCACCAGCCTAGGGAGGGTTCATGTTTCTCCAGACAGGAATAACCAAATTCTGTTCCTCATAATGGCTCTTCTGGCCAAAACTTCATCAGCTCACCATTACCTCTCTCTCTGAGGACTTAGTTCCCCTAGGGAGACTTTAGTTGCATCCTCTCGTTTCTGCTTCTAGGAAACTGGAGACTGCACAAGGACCCTCTATCAGTTCGGATCATCCTAGGATCCTACTTTCACCACCATCTGCATTAGTGGCTAAATTGGGACTGGTTTCTGACCAGAGTCCCAGTTCACACCCCCAAACCCCACTCTTTTCTGTACACTAACCTGACACATCAGATTCTGGATGGGGTGTTCACCTGAAGCCAGAGGGTTTAGTTTTTAAGGGATTTGGTCCTGGGGAAAAAGCAACCCTTCGTATAAACAACTTGAAATTGCGGGCAGTGTTCCTAGTCTTACAGAGGTGTGTCAACCTCATAAAGCATCATGTTATGGTCACCTCAGACAATATGTCACATGTACCATACCTCAGGCATCATGGAGATAAACATGCTCTTTCTCTTTGTGTAAAATTCTGGAACCTCCTTCAATGGGCAGCCTCCTTGGAGATCACTTTTTGAGTCTGCCATATTCCGGGCAAGATGAATATCCTGTTGGACAGTATGTCTAGGGGGGTCGTGTGGTTCTCACAGAATGGTATCTGCAACAGTAAGTAGCAGAGTCATTTTTTTTAATGTGGGGCGGGGGAAGACTTGGTGGACTAGTTCGCTATGAGGTAAGAACCTTACTCTTAAGACTGTTTTCCTGCTCTCCATATCATCAGCAAGGAGAGAGAGCTTGTCTGTCTAAAAGGGTTGTTTATGGTTCAATGGTAATTATGATTCGGTTTCTCTTCTTTGCCAACCTGGGTTTCTGACTAAAAATCAGCTACCTTCATCAACTCCACTTCCTATTAAGATCCCAAGTCTCAGTTGTCTCTGTGCTGGGGATGATCAAGATAAGATCCATTTGCCCAGTTAGGGCTTTATGGTTTGGCTTCCTTTTCAGGGAGAAGGAAGGGTTGAAATTGTCTCTTCCTACCTCTTAAGGGTCCCTCTAATATTTCAGTGGTCACCATTTACAGGTGGATTGATTGCATTCTCAAGAGAGCTTACCAGTCCCTCACTGAGTGGAACTTTTCTTTCATGAAAATTAAAGCCCATGAAGTTAGGGCTATTGCTACATCTTGGACCAATTTGAATCACCCCTCTTTGGATGATGCTATGAGAGCCACCTTTCTGGCAGTCTCACTACCTTTTACTCCTTTTACCTTTGATCTTTGGTGCATCAGAGTGAAGGCATTTTTTCGTTGGTACAGCATTTGGCCAACCTTCTACCAGCCTGCGGTAGTGAACACTCCTACTGTAAGGGTGAGTGCAATAGTTTTCTGTACCAGACTTGTTGAGACTATTAGCTTCCCTCCTAACTGGTAAATTCAGCAATGCAATAGTAGTAGCTAATGTATAACTGCTATTAAAATGTAGTTCAATGGGGTCAAACTAAGTTTAATTACAAGTAGGTAATACTTACCTGCTACTGTTGCAAAGATTCCTCCTCCAACAGGCATAGAATTGATGAAAAATCACCTTGTAGCCAGAAGGACTAGTAGATTGAGAAATTTACTAGTCCTACTGAATCTTCACTAGTCCTTCCTTTAAAAGAACATCAGAAATGTATCTAGATTAACAACACTTTTGTTTCTTATATATCACAATCATCCATAATTCAGAAGTGCAGATCTTGCTTTAGAAAACCAAACCACCAAGGCTACTTGAAAATATTCACAAGAAAAACAATGACTGATTCTCCAGAAATTACCAGTAAAGAAAACAAGGACTTTGTAAACATTTTGTAGAGTCATGTCATCTGTAAAAAATAAATAACTTAATAAGAGAAAATATAAAGACCTCATTCATACTGGTCATTATGTATCATAACTCTACAGATGATTTAAGGCAGTACCTGTTTTGCTACAGTGAAGGCAGGGTGAGAAGATCTCTCATTATACCAGTATGGGCATTGTGCGGGTTTTCACAACAGATACTTTGAATAAAATATGTGTTTCCATGATACTAATCCTAATGGTTAATCATAATAGGGATTTTGACGACCATGGCACTACAGTGGCGGTTTGAAAAGTTTATAAGTCTGGTTTACAGTCTTTTAGTTCAAGATTCCGGTGACCTTCCCCACCCCATTTTAGATATTCTGACATTTATGTTGAGGTGTGAGGTCAGATCTCATTGCCAATCGAAAAGTTGATATTCTCCGAAATCATGCAGTTTCGGCATAGGGTTGCTGCTTGTTATCAGGCCTAGCAAACTTAAATAATCTTACATTGATCCTTACCCACATGGAACTGATAGGAAGATGATTTATCTTCTCAGAAATTGTGAATACACCTGTCTTAAAAGACCACTCCTTCTGACCAAAAATGTCTCTAAAGACAGGTGGTCTCTAATGAGAGGTCATAACACTATATTAATCAATAAATCTGTGCATGGAGAACCTGGTCTCAAGACAGGTGGTCTCATAGCAGTGGTCTCTCAAGACAGGTTTTACTGTATAACATTCGTTATATCTTTAATTTGTTGACAGATTCATCAGGCAGAGAGCACGTCAGTGCAGTTTTTGTTAGTATCACATGACTACCGCGTTGACATGTACTCTCTGCATGATGAATCTGGCATTTTCATGTTGCTGCAACAGCAACAGGTTTCTGGTGGTGGTTTTTGGAATAAATATGTTGAAAATTATGTGTCTTTTCACTTTTTTAAAAACATTGCATAACTTTCATTTATTACTTTCAATTTTTTGTACAACAACATTGGAAAGGGGGTGTTTGTTGGTATCACATGACTATTGGACCTCTGCTGTCATGGATATGTAGGCTGCAAGATTTGGGTAGTCATATGACTATGACTGCCATTATTAAAATAGATAAATGTTTAAGTGAGTTTTTTAAAAAAAGAAATGAGCAGACAAAACAATGGACAGAAGCACTCTGGCATAAGGGGCTTTAAAGTTTGTACAGATTATGTTGATCCAATATGGCCACTGTTAACTAAAATTAGAAAAACCTTTTAACAGCTTATTCTCAAAACCACTTGACAGGATTTTACCAAATTTTACAGGTAAGATTCTACTCTGAAGGCCATGTTAATAAAAAATAGAAGAACATTTCGAAAACTCTATCTAAAAAACAAAATACTCAACAGAATTTGACCTACTTTGACAGACAGCATCCTGGCATAAAGCTCTTTATTATTATTGATAAATGATCCTGATGTGCCATCAAATATGGATGAAGATATAAAATATGGAGAAACCTTGAAACAGTTGTTTTCACAATATATGCAACTGACATCATAGGAAGAAATGTATACAGAAAGCATCCCATTGACACAGATTTCTTGGCCAACTGATCTTGCGTTTGTCTGTTTGGCAGATGTCAACATGTGAGCAATCTCACTTTCACTTTGGCCTCATGTTTTTTCTAATATTTGTATTGATGTTTGCTGTTAATTTTGTTTAGCATAGATGTAGTCTTATGAGGGCATTTTCTGATGGTTTGAAGAAAGGGATTTTATAAAGTGACTAACATATTGTATATCCCATTGTGCAGATGCACACATCAAGGTATGGAGAACCTAGCAAGGCAGATACATTTTTGAGTCTCTTTGTAAGTATAAGCAATAATATTATATTCATTTTTTTATGTACATAGCAAATTTGTATCTTGCATGTGTTTTGTATACACTGCAAATATATTTTTATTTTTTGTCTGTTTTGCTTTTGTCAATTTTGTTTCCATTGCATTGTTCTTTGCGTCCATAAGTCACTGTTTTAAAATGAGGAATAATTTTGTTCTTTTTGGGAAGATATACAAAAACAAAATATCCGTACATTGTTTTTTTTTTTTGGTTTGCCTATCATCACATTCTCCGTGGTGATGTAAGAGGTATGCCCCTTTGCAGTAGGTCAGAGGTCATTGAGGACAACATTGCTAGTTACTAGCAATGGGGTGTTCATTTAGATGCATCAGAAAAATTTAAAATGTTCAAAATGTGCACAAATTTTGTCCAGTTTTACAGTAAGCAGAAACTTTTACAAAACTTAAATAAACTCTGCTTAATTTTAGCATATATTTATCAACATTGTTCCTAAACATAGATTGTTTTTTTTTCCCATGCTGACCTCTTACCTATTCCAAAGGGATGTAACTCTAACATCTCCTTGGAGATTCTGCAGATTGGTCTATTGTGCAAGGAAGATTACATTTGACACTCATCATTATGGCATAATTATAGCAATGTATTTGTTCCAATTCATCATTACAATAGGAATACCACCCACCCCCAAGTATGCTGAATTTCACTTTGATATCTTCTCAAACAGAATATTAAGCAATCACCCGTCTTAAAGAAGCACTTATTCAAGAACTCATAAACTATATAATTAAGAAATAAAGTCTATTAAGCAACCACCTGTCTGAAGATGCCACTTTTCTCACTTTACAGTGGGAGCTGTGGTAGCTTAATATGTAGAGCATTGGACTTGTAATCAAATGGTTGCAGGTTTGATACCTATCCAGGCCAGCCTGGGTAAGCTGCCTGAGTGTGTCATTGAGAAAAAATCACTTAGTTCCCATTTCCTCAGCATGATATAGCCAATAATGTGTTAAAAATGCTGTCAAAACCCAAATTTAAAAAAAATTCACTTTCCAGTATTGTCTGCTGGGGACAGGTTTGACTACTTACATATTGTGCTGATTGCCACTGTATAAATTGCAAAATCATATACTACAAATGCAATGAAATCACTGAATCTGTTAACAATTTAATAATGTTTCAATAATATAATTTATATTTTATGAAGTGATTGTCCAAGTTTAAAAAAACAACATATTGATATGAAGAGTTCTCCTATAAATAGTTGAATGGTATAGTGGTCAATGTACAAGCAGTTAGGTCTTGTAAAAGCTAGTCTATTTAATGATATTCATAAAAGTAATGAATATGCCTTAAGAAATGGAGGAAATTCTTATATTATACAAATTTATCTTTAATTTTGGTTAAATTAGACTTGAAAAGTAATTTTTGTGGTGTGATAGAATTTTTAAAAGGTTTGATGGAGCATTGATGGTGTAGTGGCAACATGAGTTAAGATGGTGTAGGATGAACAGTGTATATATCAAATTTGTATCCTGCATGTGTTTTGTGTACACTGCGAACATATTTGTATTTTTTGTCTGTTTTGCTTTTGTCAATTTTGTTTTCGTTGCATTGTTCTTTGCATCCATAAGTCACTGTTTTAAAATCAGAAACAATGTTTTCTTTTGGGAAGATATACAAAAACAAAAAAGATCAGCACATTTATTTTCTTTTTGGTTTGTCTATCAATACATTCTTTGAGGTGATGTAAGAGTTATGTCCCTTTGCAGTAGGTCAGAATTCATTGGAAACAAAACTGCATTTCTCACAATAGGGTGTTTGTTTAGATGTATGAGAAAAATTAAAAATATACAAAATGTGCATGAATTTAGTCCATTTTTACAGTAAACAAACTTTTTGGGACAAAATTATCATGTATTTACCAACATTGTTCCTGAACATAGATTGTTTTTTTTTTTCATGCTGACCTCTGACCTATTGCAAAGGGATGTAACTCTTACATTTCCTTGGAGATTGTGCAGATTTGGTCTGTTGTGCAGGGAAGATTACACTTGACACTCGAGAGAGAGAGAGAGTTTGAATTTGAGACGTGTGCGGTCATTCGACCATGTATGTCTATTTACCCCTAGGTCTAGGTCTAGGGGGTTAGGGTGTGTGCTAGGGGGTTAGGGTGTGTGCTGAGCACACTAAGAATATGGACAGGTGTGTTGTCAGTTGCAACACACCTGACATGTTAATGCGTATAAAACGCTATTTTATACACCCCTCCATCGCTGCATGGTTTCCCCACAATTATGGGGGTTCATTGAAGGCGTGATATTGGAGGATGTGTATAATTTACTTTAATTTATACCTGTGCATAGGAATAGAACCACAATGTTTACAGGTATAGGGGTGTGCGCGAAGCACACTTAATTAATTAATTGCTTTGTTGATGTCTGGAGTGGCAGGCAGCACGGGCTAGGCAAGGGAGGCTCGAAGCGTGACAGAGAACTGAAACGCCATGAACGTACATGATCAAATTCTGCCCAGTTAGCTAAGTCGGGCTGTCCCTAAAACCAATTATGTGTTAACCACATATTTAATTATGACAATTCTTTAAAGTTACAAATTTGTTTATTTATTCAAACCATTCAGTTATAAATTTTGCGTACATAGTGTACATATTTTTCCAAAAAAATAATACCAATAAGCGAGTACAAGTTACTCATATCATTTTAGTATCACGCACAAATTACTAAATTAGAGGTTGTATTTTTGAAGGTGGATCAAAATAAATCAAATTTGTGATATAAAGAGTCTAATCAAAAGGGGTTTTCAAAAATTCAAAAGGAAAACCCCATACAGTCAGGCAATTTTGACCAGTCTGCTCAGGTGGGAGAGCCCTCCATATATGGTCTGCTCTCAGGCTCTCCCAGTATCTATCGGCAGGCTGGCTCGATTCCGGCTGTCAACAGCAAATCATCTGAGGCAGGAGCTATGTAAGTCGCTTGTCTCTGCGGGTGGACGCACGGTTAACCTAGGCTGGGTCAATGTAGCTCGCTTCCCTGGTTCCTGCATTTGCTACACTTGCTGCGCTGGGGTACTTCTGGAGGGTCTTTGCCAGTCCATTGTACTCCTCGACTCGGCGTCTGCTCTTAAGGGGCTTAGGCTCTGGTGGTGGGGGTAGGTTTGGCATCTTCTGTGTCGTACTGCCACGTATCTGCACGTATGCCCCTATCTTCCTGTATATCAGTAGTAGGCTGGTCATTACGTACACATGGCAGTCCGTATGAAACCATAGGTGACCCCCTCCCCTTCATCCTACCACAGCATATGTCGATGATAAACGGTACAATGTGACTTGCTGGACAGCTGGCTCCTGACTGGAATGCATGTTAGGCTTGGTTTACTGGGCGGACTGAACCCCAGTTTGTCACCAATGAATGCCTGTTAGGGTTGGTTTAGCTGTAGGATGGGAGCCCAGTTAATCACCTTTCAGGTGTTTACTGTATAACATATATAAATTTCAAATTTGGGTAACTTCTACATCTCATCTGATTTTCTTGAAATTATGCCACGTATCTAAAATTCCTTTGTCAATCAGTATGATTTTTATTCAGGGAGCAAAATGGCAACTGTAAAGAAGTAGTTATTAGAGGGCATTGCATCATCTGTTTCTCTGAGAGGTCACCATTAAAACCTGTACTTGCATGCTTGAAAAATTAGCCTGATCATGGATCAACCTCAAGGAATCCTGGAAGGCAATGGTTGGGCTAAGTAACATGCTTTTGCTAGTGGTGATTGGGTAAATCGTAATATTTTTTCATGATGATCATTTCTTTTATCTTTATCAACATCTTCATCATCATCATCATTATTATTATTATTATTATTATTATTATTGTTGTTGTTGTTGTTGTTGTTGAGGTACATAGAGTAATGACAATTATGTATGTATCACAGTATATCACTTTGAAAAGTCCAGGAACCATTCTCATAATTTTTGTGAAACAAGAGGAATGAACTTATAATGGATAAACCTGCTCAAAATTGTTTAGCTAAACTGGTCATAGACCAGAAGAGCCTTTGGGATGGCCTGTTTTCCATCATCCTTTGTTCAACCATCATCCAGCTTTCTCTTACTACAAGCTTGGTATAGCTACTCATCCCAAACTACTTGGAGGATTGCCATGAAACTTTACACTCGCATTCATTCCATGGTCTAGTTAGTCATAAATGAAAATTGTGCCACTTGGACTGGACACCCAGAATGGCCATCACAGTGACCATTTTGAAAATCTTGTTATCGCTATACCTCCTGAACAGATGGTCATATCAACATGGGGTTTTCACTAAAAGACTTCTTATGATGTCTAGTTGATCCTAAATGAAAATGGTGCCACTCTCTGACATCCAATATGGCCATCACAGTGACCATTTTGAAAATCTTGTTATTGCTGTTCCTCCTGAACAGAATGTCAAATCGACATGGCGTTTTCACCTGAAGACATCAAATGATGTCTAGTAGATCGAAAATGATAATGGTTCTGATCTGACCTCCATTAATGACCGCCATGGTGACAATGTTGAAAATCTTAGATCACTACTACTGCTGGTTGGCTGGTCATATTGACATGGGGTTTTCACCAAAATACTTAGTATAATGTCACGTTGGTCCTAAATGAAAATGGTGCCGATCTGACATCCTTGTTGTTGCTACTTCTTCTGAATGGATGGTGATGTTGACATAGGGTTTTCACCAGAAGACTTCTAATGGTATCTAAATGAAAATGATGCCAATCAGACATCCAGTACGGCCAGTATGGCAGCCATCTTGAAAATCTTGTTATTGCTACTCCTCCAGAATGGATGTTTATATCGACATAGAGTTTTTACCAAAAGACTTCTTATAATACCGGTAGCTAGTTGGTTGTAAATGAAAATGGTGCTGATATTATATCCAATATGGCCCCTGGAATGGCCATCTTGAAAATCTTAATTGCTACTCCTACTGAATGAATTGTCATACTGACATAGGGTTTTCACCAGAAGACTTCCTGTGATGTCTAGTTGGTCCTAAATGAAATGGTGCAGATCTTACATCCAATATGATCACCACAGTGGCCAACTTGACAACTGTTTTATTGCTCAAGAATATCAGAAATGGTTTCAACACTCAGCAGTTAAAAAGAAACAATGGACTTACCTTGGATTCCTGGACATTCTTTTTGGCCAATAGAGCATCAGTCCCTTTGAGGGACTTTTGTTTTTAAAAGTAGGGGATGGTCTTATCTTTCAGCATCGATTTATTATAGGGTAAATAATGGTGTGTTGCATCGGCTGCCTTGGAGTGTCCTTGGAAAATGCGCTTAGCTACCATTTTCTTGGCATAATACATGTATACCCAATAATTAATGTGTTAAAAGTGCCATTAAAACCCACAAAAACAAACAAAACTGGTATGTTGCACAATGAAACAATGTTTTCTGTAAATGCAGTTGTCCTGCTGGTTTAAGAATAAAGTAGCTGCTAATAATCAAATACATTTATTGATGCTTATTGCAACATTATGACATCACTTTTTACCTAGTGTATCATAGCGCTGTGAACTCAGGGTGAGATAGGATCTAAAATGGCATTGTTGCAGCTTCCATCTATTATTAAAAAGTGACAAAAATTTTGTATACAATTTTTAATAATCACAATAACACTCCTTTGAAAAAAATGATAAAGTCAATGAAAATGGTAAAATATATTTTATATCTGTAGTAATTTACAACCTGCTGTAAATCAGCCTCACAAGCTTTCAGGTTGCAGAAAAACAGTGTGATCTCTATAATTGTGTAATACTTTAAAAAATCCACACCGTTTTCTTTATGTACTTGAGAAGAGGAGTCTGTGATCTTCCACATGTGCAAATTTGATTAAATTTTAAATATTCATAATACTAATTAGGTGATCTAGCATCTGATTGGCTGAGCTTGTTAGCATTCTGGAAGCCATATTTCTGATCTGACTTGATTAAATCTGAAATATTGGCTTATATCATCAAGATCTTAAATGGGTTAAATAATGAACAAGATCCACGAATATTAATGAGGTAATCTTGCATCTGGTTGGCTAACTTTGTGTCCACTTTTAAGGCCAAAACAGCAGCTTGCATATTAAAACAAGGGAAGTAAATTATGATCAGGCCTGTTGAGAATCACAGGTTTTGTGTTGTGAAAAGTGATCTCCCCATTGATATACATTTAAAAACTTAACAACAATAATTTTGAATAGAGAATAAATGAATTTCAGTAAATAAGTTATATAAATTAGGAAACTAATACACCTTAGGGGTTAAACTGAATAATCTGTCATTTGAAGCTGAAGAAAAGATATAAAAGAAAAATATAAAAGTAAAAAAGAAGAGTCATAAATTAACCAATATTTTATATATAATGTTGGGAATAAATATGATGCTGATGTGCCATCAAATATGGATGAAGATACAAAAAATAGTGAAACCTTGAAACAATTGTTTTCATAATACAGTGAAACCCCCTCAAAACCAAAAACCCTTGGTGCCAACTTTAACCTTTGAAAAAAAAAATATGTCTTTTAAGAAGCACTTATTTGATGAGAGGTTTTTGGTATACTGAGGGATTCATAGATGTGAAAAAATATGTCTTTTAATAAGCACTTATTTGATGAGAGAGAGAGAGAGTAAGAGAGAGAGAGTAAGAGAGAGAGAGAGGAGAATTCCATTTTCTTTAGACTATCTGAAACAGTAAATGTTCCTATTCCAAATTTTTCCCCAAGTTTCTTCAATGTAGTTTTGACACTGATTCATACACTTTGATCAGACTTATTTTATCCTGTTGGGATAGTTCAATCCTACGACATTTAGGATAACGGTGCACGATAACGGTAAATCTCATCATGGACTTCTCAATAACCAAATGTGCCAGACCAGAGCTCAATTTAAGTATGCTCTTAGACTATGTAAGAAGAAAGAATTAAAACATAAAGCAGACACGCTTGCAAATAAATTTGCAAATTTAGACCAATGTGAATTCTGGAAAAAATACTACTACAACTTCTAATAGGCTACCAATTTGCATTGATGGGAACCATGGCCAAAATAACATATGCAACATGTGGAAAAATCATTTTGAAGCCTTACTCAATAGTGTTAAAAACGATTCGAATAAGGAGTATGTTCTTTCAGCATGCAAGGCCCCTTTTAGTCTTATTGAACTGATCTCATTGTCGGAGATCCAACGTGCCATAGCTAAACAAAAGGGGGGTAAATGTCCAGGATCAGATTTTTTATATGTAGAACATTTTAAATTTTCAGATAATAGACTACATATTCTTTTAATGATTCTATTTAATTGCATGTTTGTACATAACTTTGTTCCGGATGATTTCACAAAAGTTACAATTATCCCGCTACTGAAAAGCAAAATTGGTAATCTGGCAGACAAAAATAATTATAGACCTATAGCTCTCATGACAATTATATCGAAAATATTTCAATGTATTGTACTACAATGTGAAGTAACAATTTCTGATAATCAGTTTGGTTTTAAAAAACAACATTCAACAGACTTATGCCTCAATGCATTTAAGGAAACTGTCAGCTATTATTTAGAACATGGTAGCCCTGTGTTTACATGTTTTTTAGACACTAGTAAGGCATTTGATAGGGTTAATCATTGGACACTGTTTAAAAAGTTGCTCGACAATCAAATACCCGTTTATATTGTTCATACTATAGTTAACTGGTATGGCAAACAATTTTACTATGTGCGTTGGGGAAATGCAGTATCCAATTCCTTTCATGTAACCAATTGGTTGAGGCAGGGAGGTGTTCTTTCGCCTTTTTTATTTAATATATACATAGACGATTTAAATCGTAAGCTGGGGCTGTGTCACATGGGGATACATTTGATACTAAATGCGTCATTTCTTAACAATTTTAGTTTTGCTGATGATATGTCATTGATAAGTCCTTCTATCGCATGTTTAAGGAAATTATTAAAGATATGTGAACATTACGCATTGGAGAATGATATCATATATAATACACAAAAATCGGTCTGCATGTTTTTTCAGTCAACTTCTTTTAAATTACCATCTCCTTCCTCTGTACTTCTTAACGGCCATGCTCTTGCATATGACGACAGTTATACGCATTTGGGTCATATGCTAAAATCCAACTGGTCAGATGATGAAGATATGATGAGACATTACAGATTTCTGTGTACTAGAACAAACATGCTTTTATGTAAATTTAGAAATTGTTATGTGAATATCAAGATTAGATTATTCAAATCTTATTGTTGCACAATGTACTGTGCTCCTCTATGGACAAACTTTAGTGAATGTATGAAAAGAAAACTAGTTTTTGGCTATAATAATAGTGAATCGTTTACTACTAAGCCTTCAAAGATGGAATAGTGCCTCTACCATGTTTGTAAACTATAATGTATTTAGTTTTGAAGAACTAAAGAGAAAGTATGTGTTTTCAATGATAACACGAATATCTAATAGTAAGAATTGTATCTTGAAATCTTTGTGGAACTATGATATTCATTTAAGTTCTTAGATTATAGATCGATGGAACAAATTGCTATTTAAATGCCTTCATAATTTTATTCCTAACAATGACAGACACATTCTGTAGCTGTAGATGGGTCTGTATATTTGTACATAATACACCTATGAAATTTTATGTCTTAAAATACTTCTATATTTTATATTTTATATTTTAATTTAGATGTATGGACCATTCAGTCAGAAATAAAGAATTCTTATCTTATCTTAGCTAGTTGTTCTGGCATCTTGACATGTGAGTGAAATCAAATGACAGTCATGGCTGCTTAAATACATGTATGTAATTAGTTTTATTTTTTGAAAATCAATTGAGTGAATCTGACTTTTATAATACTGTATTGTTGGTCTCCATTGGGAAAGCATCAAAAGTGAGGCCGCAATGCCTGGTTTATAAAGCCTGGGTATTTAATTAAATAAACAAACAAAAACATTCTATGGATCATTTATATAAATGAATAGCATCAATCACAATTAGATAATAAGCAGAACATAATCTTTCTTAAATGTCTTATCTACAATAATTTTGTTATTAATAATTTACCTTAAAAGCTGGCTCTTTGTTTACGGTGCAAAGACTTCAGATCAGCCTATTTGTGACCCCCCCCCTCCCCCCCAAAAAATGATAATGATGGGATTCCAGTATACTGAGGGTTTGGTTTTGGGAGATTTTACTGTATATGCAATTAATAGCATTGGAAGAACTTTCTACAGAAGGCATCCTACTTTGCAAGATTTCTTGGCCAACAACTTTTGCATTTGGCTGTTAGGCAGATGTCAGCAAGGTGAGAAATCTTAGATGTAATTGGGCTTCTTGTTGATGTGATTTTGTTTGTTTGTTTTACAACTTTTAGTCAATGAAATTAAAATTTTTGTAGAGATATGTTACTACATACCTTTAAGTCTGTTTCAGCTTTGTAAACAGTTCAGAAATTTGGCATGTCTAATATTCATTTCTGAAAAACAACACATGTATACACATCAGCTTTTAACAAGTTCCAATGCCTGATTGAAGCAACTGTCAGATGCACTGCATGGATTTTGTGCTAAAGGATACTAATAACTTACATATAGAGGGATGTAAAAAGAAAAGAAAATCTTATATAGTACTCTGTCATTATAATGTTGTCCATGGTAGCCATGGAGTATACTGTCTTATAATGAGGTACACTATACAGTACTCCCTCATTATAATGTTATAAATGGTAGCCATGGAGTATACTGCCTTATAATGAGGTACATTATACAGTACTCCCTCCTTATAATGTTATCAATGGTAGCCATGGAGTATACTGCCTTATAATGAGACCACCTTATAATGAAGTGCATTAAACACAGAATTTTACTAATAATAAAATGGGATCCATGACCATACCAGCCTTATAACCAGAATGATATAATAATGAAGTGTGTTAGAGTGAGGGAGTGCTGTACAATGAAATCTGTAACTAATGGACACTCAGGGGACCACACAAATTTGTCCTTTATGGACAGTTGTCCTTTATAAGTTGAAGGTTACAAGGATAATGAAATTAGGACAAGGGACTAATAAGTGTTTTCCTGTATGTATCCTCAGTATAAAGGTGTCACACCACTAAGGCTGTTGTCATTGAATAAAACATTACAGGTTCAGATTTAGTCTCAGGGCATTACAAATTCACTTGCCTGGTGCCCACGACAAGCTAAAATTCGGCTCGGGCAAGTTCCAGTTTACATGGTACTTGCCATGGACAAGTCCAAAATATTTAGAGAGAGAGAGGTCATGTTTAATTTGCTTATGTTCTGCAAGTTTTATACTCTGTGATCTCTCCACAGTACATATATCAGCACTTTTATTTGGCATTTATATGTAATGCATGCATCTGTTACATAAATGCCTACAGTTTATTTCATCTATCAATCCTTTATTTTATGTGATACACTGTCAAAGTCTGTCATTCCATCTTATAGCCAGTGTGAAGGCCAGTCTCTTATTTTCTTGCGCAGATATGATAATGCAAATATTTACTATTTAAAGCCAGTTTGGACAAAAAGGGAATAAATATTTATATTTTAACTTATCAGTTACATTTTAATCGTAATATTTAGAAGTGTACAGATTCGCAGACTTTGAAGTCCTAATGGGTGGTTTGTGAGTAGGTCCCGAAATGTGCCAAGCTTGTCAGCTCTAGAAAATCAGCTTGGCAGAGATTGTTTTGATTTCTTGTTGCTGACTTCAAGGTGACTAGGTGATAATTGTTAATAATGTAACTCATAATATTTCTTTGACAGGTGTTTTTTAAAATAAAAGGCACTCGTCTCTAATGATTAACCATCTGGATTTCTTTAAAAGTGCTATTGATGAAAATGTAGCACCCATAAGTGGAGTTTATCATCTATTGTTTATGTAATAATTACAGGAGACTAATACAGACTTACTGTTTGGCAAGTAATTAAATGGAAAAAAATAGGTCTTCTCAAATCAGTCTCAAAATTCAGCCTGTCAGAGATTGTATTGATGCATATTGCTGATCTCAAGGTGACTAGGTGATAATTGTTAAGTAAATGGATAAAATGAGTATTAATTTAATCATTACAAAAGTGTAGCTTTCATTACTATTTATGTAGTTCTAGAGATCAGTTTGGTAGCGTATCTATGCAAAAGAAGGAAACTTGACATACATCTTTTTTATAAATTTAATTATCACCATAAGGTTCTAAGGTGCAAAAAAAGATAAAAAGAAAACGAGTTCTTTTTTTGTAAAATAAATATAACATGATTTTCAGAAAACATCCCATATTTTATTTTACCTTATTATTTTTACTTTATGATCTTGTCATCATTCAGGTGAAGCCCAAATCTTCCAAGGGCAACTTCAATTTTCCAGTCAGTTTTCCCTTGAGCTAACTAACTTTTGTACATTTTGTAAAGCCCATAGTCTGAACTGTAGTAGGATTGATTGATTAATTGATAAATTGATTTTATAAATACAGTAATATCATTAATTGATAAATTGATTTTTTAAATACAGTAATAGCATTAATTGATAAATTGATTTTATAAATACAGTAATAGCATTAATTGATTAATTGATTTTATAAATACAGTAATAGCATTAATTGATAAATTGATTTTATAAATACAGTAATAGCATTAATTGATAAATTGATTTTATAAATACAGTAATAGCATTAATTGATAAATTGATTTTATAAATACAGTAATAGCATTTTCATATTCATTCATTTATATGTGTAGTAGTTGGACAAGAGTTGTATCCATACTGTTTATTTTTCAATTATTCACATATTCCTGGAAATTCTGACATTCCATAAATAAAAATTTTTTTTTCTTCATCTTTTTAAAATTGTTGCATTGTTTTATTTGTGCCAAGTTACTTCATCATACTTTACTTGTCCTAGAATAATTAACACTTGTACAAAGTATTCAATATAAAAATACTAGTAGTAATTACTGCTATTTAATGAAATATGGATTAGCCCTTGTCATGAAAGAATGCATTTTGCTTAGTCATATGCATATTTTACTTGCATTTGATTGGATACAAAAAATCAATTTACTTGCATGTAATTGATTTCCATTTACATCTTAAGTTGTGTTTGATAGATACATGTATAATTCTTCTTCTTCTTCTTCTTCTTATTCTTCTTATTATTATTAGTATTATTACCATCTATTATTATTATTTACACAGTGTCTACATGGGCCAATGCATGCAAAGGTATCCATTTTGTGACCAAAAGTGGTGAAAAATAACGTGTTTTGAAATTGATAAAACTTCATATACTCCAAAATCAGTAACATCAACTAAATCCTCCTAGAGTGGTCAATTCCTGGTTTTTGAGATGCACAAAACTTACACAAGTGATGTCGTTGATTTTTGAACACAGTACCCCAGAGTTGTCAAGAAAAGTTTTCTTGGCAATATACAGTTGAGCCTTCCGTTTGCATTCAGGGCAACACTTGCCTTTTTTATTTGCAGGACCATTTTGTTCCCAGTAACAACCATGTACGTCTTTGCCGCATGTTGATAAAACATATCCATCACTTTGTGAACTCTGCTGGCCCAGACATCATTAGTTCTTATCAAACACAAGAGACCACACCTTTAGATGAATTCAAGAGGTATGTATGTTGCTAGGCACTGTTTGGACCTAAACCAACTTAATTTCTGCACAGGAGTTTATAGAGCTTTGATCCGTTAACAGTAGTTACACTGACCGATATAGCTGGTGTATGGTCAGTCTTGGAGTTACAGAGAGATTTTAGAGGACATAATGACTATAAAGAACAAATATGTTGTTACCAGTGGTGTAAAAGTGTATAAATTACAATATATGGTTACCAGTAGTGTAAAAGTGTATAAATTATGTGGCTACCAGTAGTGTAAAAGTGTATAAAGTATATGGTTACCAGTAGTGTAAAAGTATATAAATCATGTGGTTACCAGTAGTGTAAAAGTGTACAAATTATGAACTTGTAAGTAATGTTAAGAACTTGTATGTAATATTATTCATAATATAGAATGGAATAATTAGGGTATCCCTTGACAAGTCCATTGAAGCCATATGATAGCACCATTGTCTGTTTATACTGTATGTACTCGTTTATAAGTCAGATATAACTGCAAACTGCATAGACCCAGATCTGCTGTTGCATTAAGTGCAGGTGTGATCTGAGTCTATGCAGTTTGTTAGGAGTAATCAGTAGAGCAAACACTATTGACCTTGATGTGCTGGTTCATTATGCAGATCAGGGTTTGTGTAATTTGCAGTTGGACCTGACTTACAATCAAGTGCATTATGGTATATCTTATTCATCTTTATTCTTTGGTGACAACAACAGAATATTACATGAGATTACTTTATTTCAATAAAATGTGGCATCCATTTTTATATTGACAAGATCTTGGATGTATATTCAAATAAGTTTGTGAACCAGGGCAAGCCAACAAAAATATTTTACCAGAATTCCCTCAGTCTGAACTTTCTGAGAGACTTTTAAACTACCATATTTCTCATGTCTATGGCATGGCCAGGTGTCAACAGCATAAACCCAGATCTGCTCATGCCTTATGCAGTGACATTGATCGGGTGGTCTGTGCTATTTGTCTAAATTCACACATACAACAAATAGCACAGACTCTGTCTGCATAATGCATTGAGAGATCTGGGTCTGTACTGTGCGTTTGAATTCATGCATACAACACAGACTGATCTGCCTGTGCATCATGCAATGACAGATCTGGGTTTGTGCTTTTTGTTTGAATTCATGCATACAATAAATAACAGACTCTGATCTGCCTGTGCATCATACAGTGACAGATCTGGGTCTGTGCTGTTTGTTTGAATTCAGACATACAACAAATAGCACAGTCTCTGATCCACCTCTGTATCATGCAATGACAGATATGGGCCTGTGCTTTTTGTTTGAATTCATAAATACAACTAATAACACAGACTCTGATCTGCCTGTGCATCATGTGATGACAGATCTGGGTCTGTCCTTTTTGTTTGAATTCATGCATACAACAAATAACACAGACTCTGATCTGCCTGTGTATCATGTGATGACAGATCTGGATCTGTGCTTTTTGTTTGAATTCATATATACAAAACATAGCACAAACTCTGATTCACGTATGCATTATGCAATGAGAGATCTGGATCTATGCTGTTTGTTTGAATTCATGCATACAGTAAATAGCACTAACTCCAATTCACCTGTGTATCATGTGATGACAGATCTAGGTCTATGTTATTTGTTTGAATTTATGCACACAAATTGCACCGACTCCAATTCACTTGTGCATTATGCAATGACAGATCTGGTGTTAAACCCACAAAACCAAAAACCTGTGCTGTTCACAGTTGGATCTACTAAATTGTGGCTTGAATTTTCCAAGTACTCAGCAAATTTTGCCCTGAAAAATACTAACATGTTCAATTATCCTCAGTACCAGGAAAGGGCTGCTCATCAAAATTTTCTGTTCCAGATCTGGCTCCTATTCAACTTTAGTCATCAAACATTATTAACTATTTTCATTCATAATTCCCCTCTTTCTCTTTTTTTCTTTTCAATCTAGCAACAGTTTGATTTATTGCAGAATTATGCATTTCAATATTTTCCCTTGTTTAGAAATTTAGTCCTTATATTATACAGCCTTGAAAATACCTTACACTAAATTTTAAATTGCCAGTTATGTTCTTTTTCATGAATGAATCACCATCAGAAAAATGTGATTGCCATTGCGATTTTGGTGATTGTTGGTGCCTGCATAGAGTATTTATCATAAATTATTTACGTATCATATATTATCCAGTTTCTTCAAATTAAAATGGCCTATTAATATGTCAGTTTCTAAGGCCAATAAACTATGACAGAAGCCTGCGAGATTGATTGATCAGTTATTGCCAGGATGAAGTGTGATGTTAATGTTTTCAACATTGAAGTGTTTTCCTTTTTTTTTAGGTCCTTGATACCCCAACATTTACAGAAGAAAATGTATGCTTTCCTTCAGCACAGTTTTGCAAAATGGCCTCTGGATTCCTCTTTTAGACTGGTAAATATAGCATGATTTATTAATTCCAGTGGAACTATTTTATTACAAACTTGAAGTGAATTGTGAAATTTGGGTTTAAATGAATTTTGTTCAACTCTTGTAAGTGAAAAAGGAAAACAGTGTCATCACTTTTGTGTTGTCACCATCATTGTCAACTCGGTATGTTGGGCCATGGAACTTTCATTTTTCTTGAGCACTATGGACGAGTAGTTTGTGCTTATTATTATATTGAATACATCAATGTCAAAAGATCTGGATCTATATATGCCTCCAGCTGGAATACAGAGTCTGACTGCTTTAGAGTAGAAGACTATGCTAATAGTAGTAGAACTACCATCTGTACTTGCCAATAAGTCGAGTCCAACTGCAGACTGCACAGACCCAGCTCTGCCATCACATAATGTGCCAGCAGATCTTGGTCTCTGCAGTTTGTTAGGAGTAATCAGTAGAACAAACAACATTGACCCTGATATGCCAGACATTATGCAATGGCAAATCAGGGTCTATGTTGTTTGCGTTGGACTAAACTTGTAAGCATTTGGACAGGAAGAGGTGTGGTGAGGTGGTATTGGTTGATTGGTTCATGCTATATGGGCAAGTTTTTTAGTTTAGAATACATTGATGCATCTCAGGAAGAGTAACTAAACCATACTAAAAGTAAGTCACTGTGAGTTATTTTTTCAGACTTGATTGCCATGAGAAAAGCAGCTTAGGTGCAGTTTTAATTTTTGCCTTGAAACATGATGTTTTTTGGTATCCAGAGAATTAGGGCTCATTGTACATCGTACACGTGAATACAGGAAAACATTTTAGTGAACCTCTCAGAACCAACTGAACCAGATCATTATATATACAAGTTATTATATACTTATAATGAATGTAGATTTAAGCTTCACTGAATATATATGCAGTTTCACTTTGCAAGTAATCCCTAATTCATTGTATCTGTGTTTATTGTTCCCTGTCTTTCTGAAGAAAAAGCTGGGAACATAATTCAGTGAAACCCTTCAAAACCGAAAACCCTTGGGACCCAAATTTATTTGCGGTTTTAGACGTTTTCAGTTTACTGAGGTTTTTGCAGTCTGGTGTGAAAAAAAGTCTTTTTCCAAGCGCTTATATGACAAGAGAGAGAGAGAGAATGTAATTATGAGAGCATCAGTGACTGTGTGTGTAAGAGTGCACAAAATTAAGAAAGCTGTTCTTTTTTTTAAAAAATACATTTATTTAATGAAGAATTAGCTGAACAATATACGTTCCTTTTGAAAATCACATCCTGTCACATAAATAAATACAGTTGCAGTTGTTCCACATAGAAATACAGTTCTCATTACAAGAAACATCTGGGGAATTAGATACTTTTATAACTTTACCATAAGTCCATTAAAATTATGAATGATACTCCACAATGTTTAAATACTCCGTATAATTCATTATATTCACAGTTCAAGAGCCTGGCTTGAAGAAGGCATGAAACGCTGTCTGTTTTTTCTTACATCTTTCGTTAACTAATATGGCATGTGTTAATGACTCCATTTCTTATGCCATAGCCAAATAACGCTTTTCCTTCGCAATCGCGAAGTTTTTTAATCTCTGTATAAGATCTAAAACTGCAGGGTATGTCATTGAGTGAATCTGACTTTTAGAATACTCCTTTGTCTGTCTGTGTCGGCCAAGCATCAAAAGTGAGGCCACATACTTGGTTAATAAAGCCCTGATATTTAATTAAAAAAACAAGCAAACAATGTTCTACTGATGATGTATACAATTGAATAGCATCAATCACAATTAGATAATAAGCAGATAAACATAATCTTTCTTAAATGGCTTGCCTACAAGCATTTAGTTATTAATAATTTGCCTTAAAAGCTGGCTCTTTTGTATGGTGCAAAGACTTCAGATTAGCCTAGTGTCAGCTATAATCTGTGTCAGTGCATGTCAAGTATATTTCAACCTTGCTTATCTTGGGACATTTTCTGGGTCTTTGTCTCACAGATCAGCCCACTACAGTACTTGCTAACTGTGATTAATCTGTTCCAGTGTGTGTTATGAATTTAGCAGCTAAAATAACTTTGCAAGTTTTAATTGAGTTTCAGTTTTATGGGGTTTTTTAAGCATAAAATTAAAATTTGGTATCGAAATTTGTTTCACTATTTGGAGTTGAGAGGCTTCGGTTTACTGGGGAAAAAATGATGATATTAAAAAAGGAAAAATTCAGGACTAAAAAAATTTGGTCTTGAGGGGATTCCAGTATCCTGAGGTTTCAGCTTTGAGGTGTTTCACTGTATCTGTTTCCATCTGTTCTTTGGTCTGCTCATCTGTCTGTCATCTTTCCCTTCTGCTCAATAACTTTAAAGCCCTTTGAGATTAAGGGATGAAGCTTGCTATACTTATACATCATCACCAGAAAGTGTGTCACATACCACATTGTGAGTCATTTTATTCAAGGTCATGGTCACAGCCCAATATTGTACATTTTCATCACTATTTCTCTTTTGCTGCACAACTTTAAAGCTGTTTGAGATAAAGGAATGAAACTTGGTATACTTATACATCATCATTATAAAGTGTGTCACGTACCCCATTGTGAGTCCTTTTTTCAAGGTCAAAGTCAGAGTTCAATATTTCACATCACACTTTCCCTTCTGCTCCATAACTATAAAGCCATCTGAGAATAAGGAATGAAACTTGGCATACTTATACATCATCACTAAAAGGTGTGACATGCCCCACAATTGGGATGCTATCTTCAGGGTCTAGGTCACAGCTCAGTATTGTACTTTTTCAATCACTCTTTCGCTACTGCTCTATAACTTTAAAGCTATTTGAGATTAAGGGATGATGGTATACTTACACATCTTCATTAGAAGGTGTGTTACATTCCATATTGGGAATTATATTGTCAGATCAAGGTCATGGGTCAATATTTTCAGTTCTCCATCACCCTTTCCCTTTTGCTTTATGTCTTTAAAGCCATTTGAGATCAAGGGATGAAACTTGACATACTTGTACATCATCACCAGCAGGTGTGATACATACCAGATTGTGGGTCCTATCTTCAAGGTCAAGGTTATGACTCAGTATTTTATGTTTTTGTCACCTTATCTCTTATGCTGCATAACTTGAAAGCTGTGTGAAATAAAGGAATGAAACTTTATATACTTGTACTCATCATTAGAAGGATGTGTTGCATAGGTTACAGCTCAATATTTTAAGTTTCTCAACTTACTTTCCCATCCACTCTGTAATTTTGTGGCCTTTTGTCTCTCCATTTTTTGCAAAACCCTCGGGACATAGTATTGAGTTTATGCCTGGTCTTTTGCCCATTCATCAATTTGTCTGACTTTCACACTTTCATTTTCATGCTGTTAATTTAAAGCCGTTTGAGATAAATGGATCAAACTTGGAATACGTATATATCTGAACAAGAAGGTGTGACATATACCACATTGGAAACCCTTTCTTCAGAGGCAAGGTCATGGATCAGTATTTTAAGTTTTGGTCACTTCTTTCTGTAAGATTAGAGATGCTTCAGATTAATGAATACAATTTGGTGTACTTCTTTGCCATCACTAGATGGTGTGTTGCTTACATAATTGGGGTTCCTGTCTTCAATATCAAGGTCACAGGTCAATATTTTACGTTGTCCTTCACACTTTCCTTTTAGCTCTATCACTTTTGACCTCTTTGAGGTAAGTGGATGAAACTTTGTATTCTTTAATATCATTGCCAGAAGGTGTGTCTTGTATCACTTTTGTGTTCCTTATTTAAGGTCAAGGTCACTGGTCAATATTTTAAGTTTTCTGTCACACTTCTCTTTCCACCATTTAACTTTAGTGCTGTTTGAGATAAATCGATGAAACTTGGTATACATATATATCATCACTAGAAGGTGTCCTGTCTGCAAGATCAAGGTCACTGGTCAGTATTTTACATTTTTTGTGTGTGCTTTATAACTAAAGGTACAGAGATGAACCTTGCTACACTTATGTTTCTCAGTTTGACAGCATGTCAGGTTCCACATTCAACATTACATCTTCAAGTTAAAGGAGACTGGTCTATTCTATTCCCATGTCTACACTGTTTTTTTAATGCCTTTGGAGAATAGAGCCATGAAACTTGGATACTTGCCATTTTTTGTTTAATACCTCTACAGCTCTGTCACAAAGGTTACATTCAGAGTTCATCGCTCTATAATTTTGGTGACCTCACTTAACAGTAGGCAGGGGACAAGAATTCACTTAATTTGTTTGTTATTTGGAGATTTTCATTCTGGGTTTCCTAAATTGTGCCCAGTATGAGCACATGTCCATTATATATAAGTGCCCATTAAGACAGTTTTCATTGTACAATTAATTCTGGGAAGAAAGAATTTACTTGATTGTCAGGGAATAAAATATAGATTAAATGTGTCATAAAACCAGAATGAATGTTACAAAATGGTGCTTGGAAATTCAGCCAAAATAATGTTTGACACTGTCAGAAAACAATATATATACATAAAATTTTTATTAAAAAATGCAAAAACTACATTTGTATATTTTGCTAGATTCTGGAGACATGGCTGACCTACATCCAGCCTTGGAGGTATACAAATATCACTTCTACTGTGAATGCAGGCAGAGATCAGGAGGTGAAGGAGCAGGTGGCTGATTTATGGTGAGCAAGTCAGTGACTCACATTTCTTTAACTGTATCATGGTTTGTACAACCTTGAAAAATCCTTGAATTGGAGGGGGTTGCCTTGAAAACTCCTTCAGTTTGGGAAAAGATGGTTTTATCCATGAAAATTCACTGAATTTGTTGAAAAACTCCTTGAATTTTTCCCCAAACTACTTGAATTTGTTTGAGTGAACACAAAACATTAAAACTGGATAAAAAATTATCACTTTTTAAATTCATAATTTTTGTTATTCGTATTTTCCAAAAGTAATGAATAAATAAATAATAAAATGATGAATAAATAAATAATAAAATGAGATAAAATTGGGTAGATCAAATGACACATGACACTGGTAGTCACCAGATGTAGTGGCATGCTGATTAATTACATGTTTTTTTCTTCTACTTTTGCATCTGTTTATGCATTGATAAACAAATGATCACATGGAGAAAATTCAATTTCGGTCAGAAAGAATACTCCTTGAAAATTTGTTGATAAGTCCTTGAAAAACTGTACAAGCCATGTCTAGGATTAGGAGTGTCTTATTGATGCACCACCCAGTACACTGATCTTTGTTACATTTTCATGGGTTGAAATTTCACTCACCCAACTCGAAATGGTGAGTGAACATTTCTGGAAGTTGAGTGAATGTTCAAAATCAGGCGAGTGCAGAGTCAGAACTGACCATTGTTTCTCTTTAGTGACAAGGATATTCTTTTGGAAATATTGCCAACTTTGTTCGGTGAAAGTCCAAACTTTCTACTCGATTTTTATTTTCCATTTGTTGTGATGAAGCCCATACAAACATTTCACTCTCACTCTTCAGTACTAGCAAAAGCATATAAGAGAAAGAGCAGATTGGTCACAGTTTGTAATTACTTATAACTGGTGTTAGAATGGTCACAGAATATGTTTTGGAAAAGAACTTTTCACACTATTGAATTTTGTTGTTAACATTGTAAACTTCTATACCTCTATAATAGCTGATTGAATAAGAGTTTATTCTGGGTGAGTAAAAATTGTAGTTCTTGCCTGACTGGGTGAGTCAATTGTTTGAAGTTTTTCAGCCCCTGATTTTGACTCATGACTCTGTGTCTCTGTGTCTTTTCATTGTTTTAGACTCTGTTCTGTAACCAGGACATAAGTGTCTATATCTTCTGACTGAATCCTAGTATTTGTCTGATAAATTCTTTACTTACTAAGACTAGGCCACTGTGAATATCTTGTTAACATATTTATACAATAATTGCAACATGTTCAATGTTTCATTGACTCCTACTACTTGTAACATAGTTATATTGAGTGTGGCAGATTTTCTACAATTATATATTTTCAATGTACCACAGTGCTTGTACTGGCAGAATCCGTACCACAGTGTGCTAATATACCAACTGTACACCTATTGCAAAGATGTGTAGCAATCAAGCTTTATAGACCACACTACTGATCAGTTTCAGTTGTCTTTATCATTAAGCCTTATTGTATGTGTCTTGGTTTGTAAGTGTGAAAGCCGGTTTTAATATTTTTACATTATGCTAGGTTTCGTGCGAGTGTGGTGGGGAATTTCTCTCATTTTGCTGTTGCATGTGTCTCTGTCATGCTTCCATATGTTTTAATGCTATCAAAGGTTGCCATACTACTATACATAGTACATACATATACTATACATAGTACATACATATACTATTCATAGTACATACATATACTATACATAGTACATACAAATACTATACATAGTACATACATATACTATAAATAGTACATACAAATACTATACATAGTACATACATATACTATACATAGTACATACATATACTATACATAGTACATACATATACTGTACATAGTACATACAAATACTATACATAGTACATACATATACTGTACATAGTACATACAAATACTATACATAGTACATACATATACTATACATAGTACATACAAATACTATACATAGGACATACATATACTATACATAGTACATACATATACTATACATAGTACATATGAATACTATACAAAGGTACATGCATATACTATACATAGTACATACATATACTATACATAGTACATATGAATACTATACATAATACATACCTATACTATACATAGTACATACCTATACTATAAATAGTACATACCTATACTATACATAGTACATACATATACTATACATAGTACATATGAATACTATACATAATACATACCTATACTATACATAGTACATACATATACTATACATAGTACATACATATACTATACATAGTACATACATATACTATACAGAGTACACACCTATACTATACATAGTACATACCTATACTATACATAGTACATACCTATACTATACATAGTACATACATATACTATACATAGTACATACATATACTATACATAATACATACCTATACTATACATAGTACATACATATACTATACAGAGTACATACCTATACTATACATAGTACATACCTATACTATACATAGTACATACATATACTATACATAATACATACCTATACTATACATAGTACATACATATACTATACATAGTACATACATATACTATACATAGTACATACATATACTATACATAATACATACCTATACTATACATAGTACATACCTATACTATACATAGTACATACCTATACTATACATAGTACATACCTATACTATACATAGTACATACATATACTATACATAATACATACCTATACTATACATAGTACATACATATACTATACAGAGTACACACCTATACTATACATAGTACATACCTATACTATACATAGTACATACCTATACTATACATAGTACATACATATACTATACATAGTACATACCTATACTATACATAGTACATACATATACTATACATAGTACATACCTATACTATACATAGTACATACAAATACTATACATAGTACATACATATACTATACATAGTACATACCTATACTATACATAGTACATACCTATACTATACATAGTACCATATGCTTTGTGTCCGAGTCAGTATACCATAACTTTATAATCGTATAAACTGGAATTCTAGATTTCCGCATCTGGACTCAAGCATGTTTATTGTAGAATTAAAGTATAGAACAATGACATAATGTAACGTAGCAAAAAATGGAAGAAGAAAATATTGCTGTTTAGATCATTTTTTGAAGATGTGAGAGCTTATCTGGTATTATGTATTTATAAAATAGATTTAAATTCATGAATTTTGTTAAAAATTCTCCAAATCGAATCTATAAGAATAACAAGAAATAATTGAAAGTATATGGAAATAATTGGTAGTAAACACTAGTAAAAATCTATTTGGATAAGTCATATGTTGATGTAAAGATTTCTATATCATTTTTCATATAATATACTTTCCTAGGGCATCTCAAGTTTACTTATTAACAGACATGCTTTACTATAGTAAAATAATTTTTATGTCTTCTTTTATAGGTTTCCATTCATCAGGGACAACCTACTGTTTTATAGCACTCTGTTCCAAGTGTTCCTAAACAGAACTGCTAAAATAGATCTTACTTCCGTTTATAATGCCAACATGGTCTACAGGGTGTCCAAGGTATAGTAGAATGTCTATCATCATGGCTTATCCATGAAATGGAAACAGACCAGTTTACCTCAACAGAGTCCTATCAGTGGTGCTACAGAGAAATTTCTTTAAATCCAGTATACATGTATGTTTTTCTAGGGGTGGATACATTTTCAAAAACCACGAGTTGCGCACTGGAGAACCATACAGAAAAATCTGGTTGCCCACCAAAAACATCTGGTTAAAAGGCTAAAAATCTCTAAGGTAATTCCAATATAGTCACTAAGTTATTCAAAGTTTAGCATCGGAGATCTTGCAAAATTACGTGAAAATGAGTGCCAAAATATGAGTTTTTCATCAGTCATGTCATGTAGAAAGCCCATTTTATTGATTTTGCATAATGGCAAACATACTTATTTCAAGCTATTGCCATCAAAAGCTGGTTGTCCAGCTGGGTTATTTGATTACTGGCTTTAATTTTAAGTTGTCCCAGGTTACTGGGCAATGGATTTTTCTACCCTTGGTGCGATACAATGTTCCCGTGTGAGAAAGTCATGTGGGTCTAATAGAATCCATCATATGCATCACTGTAGGATAGGAAATTTCCACCCTCAGGTCAGAATTTTGCATGAGACACGAGGCTGTGCTGAGTGTCAGAGTCAAAATTTTTATCCTGAGGGTGGAAGTTTCCTATCTTACACTGAAGCAGAATGATATATTCTTGTTCTCACATTTCTGATAAAAAAATTAGGGCCAAAGTAAAAATGGTGTATTGTGAATACTGCTGTGACTTTCAAATGGCAGAACACCCAATTGAAAATTTCCTTACCCTAAGATAGAGTGTAAAAGTGATTGAAACTGCTGTGGTAATGGTAATACAAAACCTTTGAATTGTGTACTGCAGATAGCTTGTGCAATGAAACAAACGTGAACAGGTAAAAAAAATAAAGTTCACTTTTATCCATAAGATTAATCGAGACAGACAAAAAATAATGAAATAGTCCTCAATTCAACTTTGATCTAAAATTGATTGATCCTTCAAAAATAATAATGAGAATATGAATTTGTAAAAAATAATGGCTTTTTTTATTCGAAATGGACTAAAGAAGCTGTACATGTAGCTAGGTCCTGTTTGTGGAACACTTGACTTCAACCACTGCTCGTTTTAGTGTGTAAATGTGTTACAATCTTGATTATTGTGAAAGAATGTTCAAGTGATGATTGAAATTGAAAAAGTTTTTGCTACTATGTGTACACTACGCTCGCAGTAGAAGGTCAAAATAGTTCACGAGTCAGGATAAAGGTCACTTGTGAGGCAGGATAGAGCCATCCTGCACTGGTGTTCCACACTGGAAAACACGATCATACACATATAGGAATGTGATAAATGCTCATTCCACTTCAGTGCAATCATTGATGCTCTGATACAGTGTTCTCATGTGAGAAAGTCATTTGGGATGCTTATTTCTTAAGAGTGTGCTCATTGATGATCAGATAGAGTGTTCCCATGTGAGAAAGTCATGTGGGACATGCTTAATCCACATGAGTGCACCCACTGATGCTCCAATACCGTGTTCCCATGTGAGAAAGTCATGTGGGACATGCTTATTCCACAGGAGTGCACCCATTGATGCTCCAATACCGTGTTCCCATGTGAGAAAGTTATGTGGGACATGTTTATTCCACATGAGTACACCCATTGATGCTCCAGATTACATCATTATGCCTATGATGTCATCAGCATCTGAAATATTTCATGTTTTAGTATTGAAAGGACGAATTTTACAACATCTAAACAGTACCCCTGTTTAGAAAAAATTCTTTATTGTAAAATGTACTTTTTATGCTCTTTCCAATGACATAAAAACTTGCAGAAAACACCCTGTATATATAAAGTTACATCCATACTGATAACATGCTGTTTTTTTTTTCTTCTTGCAAACTCTATTTCCTAGCAAAATATAAGAGAAAAATAGTTTATTGCATTCATTGGTGTACGATAGGGAAATTCCACCTTTTTGGATCAGAATATCTTGGTAGAAATAGGCCAAGTGTCATTCCTGCCCACAAATTCTGCCCCTTGAGTGGGATTTCCCTTGCCTACACTAGGGTATATGATGGATTCTATTAGACTTTATTTTAGCTAGCAATCCATAGGCAATCACCTTGTTAGAGATAGTAGATCAAGAGTTTTGAATTACATTTACTTTACAAAGTTTGTATAGTTTGTATATGGCAGCCATTGCTGGTTCTTCTTTTTTAGCATCTCTCCCCTTTCCAGACAAACCATACATTTTTTATAAGTCCATATCAAAACTCATGTCAAAGATCTTTATCCCAAGAAGAAAATCTTTTCCTTTGATCATAGTAATGTTGAACACCATCACAGATGGTATGTTAGATATGAACATATTGTCAAATTTTGAAATTTGTAAGCTTCATCTTTCATTAGTTGTTTCTTTTCTTATGGTCACATAGATGCTTGGATTTGCTGCATTACAGCAGTTTAAAGTGATTAAGTGATTGGGTCAAGTTATTGTGTGATAAAAAAAATATGGCATGAAATTAATTCTTGTTTTGGAGGAGATTGTATTATCAAGTTGATGTTTGGATTCAGTGTTCATATCAGTGTTAAAATTCCCATGTAAAATATAAGGAAATTGTAGCAGTAATCAGTTTTGTGAAAACTACTTCAAATAATTAGAATTTGGTCTAATAATTGGAATAAATTGGGTTCAGAAAATTGAGGTTGGATTGTAATTAATTTCATCTTTTATGATATACTCTAGATTCAGTTACTTTTATGGTATTATTTTTCATTGTTGTGCCAAAAAAATTGATATTTTTTGTTGCTTCTTAAATTAGTGAATGTGCTCTCATTAGAGAGTAATACTATTTGATATGTGGACCATTTGATATTGTGTCTTAAGAATCATGTAGCAAATACATAAATCTATGAAATTGTTCCCCACAAAGTGAATCATCAGTATAAGTTGTGTTAAAGAATCTTTGTGAATTTTCTTTGGTAGCTAATGAAATGTTTCTAGACTGGGCTTTGAAACTGGTTAGTTGCAGGTGTACAGGTAAGAAACAAGGACTGGCTTTCAAACAGTCAGGCACATTATTGACCAATCAAGTGCGGAATCAGAGGTCTGTTCATCTCCACAGTCATGGAGAAAATGATACAGCTGAGTTAGTCCTCCTTTTCAACTCCATCACTGTTGTTAACTGTATGGTATATTTTAAGGATGATCACTTGTGAAATGTTGGTGTATTTAACTTTTTTAACAAATTGATATTTTTACATAGCTATAGGGTCTAAGCAATCCAAAATTGCCAAAATACTTATAGACTGGTGTGCATTTTCTTGAGCTACTCCTTGATGAACATCTATCCCCAAGTAAGTTTCATTATCATTATATAAAAAGTATGGGATAAAGTATCCAGTCACTAATTGCCCGTAATATAATAGCTGAATGAGTATTTAAAACTTAATCAAATTTGCATGGTTTAAAGATCATAGACTTCTTTTATGAAAGCGACAAAGAATAGGGTATGTTGGGGAGTTAATTTTTTCAGTATGACACAATTTGTGAGCTCACATTAGTTTTCCACAACAGAAAGCCTGCACTGCCAATTTATGACAGGTCCAACCTAATTATTCCCAATTGGAGTCAGAATTGAAAAGAACATGATCCCAGTCTGACTTCTTTGTCACAGCCAACACACGGAATGCCATCCTCATTTTTCTTTTGATGACATATGCAGTACACATTTGCAATATTGCTCATCAAAATTTCATCCTTAAACATCTTTTTGGCATTTCATATAAATTTTTATATCGATTGAGTGTTTATCTCGTCATTCCTTGCTTTATATGAGTATTATCTGTGTTCTTTTTTGTTAATTTTTAGGGATTTTTGCGCCTTGCTTAGCAAGTGGTGCTTCAGTACATTGTATCCACCATCATAGTTCCAGTGCTAGGGTAAGTATTGTCTACCCTTTTTGGTTCTAGATTTTTTGTTTTGTGTGAATTTTTCTCTTTTATGAGCTTCTTGTGTCACAAGATGTCGGCCAGTATGGGCACAGGAAGACCCTGTGTGACATGCATCCCACCTGCTTAGCATGCACTGGGTGTGTATGCATAGACAGATGTCCAATTTGTTGTCTTTAAACTGACCAAGTGTGGGACTCCATGGAAAGTTGCAGCCCATACAAAGAGAGGAAAAAGGGCCCCTCTTCTTCCTTGTCTTCACTGAATGACTCCCTTCATTCTCAGGAAGGGTCTGGATCTCTTCCCATGTTGGGAAATAATACTGCCCCTGTGGAGCAGGTATGTACCATGACCTCTGTGGTTGAAAGATCATCTAAGGGATTCCAAGGGAGAGCAAACACCGGAGAGTGAGTTGCGCCTCCCACTTAGGGACAAGCAGTACCCTCTCAAGGTCGATGTTCCAGTGACAGATGAGTGAATTGTACCTTTCTGAGAGGGAAGAGCAGCAATTTTGATCAGATATATCTGATGTGGACTTATCCATCAGATCTTCATTGCCGGACCCATCTTTGACCGGTGACTGGGCACTGGGCACCAGGTTTCAAACACGTCACTGGATTTTGATTATCGGTCTGGGGATAGGGATTGGGTTGATACCCCCTCCCCCCTGTTTCTATGCTACGGTTTAATTCTGACTGGATAGGGAGTCGGGTTGTACTGGCCCAACTTGGGAGGGAGATCAGATCGACATCCTCCTCCTCCCAATGTTCCCATTTAATCCATAAGGGATATGATGACCCCCCTTTCTGTGAAGCGAGTCGTCCTTACCCCCATAGTGCTACTGATGTATATTTCTTGGTTTCAGGGTAGGACAGAAATGAGAGGCCATGGATCTGCTTCGTCACCTCCAGCCTGGACCAATGAAAAGGAGGGGGGCTACCACTCACCTCCCAGATGACAGATGATGATCTAGTAGGGATCAGTTATCCCATTCACCTAGGAGGACCTCTAGTAGGGTTAGTCCCATCAACCCTGAGCTGTTTCTTCAATGTCTCCCTCTCCGGAGAGAGATACTGGGAAGGACCGTCCTGTCTTGCCTTGGGAGTTGGCTCAGGATAACTATATCATTTTCATCATGTTGGACTCAAATGAGTTCTTAGAAGAACCCGTGGCGAGGGTTCCTACCTCTCCTTTAGGGTCTCCAGCTCCTTCCCACCGGGTAGGCCAGGTGTTGGTGGAGGAGGAAGTTTGGACGTTTGATAAGGCGGGATGTGATGTCAGTGGAAAAGGGTTGTTTATGGTTCAACAGTAGTTATTATTCAGTTTCTCATCTTTGCCAACCTGGGTTTCTGGATAAGAATCAGCTACCTTATCAGTCTGTGATGGACCTTCTTTCATGAGAATTAAAGCCAAAGTTATGACTATTATTACATTTTGGACCAATTTGAATCACTCCTCTTTGGATGATGTTATGAGAGCCACCAGGTGGTCTCACACTACCTTCACCTTCCTTTTACCTTCGATATTTGGTGCATCAGAGCAAAGGCATTTTTTTGTTGGGCCCAATAGTGACAACACAGTAGTGAACACTCCTACTGTAAGGGAAAGTGCAATAGTTTTTTATACCAGAATTGTGAGGCCATTAGCCTCCCTACTAACTGGTAAATTTAGCAATAGTAGCAGATAATGTATTACTGCTATTAAAATGTATTTTTTTTGGGGGGGGACTAATATTTATTATGTAATACAGTGACACCCCGCTATAACGCGCCCCGCTATAACGCGAATTCGGATATAACGCGATCGTGGCGTGGCTCCCAAAATTTCATATATTCATTTGCACATGAACTTTTTTTTTTCAAAGGACGAGAAATAGTGTATAAAATGTGTATATTACAGTATCATTTTGGGGAAGAGATCGCGTATGAATTCGAGTATAATACGTCTGTGGCGTGGTTCCTGAAATTTTATATACATGTACGTGTATTTTTCTCGTACATGGAAAAAAAAATTTTTTTTAAGTACGAGAAATAGTGTACAAAAAGTTTATTATCATTTTGGGGAAGAGATCACTTATGAATTCGATCGTGGCGTGGCTTCTGAAATTTAACAATTTCACCAATTTCTTGAAGTGTTATGCCAAAATAAACATTATCGGAAATGTTACGTATTATTGATCCATGAGTAAAGCCATTAAGTTTTCTTTGTGTTTGTCTTCAATTCATTCTGTATACAATCATTGCTCAAACAATAGCCGACGTGTTTTTCTACTTTAACTGCATACACAACTGAGCATCAGACAATGTGGTGGTTGATAAAAGATTCACGATTTAATAAACATCAAAAACGTAAGCCGACAACACGTGCGCTGGACTTCAGTTCATCCTGTATACAATCATTGCGCAAACAATAGCCGACTTATGTTTCTTCTTTAACTGCATACACAACCAAGCACCAGACAATGCGGTGGTTGATCAAAGTTTGTCATATGTGGGTGCTTATATAGAGACTGAGCTTGGGCGGCAAGATCAAAGATTGTCATATGTGGGTGCTTATGTAGAGACTGAGCTTCGGCGGCAAGATCACAGGGAGTTCAAATAACCACTCTCTGTTACTTGGCACTGAACAAGTACAGCTGTATCAAACTCGTGGCTCAATCAAAGGGTTGTCATGTTGGCAAACAAAGACGGATCAATATCAGATAGTAAACGGTGTTGATACCCTATTCATGCTATACATTAGACGTGTATACGTTGTTCTCTGAATAAAGAAAAATATAGCAAAACCCCGCAATAACGCGACCCCGCTTTTTCCGCGATCGAACTTTATGGACCCCAAATATCGCGTTATAGCCGGGTTTCACTGTACTTCTCTGCTACTGTTGCACAGATTCCCTCCTCCCACCATTACTGATGTCCTGTATTCTAGGTCCAAGTCAAAAGAGGATGGTATTCCATATGTGGCTGTGACTATGGAGTTAGACTGGATCATGTTCTTTTTTATTTTGGCCCTCCATTACTAATTGGAGGAGGAAATAATTAGCTTGGACTGGGGACAAAGAGTCCCAGAAAAGGAAAGCAATCCAATAGTATCAGGTAAATATTACATAACATAATTCAAATTAGTTTACCCCCCCCAAAAAAAAAAAAAAAAAATATAAAAAAAACAACTACATTTTCATTGTTTAATAAATTTTATCTTTCTGAGTTCAAAGCAGTATGATACTCCTAGGCATAAAGCGAAGACGAAAATATTGCTGTTTAGATAATTTTTTGAAGTTGTGAGAGCTTCATTGTTTTCATAATGCAGTGATAACGTCATTTCTATTTGTGCAGTAAGCTTTGATTTTATACAAGCAGATTACTTTATGTTTTACTTTCTTCTTTCAGGTCTTCAGCTTGTCCAATTTGTCAGACTTACTGCAAGAAGGTTAGTTAAAGTCTGACTGATCCTATGTAAATACTAATTGAAACTATTCTCTTTAATGTCATTATAGAATTAATCCAGTGTACATGAAAGAATAGATAGAGTAGAGACTGGTATTCATATTAAGGATGTCAAGGTATTACAAAATTCAGGACATTGTCAGTATTTTACATCCTCAATTTAAAAAGTATTTATGAATAATCATTTAGTAGCGAATGGAGGTAAGGGTAAATATTTAATTAATATTGCAAGCAAAAAGTCTTTTCTTGTTCCTTTTATACCAAATTTATTAAAATGCTGTAAGAATAATAAAGTTATTCACACCAAAATTTGAAAGATGAAATAACTTAGAAATCAGAATTTTACATCATTTAAAATTCTTGCATGATTACTCATAAACATTTTTCAAATTTTACCAGTCTCTTTTCTCTCTTTTTCATTTTATATATATGTTGAATTAACACGCACACACACACACTGGCAAGATAAATCCTACTTACACTGATATTTGACAAAAGGAATCTCTTTTCCAAGAAAGTGATCCAAGTTAGATCCTTGTTATGTTACCTAAATATTCATGTACCTAGTGTCTGATACATTCGGTTCATATTGCATTTTTCTTAGACTTAGTGATGACTTAATTTGGTATTTATATGGGTCTCAAACATCAGAGAACTTAGTATTTGATCCAATAGCTTAGTTTTTGATCAAATAGTCTGATCAAATGGTTTAGCGTTTGATTCAAATAGGCCCCAGATGTAGCAATAGTCTGATCAGATAGCTTAGTGTTTGATCAAATGATCTAATCAAATAGCTTAATGTTTAATCAAATTGTCTGATCAAATAACTTGGTGTTTGATCCAATAGCTTAGTGTTTGATCTGAGTGTCCGATTAAATAGTTTAGTGGTCAATAAAAAATAGTCTGATTAAATAGCTTAGTATTTGATCCAATAGCTAAGTGTTTGATCAGATAGTGTGATAAAATAATTTAGTGTTTGATCCAATAGCTTAGTGTATGATCAAATAGTCTGATCAGATATCTTAGTTTTTGATCAAATAGTCTGATTAAATAGTTTATTGTTTGATCAAATAGCTTAGTGTTTGATGCATCCCAGATAATCTGAAATGTTATTATTTTTATGTCTGCAGTGGAGAGGATGTTGTGCAGTTCCAGCCTCCGCCACTCCCCTGGCCATCTTGGAAGTGGCTACTTATCCCAGGAGATCAGTGTGGTATTGAATGCTCAGATTGTGGACCTCGAGAGACCAGGCTTTACCTATACGAATATGTTTGGCCCAGTTACTGTTAAAGAGGTAGGTATCAGAAACAGTGATTTATGACAAGTGCACACATGTATGCAAGCACACACATACAAACACTCATTCACAAAGAAGAGTTATGGTTGAAATATACTCATAAATATTCAGCCAGTTTACAGCAGGTTTTATGAATCAATAAAATGGACAATAATGCTTTGTTACCTTAAGATGTACAGAAACAAATAATAAATTGAATAGTTACCTCTATTAAAGGTATTTTTTTTATGCCGCCACTGTAATAGCTGAAGGGGGCATATTGTTTTTATGCTTGACCATATATCCATCATGAATCCTTTATAGCAAGGGTTTTCAATCATCCATTGACAAAGTCAGTATCATCTAGAGTGTAAAGGTATTGACTATATGTTGCAATCATTATTTTTGTGAATTTGTTGATAATTATGGGAATTTGTGTGCAGTTGTGGACCTCGTTTTTTCTGACCATGTGCTCCAACATGGTAGCGTGGGTGTCTGTTGTTGGATGTTTTCACACACTGACTGTACTTTTCTCACTTTTAAAGTGATATGCATTCTTTTATTGTGTACGTGAAGACTTTCAGATTATTTTATGAATTTGTTGTTCTTGTATTTTAAGAAAAGTGATAGACAGTGGTGATGAAGTGCATTAAATGCAAGAGATTTAAAGCCATGGAGGACAAGCATGAAACATGCCTAGCATGTACAAAGTGCTCTTCAAATACAATGTGCAATGTTTGTGCCTTGCCTTATTTAGGAAAGGTCTAAAGAGCGATGGAATGTGATGTGCTGAGTGTACATCCAAAATTGTCATCACTGCCGCCATAGTGGGCGATTTAATGGTGGCAACCCCCCCACCATTTAAGGTGATGTGAACAATGCAGAGAGTGGTCATTACATCAGGTCAACTTGAGAGAGAAGAATAAATGGTTGTGGAGTTGTCAGTCCAATTTACTTTACAGGCATTGATGGAGTTGCAGATAAGACTACTAGTGCCAGAGGTGATGACATAGTTGCTGGCATCATGTGAATTTGTCCCCCATTGTATTTCACAGCTCTGCAATGATGGCTTGGGGCTATCACGTTACTGTCCTCCCTTTATTAGACAACCCAATGGGTGTAAGTGCCTCTGCATGTCTGAGCTTGGCTTTTGAGCCTGTAAGTTTGAGCGCATGGGGTATTTTTCAGACATGGATGGTCAGTTTTGACATCAGTCCAGGCTGCATAATGCCGTTCCAGCAGGTGACCAGCCAGCCAGCCACACCTTGGTATGCAGAGCTATACAGGGATTCTGGTAGCTGATCCATTAGTTTTGCTGCATGGACCAACCAGACTGTTACTGAGCCAGCCATCCAGCCAGTAGCTGAGCTGACAGGCCAACACATTTACCAGTATTTTATACCAGCAAGACAAATGATAGCAATTGCCCAGCCACCAATGAAACAGCGGGATCAAATCTTTATGGCTTATCCTTTGGGGAAATGCCAAACTGTACATAGGGACAGTGGCACAGCCTTGATCCTGACCCCAGGATGTTCAGAATGTCCGAAGAGGACAACCCCCACAGTGAGTGCGGGGATAATCTTGAAAACTTGACATATGCTGATCCTACAGTGGAGTAGATAGAATACAGTTTTAAAGTGACCATAGAGGAAATTTACAGAGTTCTGCCAATTGCCAAGTGCCTAGTCCTGTCAGCTGTCCTATAAGGTCAAGGCTTCAATGGATATGGAAGATGAAGACATACAGCCACACCCATCTTCATCCACAGTCAGCTAAGGTAAGGGAAATCTCTGACCACCTGAATGATAAAATGTGGGACCCTTGCTAATTCCGAGGCTTTCTTTTCTGAAAGTCAGCTACCAGCAATCTTCTTCCCACACTGGTACCGCACACATTCGATGACGTTCATCACTGAGCTGCCGTCCTATGACAAGAACATTGCAGTGGTCAATATGACCAATCCACTGTTTTATAAGGTGGACAAAAATGTCTTGCACGCCACCTCCCGGTTAATGTGGAACATGGTCACCACTTCCTCTATGCTAGATTTGGCTTCATTAGTAATTTTTTGACTGGCCAAAAAAGTAGGTACTGATCATGCATGGGAATCCATGGCCTGCATTGCCAAGGTGATTACAGGGCTGCACAGCACACTATGGCTGACATCTTGACAGCTTCAGCTAACCTAGATCTCGTGAGACAAGACACCTGCCTGTGCTCATCTGCCCTTAAGCCACATTATGCCTTGGCCCTTCAGTTGGCACCTTTTGGTACGCCATTGCAGTTTGATGGAAAATTTGAGGAAGTATGCAAGCAGGCATCACAAGAACCACCTGTTCAAATTGCCTTGCCACCTGCATCTACTTTCAGGCTGAACCAGTCTCAGCCACAGTGAAGAGTCAAAAAAGGTTTCTCCTTCCCTGAGTCTCCTAATAGCCAATGTAGACTTGCCACCCCTACCACATGAAGACAGCTTTCTGGTTGGCACCAGACTCCATTTTTGAATAGCATGGATTGACCTGTTTCCAGAGAACAAATCGGCCATCCAAGTTGTTTCAGAGGGGCTTGGGATTTCATTTATCCAAGCCAATCCCCTTTTGACTTCCCCTTCTTCTGCACACTGGCGAGGAGCACACTCATACACATACAGCATTGGCATTCCAGGTGTTGATAAGAACATTGTGGCAGTGCAGATGTCTACTCTGCTGTTTTACAAGGTTGATTGCTGGTGCTGAATATGGTGGCAACAGTCTTAAATAGGGCAGCAGATCATTCCATGGCCAGTGTCCTTATGTTTTCTTCTAATCTTGATGTTATACAACAATACATGTTTATACATTCATCATCGCTGTAGCCTCATCACTCTTTGGCTTTATGCTCTTTGCTCTTTGGTTTGCCGCTGTTGTTCGGGGGAGGAAGTGCAGAAGCAGGCATTACAAGAGGTGCCCCTTGAGTATTTTTTACCCCCTCCTCCACCTTTTTGACCTAAACATTCTCTGCCACAATGGAGAGATGACTGGAGGCAAAGGGATAGGCTGTCACATCCCACTCAACAACAGAAGACTTGGCCACAGCCCAGTTTCAGATAGCAACAGACTATTCAGGTCTTGGAGACAATTTAATAAAGGGGAAAGGAAACAGTTTCTCATTCCCCAAACCTTTCAGCAACTGCCAATGACTTACTAACCCAACCACCCACAGAGAATATCCTGTTTGTTGCCAGACTTCTCCATTTTCATCAAGTTTGGATCAACCTATTTCCACACAATGGATGGGTGATCCAAGTAGTCTCAGAGGGGCTTTGGATTTCATTTATCCATCACACTCACCTTTCATGTTCCCCTTCAGTGATGGAGATCCCAACAGTTCCTGTGAAGGTGGAAATTTTAGTGGAGGACACTTCTTTACTCTCCATGCAGGCAGTGGAGATTTTAATGGAGGACACTTCTTTACTCTCCATGCAGGTGGTGGAGATGGTTTGTAACTGAAGTGGAGGACACTTCTTTACTCTCCATGCAGGCGGTGGAGATGGTTTGTAACTGAAGTGGAGGACACTTCTTTACTCTCCATGCAGGCGGTGGAGATGGTTTCTAACTGAACTCTCTAGGGTTTTATTCAAGGCTTTTTCTGCTGCCAAAAGCCAATGGAAAACTCAGACTGGTGATATATCTCAAAAAGATGTATATTAGCACCAAAATTCAAGATGGAGACATTGCAATCAGTGTTCCTTTCCATCAAGAGGAAGGAGTTTGCAATCAGTCTTGATCTGACCAACATATACTTTCATGTCTCTATCCATGCAGCTTTGTGCTAGTTCCTTTGATTTGCCTTCCAGGGAGCAATATATTAATTTTGAGCTCTATTGATGCTTACTTTTGGTCTCAATCTCAGCTCATGGGCATTTATCAAGACAGTCAACTGTGTTACTCCCTTTTTCAGGACCTCTTCATTGACTTCGGTCTACCTGGATGACGGTCTACCTGGATGACATCCTTTGGAAACACATGGTAAGTTCTGGTTTGCTGCACAAAATGAGCAGTCTTATCTCACTTTGCATCCACCTGGGCTTTCTGGTCAATTGGGAGAAGTCCAATCTTATCCCCTCTCAACACTTTTTCGATCTGGGTATGGAACTTCTGACCCATCTCAATCTTGTTCACCTCCCACAAATACAAATTGCATGGATTTTTGGTCTCCCATTATCGATCTCAAACAGGAAGTGGGTTTCTACAACAGAGTTTCTGCAACTAAATGCAGCAGTGGATTTTATTTCTCTAGGCTGCCTTTTTATGTGCTCTCTGCAGATAGCGCAGCAGGCACCATGGCACTCATTTTCCAATCATCTTGATCAGCAGATTTTGATCTCAAAAACAATTCCTGTGTCAGTTGCAAAACAGGCAATGGCTTACAGTAGAAATTCCTATGGAGAAGCCCAAACTGGATGTTACAGTTTGTACAGATGCCAGTTCTTTAGCTGGGGATCTCACCTGTTGCATTTACCACAGTAAGCATCAACTGGAGCCCAGAGGAGGAGGCACTTCATATAAACCTTTTAGAAATTAATGCTATAATGAATGCCTTTCATTGTTGGAAAGATCAACTGTGTCAGACAATTCTGTAGTTGTTGCTTACCTCCTCAAACAGGTGGGGACCAAATCACCTGAATTATGCATCCTGGTCTGCAGACCTGCCATCCATTATGATTTGACTGTAAGTCTTACTGAAATGATCCTAAAATTATGGACTTCTGGAATACTAGCAAAAAATGAAAATACGATCATTGCAGTCAAATCCAGATATTGGATTGTCTGGGTCTGACCTGAATCCAGATTTTCCTATTAGATTCAGTGGAGTTGGTCAGGGAACCAGACTAACTTTACAGGAGCACCTTGGATGCTTTAATCTGCCCATGTTTTTTATGCAAAATGCCTGCATGATCAATCTCTTGCTTATAACATTTGTAGAAAAGGTCGTCAAACAAATGAAAACACATTGAAGGCAAAAGAGACTCTTACAAAGGTCAAACAATCAGCACAGAAAAAAGAAATATTCAGATTCTTGGGAAAAAAGCAGGAAAGGCAACAGTTACATTTATTGGACATCATGTCATGTTGATCTGAGTATGTCACATTGATCTGAGTATGTCACATTGATCTGAGTATGTCTCATTGATCTGAGTATGTCACATTGATCTGAGTATGTCTCATTGATATCAGTATGTCACATTGATCTGAGTATGTCTCATTGCTGGGGAGATGATTGCCATTGACACGTGAAATGAAAAAAAACCCCAAAGATTATGTCAGGTTGAGAGATCTAGCAAGAAGCCCTTGAGCTCCATGGGGTTTGTAACTGCAGTTTCTGAAACTCTACTGGAGGTCATTAAGGTATAAGTGTACTTGACAAACTTTTTAGTTTAACATAATGTTTCTTTTGCTGCATTAAATCACACTTCTGAACTTTTCAAATGCATGTTTTCCATGTTGAAAATAGCAGTACATGATATTTTGTTGAATCTGACAGAAAATTGGTCTAATTTAATGGAAAAATATTGACTCCCTTACTGAGAAGGTGTTGTTAGGGTTGGCAGGTCTGGATCTGGGAGTTTCTACACTGGTGCTCCATGCAAAAGATAACAGTCCAAATCAGACACATTACTGGCAGACTCAGTGTTTTGGTTGATTGTCTGTCAAGAAAGGCCAGAATCTGCACACTGAATGGTCCCTTCACCCATCAATCTTTCTGTGGATATATACACTTTAGAGGTTTCCAATGGTAGATCTCTTTATGGGAAGGTGGTATCACAAGCTGCCAACCTTTGTCTCACTGGTTTTGGATCAAGAGGCTTGGACCATGGACTCGCTGGCAATCAGTTGGGACGGGATTTGGGGCTATGCTTTCCCTACAGCTGTTCTGATCCCTAGAGTCATTCAGAAAATCGGACCAGACTTGCAGAGTAGTTTTGGTGGTCCCTGTCAGATGGGACAAGTCTTGGGTGAACAATCTGTTTGACCTAGCAATAGACATCCCCAGGAAAATCCCATCAAAATTCAACCTGCTTAAACAACACTGCTGGCAGGTGTTTCATCTCTGCCCATACAGGCTTCTTCATGCTTAGTTCTTGTTAGGAGATTCTTGCTTAGAAAAGAGTTTCAACCTTCAGTCATGAAGAGAATCTCATGAGCAGGAAGGCCTTGCACTTTGAAGGCTTACGAGGGGAAGTGGCAGGTTTTCAGGTACTGGTGCAGAGACGGCAATGTCGGCCCATTTAATGCTTTGGTGTCTCAGCTGGCTAACATTTTCCTCTGGCCTTATGATTAGAAGAGATTAATTCCCATTGCCATCAGATGATATCACTCCATGATTTCTGACACATTCAGACATCATGGTAGAGCAAATATAGGCCATCACGAGGACCTATCAGACTTGCTGGTCAGCTTTGACCTGAATAGGCCTAAATCACTCATCTGGTTTCCTAAGTGGAATCTTTAATGGGTTTTTACTTGGCTCAGCTTAGATAAGTTCAATCCCTTAGCCAGAAGTTCGTTGAAGCTGCTATCTTACAAGACATGCTTTCTGATAGCGCTAGCCTTGGCATGCAGAGTGAGTGAGCTGCACACCCTTTGAGGGAACGCAAATGATATCCAGTTCAGATCAGATGGTTCCATGGTCCTAAAGACACAATTGAGTTTCATAGCTGAGAACAGGTTGCCATCTGTGAGCAATCAAAAAGTGGTCATCCACTCTCTCTCCTCCATAACTCATCAAGAGGGGCAGCAAAGCAAGACCCAGTCCATGCTCTCAAGCATTATTTGAAATGCACAGAGAGGAACCCCAGTTCCCAAAATCTTTTTCTTCCTGTAAGGCAGGAAAAGAGGATATAATCCCTCAAACCCTGGCATTATGGCTGAAGTGGGTAATATACTTAGCTTATTCTGAATTGTCATAGGATCAGATATGCCACGTGAGGATTTCCACTCATGAGATTAGAGCTGTCATGGCGAGTCTCGCATTCAACTGCATTGTTTCGATCCACGATATAATAGAAGCCATCAGCTAGGATGCACATTCAACCTTCTCAAGTTTTTATCTCTTGAGATCTAGCATTGCAGAGACAATAATTGAACCTGGTGGATCCAATGACTGTGGTCCAGATGACCACCAGACCTATTTGTGGTCAGCACAACCTCCTCACTCTTATGGGTTTAGCACTTCGCTGGATTCACCCAAAGTTTTTTACTTAGTAAGCAAAAAGACACTCTTTCCTCCTTATCTGAGTGTGTTGTCATGTGTCCAGTGACTGTCAGTTGTGCTGTCTTTTTGGGAGAGCGGTTTATCCTTATTGGGATGGAAAAGGTTGGATGCTCATGCATTTCCTCCTCATCTTACCTACTTTCCTAATGTTAATGTGATCAGGAAATGTATTTGACCAAGAAAACTAACTTTGTAGTAAATTATGTTTCCCTGAGAATACTTACCTGATTACATTACTTTTAAAACCTCCCACACCTTCCTGAAAATGCAAGCATCCAATATGATGTATTGTTCAGCTCAAACTGCTAAACAGGTTGATGGCTAGCCACCTAGTAGTAGTAGGAGAGGTATTTGGTAAGTTTCTTCCCTTTGTCTAATGATATATAGATGAGATGGGAATGTTATGTCTTTCCAAGATTGCTGGATTTGAGAAGTAGCAGAGCTTATTTCCCAACATTAATGTGATCAGGTAAGCATTCTAGGAGAAACATAATTTACTAAAAGTTTTACTGTCTTAAGTGAACTTCCTTTGACCTGAGAGTAGTCCCTTGTGCTCAGACCAAGTATTAACAATAGTCCTCAACCAAGTCCAGCCCTCTTGTTATCTTTTGAAGTAGTCAGCTCAAAATTAAAAATACAAGGCTAAGTCAGTGCAGCAGTATACCAAAAAATGCTAGTGTTGTAGAAGTAGATGGTTCAGTAATGTAGCCACCGGCTGGTTGATAATGAGAAGCTTGACAGTCCAGTCTCAAATAAAATTTGTAGTTCACCTCTATGAAGTTGAGGTAAACTATTGTACTACCCCCGGTGTCAGCACAGGTGTCAGTGCAGCTAAAAGCATATACATATGTACACCCTCATTGAATGTCAACCATTCTCTTTTCCTAGGTCTTAGACAACAGTTTTGAGTGGGTTTCATAGCAGCTACCCACACTGGAGGGGGCTGAGAGGGCTAAATTGGTACCAACATGTTCATTAGTTGTACATTCTTGGTTACGTTTTTATATTTAGCTGAGGTTGTTTGCACACTACATAAATACAGTTATACCTGGAATCATGAAACTTGGTGAGAGGATACATCTTGATGAGTACTACACCCTCATCACAGACGTAGATCACTGGGACCCATATTTCATGCTTCACTGACTTTGGTAAAATTATATTTTAGGTTTATTTCTCAAGCTCTGTTTATGCTAGAATCAGCAAACTGGATGATTGTATGCATCTGTTAGTATCAAACCCTTACTACAAAAGAATGCTGCTGTTACCTACATTTCATAATTTATTAACTTGGGTTAAGTTTTTGCATTTAGCTCATTACCAGACAGTTTTTTGCACCCTGTATACATACTGTTATACCTAGATTCAAGAAACTTGGTTAAGGAATGCATCTTGATGAGTACTACACTCTCATAATAAAAGTATGTCACTGTGACATATATTTCATGCTTCACAGACTTTGGTTAAATTGTGTATTGTAAGTTTATTTCTCAAGCTATGTTCATACTAGAACCATCAAGCTTGATAATTGTATGCATATAAGAATCTACATTTCACATTTTACTGGCTTATGTTACGTTTTTTGGGTTTAGCATCTTGTGTAGATACAATTATACTAAGATTCATGAAATTTCGTGAGGGGATGCGTCTTGATGAGTACTACACCTTCATCACAGAAATAGGTCACTGTCACCTATATGTCATGCTCACTACTTTAGTGTCAGTCTCAAGCACTGTTTATACCAGAATCATCAGACTAGGCGATTGTATGCATCCCTGTTAGTACCACACCCTTACAACAAAAGAAGGTCATTGTGACCAACATTTAAATTTTTACAGGTTTATGTTTTTGCATTCAGATCATGACCACATTGGTGCTTTATATACTGTATAATATTGCTATACCTGGAATCATAAAACATGGCAAGAGGCTGCATCTTGATAAGTACTACACCCTCATCTTAAAAGTAGGTCACATTGACTGATATTTCACATCACTGACTTTGGTTCAACTTGACATTTTTACTGTTATTGCTGTTCTTCTTAAACTAGGTGATTTTATACACCTCTCTTAGTACCACACCCATACCAAAAAAAGTCACTGTGACCTATATTTCACATTTTACTGGCTTAGGTTAAGTTGTTGCATTTAGCTCATGACCACATACATTGTAGGCATGCTCTGTGCATACTACCATAGATCAAATCATGAAACTTAGGGATGCATCTTTATGAGCTGTACTCCCTCATTTCAACACCTGGTCAATATAAAAATTATTGTATGCTTCACTACCTTAGGTTAAATTTTGTGTTTGATGTTCATTTGTAAGGGTAGTTCATAATGTAATCATGAAATTGATGATAATATGCATCTCTGTTACTTCACAATCTTACAATAAACGAGGCTCATTGTGACCTATATGTCATCTTTTACTGGCTTTGGTTAAGTTTTGTATTTAGCTCATGACCACAAGTTTTTGGAATGTTATATGAATACTATCCTATCTAGAATCATGAAGCATGGTGAGTGGATGCATCTTGATAAGTTCTATATCCTTTTTGCCAAAAGAAGTCTCTGTGACCTATATTTTGTGCTAATTGACTTTGTTCAAATTTTGTGTTAAAAGTTCATTTATTGGATGATGTTTATGTACCAATCATGAAACTTGATAATTGGATGCATCTCTGTTACTGCAATACTCTTAAAACCAAAGGTCACTGTGACCTACATTTTATGCTTTACTAACATGAGTTAAGTAAATGTGTTGATGACTACATTGTTTTCATCCATACTAGACCTATATACATCATACCATATTCAGAAGGCCCTTTGTGACCAAAGTAGTTGGAAGTAGGAGTAAACTTTCCATATGAATGACTATATATTGTATATTGTGACATTTCACCCTCAGCAGGTTAACTGTGTATTGTATATGTGAATGAGTATAGGAATTAGGTAAGGGGACTGCATGCTGCATGTTTTTCATGTGAGGCCACACCTATGGTTAATCAAGGTAATTATTGATCCATGAACTAGGAAGTGCTGGCTGTCATCCCAAGGTTACTCAAAGCATGTGACCTTCACCCAGTAATATCTGGCTTCTAGGGGAGGACAATAATAATAGTTTGTCAAGCAGATTTTAAGAACAATGATTCAAAAATATTAATACCAAAATAACATTAATGTTTTATTATGAATTTCATACCTCTATTTTGACATGATAGAAAAAGAATGTTCTTTTTTATTCTTGTATGACTTTATGCCTTGTCACAGTTGGTAGGTAGGTGGGTGGGTGCTTGTGTAGTTAGGTAGGTAGGTAGGTAGTTTCACAATTAAAAGTTCAAAGTTTCAAATTTCAAAATGGTCCTTTTACAGCAAATAGCGATTTAGTGCAAACATGCAGTGTCTGACATATTCATAATATTACAACACTGACAGTCATTGCTATGGATTACAAATGCTCCAGTTTGTTTTTTGAAATTTACCAGCCATTTTTCAATCAGAATAAATGTAACCTTAAGTAACTACATAAAACTGTTTTCTTGTAAGAGTACATTTTCATGGTATCATTGATGACAAATTTCCCAAACACTAATTGTAAAGATTTATGTATTTAAATAAAGTTCAGCTGTGATGTCATAATATTTTCAATTCTCCATATAAATAACACATTTTATCATATATTCAGATGAAACAGTTGCTGAATCAGATTGCCTCAGCTAAAGCTGCTGTGACTGCTGTCCAACCTGTTCAGACGGTGAAGAAATCAGGATGGGCATCTTTCTTGGATTTTTCATCCCTCTTTAAGGACACCAGTTTTGGTTTTGGGGACCTGAGTGTGGCTGAGTCTAAAAAGTTACTGCAGTATCTAGAACAAGCCATGTCTAACATTTGCAGCACATTTAATGTAAGTACTAGTATTTTGGTGCAGGTATTAATGGCACTTACATTCATAATTATGGCCAATTATTGTCTAATAATGTGTTCAAGAGTATTTATCGATATAGCTGTGGTTTTTTATTCTTACTTTGTGATAATATAGAAAGAAATTTTTGATCAGGTTTACCTATTAAAGTTTATATATATATACACACACACACTCAAACCTGTCCTAGTGGTCACCTGTGTTCAGCGGTCATTCTAATTCCCCTCCCCCCCCCCCCCGGCAAATTTCCTACATTAATGCCCTGTATTTAATGGTCACCTGCTTTCAGCGGTCAGCCGCCAGGTGTTTCTTAACCAAACCATGGTTTCACCCTGCCTTAAGCGGTCTCTCACTAGATCATATCAGCAGTGACCACTCCAAGTATGCAAATTAAACACTTCTTTTGTTTGATGAGCAAGACATTGTTTAGATAAGGGTATGTCATGTGAATCGATGTTTAAGCATTGCATATCTCAATTGTACTTACCGTACTCCAATCACGCTCTCAGTCAGACTCAAAGGTGTCAACATGTCGGCTTTGAAAGCAAAGTGGTTTTTGTTTTTACATGAGAGAATCGAAGCAGTTTGTTTCCTGGATATTGGACAAAGTAGTCATGTACTTGCAGCAGAAATGGGAGTCAGGCAAACTCAGATCCAAGGGATTATTAAGTGTAAGCGAGATATTATGGCTGATTTTGAGAACAACGTTAATCTGAAGTGTAAGAGATTACATAAAATCACACCAAATGAGTATAGATACATGTACATTGCGCTTGTGATATCCTGTATGGTTTACATTCTACTAACAATAGCTGCAGGAAGCTTCTTTTCATTCCCTAATCATCAAAGATCTCGCACAAAAAGTCGACTGTCTTTTGATCTTGGTGAGTTTGAGCAACTCCTTAAACCAACAATTGTTTGAAGTGTGAACATCTGTTTTCATTCCTAATTATACTAGCTGGCCTAACAAAAAGTCAGTCCTGTGTTTGACAATCACAGGTAAGCTGTCAATTAGTAATTTTATTAAGACGCTGTTTCTACTGATAAGTGATGATTTAATGTACATGATGGATTAAAGTGGAACTTTTTATTTTATTATTTTGTTATTTTTCTTTTTACTAATTAGCTAAACTAAATGTATGTATCTTGATAGCATACTATTACAAATAATAGTGCACATGCTATTCGGTGCATAGTACATTTATTTGTCATTAACCAAGTTTGAGAGTTGAACCTGCCTTCAGAGGTCACCTGTCTTCAAAGGCCATTTTGGCCTTTTCCCATGGGTGACCACTGAACACAGGTTTGACTCTCTCTGTGTGTGTATATATGTGTATATATATATCTATATATATATGTATATATATATATATATATATGTATATATATATATATATATATATATATATATATATATATATATATATATGTATATATATATATATATATATATGTATATATATATATATATACACACACACACACACATACCTAGATATGCAAGTTAAATTTGCATCCCTGTGGAGATCCATAGCTTCTTTCTGTTTTCAAAAAGTGTAACAGTTACAGTTGGTGTTATGGTCACTCACTGTTTTTTAACACAAATCATTAACTCTTAGAGATGTCAGGTTGTAGATGCAAACCAAAATTTCTGCAGTGCATTAAAAATAGGGATAATGTGATAAATTGCTTTGAGAACATAAGTACAATAATTGTGATTTTCCTGCTGAAAGTATAGACACTATGGGCTCTGTTACCATGCCCAGGTTAAAACTCCATTTGTGATTGGACAAATCTCCAGTTGCCTTTAAGACACAAATTCAAGTTGTAATTTCAAGATTTCTATCATTGTTGTTGTTGAAATGGCAGGGATAATGTGATCCTGCCCATCTGTCCATGCATGAATGCTTGCATTTGTAATGTTGCACAACTCCTACATGGTTCAAGATAGATACTTATACATTGGGATATAATTGGGGGTAATCTACAGATGTGCACTATAGTTTTAAAATTTCAATGCAGCCCATGGGGATGGGTTTAGGATTGGGGTGGCATAACTTTAAAATAACTACCAAATTATGAGACCAACATATAAGACAATTGGTGTGTGTGTGATCACTGGTTGCAAGTGTCAACAAATGTCAGTTTGGGAGTTTAAATGAGTCTCCTGGTTCATGCCCCAGGGGCATACAGTTGTGACCCCAGGGTCATAACTTAGAAACCATTGAGATCTCCACCCTATAATCACATATACACTTACTGGGCATGAAAAAAGGAATTCAGATATACAGCTAAACTTGTTCTTAACTCCCAAGACTGGATCCAAGTGACACAGATTTTGTAGGTGGGTGAGGCCCTAGGGTAAATTCTTAACTCCCAAGACTGGATCCAAGGGACACAGATTTTGCTGGTGGGTGAGGCAATGTGGTGGAACAAAGGGATATGTTTTACAAACACTATAGGGGTGATTTCTCAAGACAGGTTTTACTGTTATATTATTATTATTATTATTATTATTATTATTATTATTATTAGCTGATCTGGCCGCAAAGTCAAGTTAGCTTATGGTATGGTCCTTTGTACATTGTTGTGTACTGTCTGTTCAAAATTGTTATTTACAACTTCTCAAAAACTGTTTGACCAATTTGCACATCAATTTACAGGGAGTGTTCTGACATCAAGGCCTTTAAGATTTGTTTAGTTGATACCGATCTGTGATCCAGCATGGCCACCATGATTAAAAAGTAGAAAAGCTTTTAAATAACTTCTCAAAAATCAGCTCATTAAAATTGGACCAATTTATAGAAAACTTGCTTTCAGATTTGTTCAAATAATGCCCATCCTCCATCAGATATGGCTGCCATTGCAAAAAATAGAAGTCTTTTAAATTACCCTTTCTCTAAAACTGATTGACAAAATTTGACCAAATTTGACAGAAAACATCCTGGCATAAAGGGTTTTCAATTTTTTTACAAATTATGTTGATCCACTATCAACATGTTGCTGCCACTACCAAAAGAAAGAAACATTTAACTGATTTTTACTCAAAATATGCAGAACAGAATTTAAATGAAAACATCCTTGCATGAAGAGTTTTCAGATTTGTACAAATAATGTCAATCTACCATCAGATACGGCCACCATTACTAAAAATAGAAAAATCTTTAAACAGCAATTTCTCACTATCTGCTCAACAGAATTTAATTAAATTTGACAGAAAGCTTACTGTCCTTAAAGGTTTTTAGATTTATAGAAATGATGCTGATGCACCATCAGATATGGCTACCATTACTAAAAGAGATAAACCTTTAAAACATTTTTGTCTCAAAAACCATTGAACAGAATTGGACCATATTTTACAAGGGGCATCTTGGCTTTAAGAGTTTTCAGTTTGGTACAAAAATGATGCCAATCTGCCATCAAATATGGCCACCAAAATAGAAACACCTTGAAATGACTCTCTTAAAAACCACTCAGCAGCATTTCACCAAATATGACAGGGCACCATGGTATGAAAGGCTTTCATATTTATACAAGTGGTGCCAATCCACCATCAAATATGTCCACCATTACTAAAAAAAAAAACTATTTTAAGAACTATATCTAAATAAAGCTGCTCAACACAATTTGACCAACTTTGACAGAAAGCATCCTGGCATATAAAAGCCCTTCAATATTTGACAAATGATGCTGATGTGCTCTCAGACATGGATGAAGATAACAAAATTTGAGAAACCTCAAAAAAAAAATTTTTTTTTTATATTTGAAGAACATCATTGGAGGTAATTTTACAGAAAGCATACTATTGACTCAGATTGATTGGCTTCTGCATTTGGATACTTGGCAGATATCAGAAAGATGAGCGATTTCATGATCACATGGGACTCTTGTTATTATTATTATTATTATTATTATTATTATAGCTTTCTCTCCCACTTGAGCCTCCACCACTAAGCCCCAAGAGTGTCCATTCATCACTGTACCCAGAATTAGAGGACCCAGATGACATTTCTCTGTATGATAGTGATATGTTGCCCCCTTCAACTCCAGATTGTGTGAGAACAGATGAGGGACTGAGGCTTACCCCATTGGGAAGATACCAGGTGAGGGTTCAGATATTACAGTGGTAAATCAAAGACTTGGCATCTATGAAGTCCTCTGTTTGATCCCATATTATGTCATATTTAGGGGTATAAGACTTTGTGTTCAGATGTTGATGTTGGTAATTGCGTACTGATACTGATTTGGTTTGTTTAACCATTGCAACCACTCCTTGCTTCAGTCCATGCCTTAAATATTGTTTATTACAAGGTCTAAGATTGAACAGTAACAATGCAAAGCATATTTTTAAGGGAAAGTCCATCTTGCACTGAATATAGTTTGTAAAAGACATACTTAAAATAAACTTCACATCAGAGATAAAAATAATGGTTACTTTTTAGAAATGAATTACTTGAAAATGTCCCATCATCATCATCAGCATCATCACCATCATCAGGATCATTGTTGATTGCCATTTTTACACTACTTGTGATGCCACAGCATTGGTTTATTTATAGTAGCTTCAGCAAAGTTTAGAAGAGATTAGTAGCATACCAGTTGTACTGATACATCAAAATTTCATATTTCTCCAGCTTATTCTAAATTGGAAGTGATGCTTGTGCTTTTTTAACACAAATAAAACATCTATTTTCCTTTTAGTTATTGATTGATTGCTACAGGCTCCTCATCTGCAGTTTTATTCTGGTTGGAAATCATCATAAAACTTTAGTGCAGATAGGTCAAAATAGTAACGAATATAACTTGTGGTGTCATGTTTTACACTACTAATAAACACTTACTAACCTTGTGATGTAATAAAATGTTAGAAAATCTTTGGATGCCTTTGGGGCATTCATGCAGTTAGTTCTGTAGCATGGTAGCACCCAACATGCTGGAACAACTGATATGAACAAGTTCAAACACAAGTGTCTCCATAAGCAATTTGTTTTTAAAGACTTTATCTGCAGTGACTCTGTTTATGAACCAACTTTCTCAGATACAATTACATGTGAACAAATTGAGGGAGCCATTGTGGCTGACTGGTTAGAATGCTGGACTCATAAGCCATAGGTTGGAGGTTTTGAATCCTGTCCAGATCAGCCCAGGTTGGCTGCTGTGGTTTGTCTCTGGGCAAGGCACTTTACTTACATTGCCTCGACACTATTTAACCTTTCATGTGTTGATGTGTCATTAAATGCCAATCAAAGCAAACCAAACAAAACATTTGAAAATTATCATTGACTCTGGAAAGACATGAGAATTACTAGAATTTGGCAAATGCTATAGCTGGAGGAGGTGGGTGTTTTGTTTTATCAAGACAAACCATATCTGTAAAAATCTTGATATCCATATTGAATAAACTGGTATACAACTGTTTTCCATACACGAAACAACTATTACAATATTTCAATAAAGTGGTTTAATTTCAGATTTACATGAACGAGACCTACATTATGACATAAAGTTGCATTATATGTGCAAATCCCATCATATTTAGCTGACATATAGAATACCCTTTTCATCTTAACATCATGGCCATAGAAGTGTAGTATTAATAGAATACCCTTTTCATCTTAACATCATGGCCATAGAAGTGTAGTATTAATAGAATACTCTTTTCATCTTAACATCATGGTCATAGAAGTGTAGTATTAATGGAATACCCTTTTCATCTTAACACCATGGCCATAGAAGTGTAGTATTTATAGAATACCCTTTTCATAGAAGTGTAGTATTAATAGAATACCCTTTTCATCTTAACATCGTGGCCATAGACGTGTAGTATTAATAGAATACTCTTTTCATCTTAACATCGTGGCCATAGAAGTGTAGTATTAATAGAATACTCTTTTCATCTTAACATCATGGCCATAGAAGTGTAGTATTAATGAAATACCCTTTTCATCTTAACATCATGGCCATAGAAGTGTAGTATTAATAGAATACCCTTTTCATCTTAACATCATGGCCATAGATGTGTAGTATTAATAGAATACCCTTTTCATCTTAACATCATGGCCATGGAAGTGTAGTATTAATAGAATACCCTTTTCATCTTAACATCATGGCTATAGAAGTGTAGTATTAATAGAATACCCTTTTCATCTTAACATCATGGCCATAGAAGTGTAGTATTAATAGAATACCCTTTTCATCTTAACATCATGGTCATAGAAGTGTAGTATTAATAGAATACCCTTTTCATCTTAACATCATGGTCATAGAAGTGTAGTATTAATAGAATATCCTTTTCATCTTAACATCTTGGCCATAAAAGTGTAGTATTAATAGAATCCTTCATATGCAGCACAGTTTTCCAATAATAAATATTTTCATTTGCAATAATTGAAAATGTAGTGAGAAAACAATTAGTTGTATCAATATTAATGATTAACACTATGATACATTTGGTTTGGTGCTTTACAGCACAGAAACACAGGTAGGTTATTTAGTGCCAAGGCAATTGGAATAAAGTGCCTTGTCCACGGACACACCACAGTACTATGATACAACATATATTGTCTTGCCTGTTTAAGCATGGGACAATATATAAAGTATGATACTACATATATTGCCTTGCCTGTTTAAGCATGGGACGATATACAGTATGATACTACATATATTTCCTTGCCTGTTTAAGCATGGGACGATATACAGTATGATACTACATATATTATCTTGCCTGTTTAAGCATGGGATGACATCCAGTATGATACTACATATAATGTCATACCTGTTTAAGCATATGAGAACATACAATATGATACAACATATATTGCCTTGCCTGTTTAAGCATATGTGAGCTTACAATATGATACAACATATATTGCCTTGCCTGTTTAAGCATATGTGAGCATACAATATGATACAACATATATTGCCTTGCCTGTTTAAGCATGGGACGATATACAATATGGTACAACATTTATTGCCTTGCCTGTTTAAGCATGGGATGATATACAGTATAATACTACATATATTGTCTTGCCTATTTAAGCATGGGATGATGTCCAGTATGATACTACATATAATGTCATACCTGTCGAAGCATGGGAAGACATGCAGCATGATACTGCATATAATGTCTTACCTGTTTTAAGCATGGGACAACATACACTATGATACAACACATTATCTTGCCTCTTCAAGTATGGGAAGACCTACATTATGATACAACATATATTGTCTTGCCTGTTTAAGCATGGGACAACACACACTATGATACAAATTATCTTGCCTGTTCAAGTATGGGAAAACATACATTATGATACAACATATATTGTCTTACCTGTTTATACATGGGACAACATACACTATGATACAACACATTATCTTGCCTGTTTAAATATGGGAAGACATACATGATGATACAACATATATTGTCTTGCCTGTTTAAGCATGGACAACAATAAACTATGATACAACACATATTATCTTGCCTGTTTAAGTATGGGAAGACATACATGATGATACAACATATATTGTCTTGCCTGTTTAAGCATGGACAACAATACACTATGATGCAACACATATTATCTTGCCTGTTTAAGTATGGGAAGACATACATTATGATACAACATATATTGTCTTGCCTGTTTAAGCATGGACAACAATACACTATGATACAACACATATTATCCTGCCTGTTCAAGTATGGGAAGACATACATTATGATACAACATATATTGTGTTGGTAAGTGGTCAATGAGCTTGCGAGTGAGCAATGCCAAAATAGAGTCCACCAAACATATCCAACAGTATACATACAATAACCTGTTTATGATATACTCTGATTTATAGCTAGCATCAGTTACTTGTTTATGATATACTCTGATTTATAGCTAGCATCAGTTATCTGTTTATGATATACTCTGATTTATAGCTAGCATCAGTTACTTGTTTATGATATACTCTGATTTATAGATAGCATCAGTTACCTGATCTCTTAAAAAATTTTATTAGGAAAAAAACCCTAAAATATTTAAGTAAATGCTAATTTTATTCTTTATTCAACTTCATTCACAATTTCATTCATGACATGCATCAGATGGATGATGTCATATTGTAACAAGTTGGATGACACCAAAAAATCGTGACACATATCCATATTAATGACATACACTATTTGATGACACCAAAAAATCATGACACATATCCATATTAATGACATACACTATTTGATGATGTATACAGGAAAATATTGTTTAGTTACTCATTTGTTAAAGGAGCATTACTGCATAATATGAAAAAATATCAAATTCCAGAAAACTCTAGGGAATTGTAGTCCTTGTAAAAACACAATATTCTGACCCATAAAGTACTGTCAAACATTAGGGTCTACATAGATAATCGAAGTCAAACTTTCAGATTTGAAAAAGTGTTGGCGTCATTTTTTAGTTCTATAAATAGCGCACAGAAATAATACATATTCGAGCAACAGCGGCTGTTACCGTAGAAGCTGATGACTCCATGTAGACACAAGAGTGGCAAAGACCCACATCCCAGAAGAAGAAATGTGTCTTGTGGATCAACTGCCTGCACAGATGGGACTAGTTTCATCAAGGAGACGGAGAAAGAAGAAATAACACACAGGACAATGGATACTACGGAACTAGATGTTTCCAACCTATGGAAAATGACTTGAAGTAAGCTGATACAAGAGAAAGAGGGGTGTCTCAAAACAGTTAGTTACAAACACTGGATTATTAATGATCTAGTTGATAGCATGATTTCCAGTCGATGTTTGAAACAAATTTAAATCACAATGATAGTTTTACATAAATTAGTGATGGCGGAATGGATATGCATTCGAAATAATGGATAAAGCTATCATTACTGGAAATTAATGTGGAGTGTGAAAGCATACATATACACTCATCCTTTTGACCTTTAATTGAGTGCACGATTGCAGTGCATGCTATCTACATAACCAGAAACTGTTTCTAATGTCATTAATATTGTTTAATTCAGAAAACTGTTACTATTAAACTCCAATTCAGTTGCTTTACTCAACATATTTCATTGTGTGCATTGCATGTACCGCAGATGCATTCAGCATGGCATCATACTTAATGATTTTTTTTAGTTTATATACATTTTTTTTTTCAGGTTTCACATCACATAAAGGACTTTTAAAACCACTGTTTAACAGAACTATTCAAGCGAACATAGCAGAGGCCTGGCAGTGACACTCATATGTTAGAATCCAAAACCCTTTTGTCTGCTTAGACTCATTGTAAACTTGGCTTTCATTGAGGGACGTTAACTGTTATGGTGAAGGATTCTAAGTATATTTTAACCTTGATCAAATCTGTACTTTACCCACAATGCATCTAATGAATGGGTTTAGTTTCTGTTCACAAAATACATTTAAATTTGTGTTCTTTGAAAGAGGAAAATGATGGTTTGTATGAATGTTTGCATGTAAAAAGGTGTTGCTATCCAGTATCATAATATAGATATAATTTCAATATCATTTAAAAATATCATCTGAAGGGAAGAAATACAATTTTCTTGTTGCCAGCTGTAGTAGACTTTTAATACCAAGTAATTTGATGAACTCGGCTATCACAAATATCATAAAATCAACTACTGACAGCTTGACACGAATACCATTAAATCACCTACTGACAGCTTGATACAAATATCATAAAATCAAATACTGACAGCTTGACACAAATACCATAAATCACCTACTGACAGCTTGACACAAATACCATGAAATCACCTACTGACAGCTTGACACAAATACCATGAAATCACCTACTGACAGCTTGACACAAATACCATGAAATCACCTACTGACAGCTTGACACAAATACCATGAAATCACCTACTGACAGCTTGACGCAAATACCATGAAATCACCTACTGACAGCTTGACGCAAATATCATTAAATCACCTACTGACAGCTTGACACAAATATCATTAAATCACCTACTGACAGCTTGACACAAATACCATGAAATCACCTACTGACAGCTTGACGCAAATATCATTAAATCACCTACTGACAGCTTGACACAAATATCATTAAATCACCTACTGACAGCTTGACACAAATACCATGAAATCACCTATTGACAGTTTGACACAAATACCATGAAATCACCTACTGACAGCTTGACACAAATACCATGAAATCACCTATTGACAGCTTGACACAAATATCATAAAATCACATATTGATAGCTTGACACAAACATCATAAAATCACCTATTGACAGCTTGACACAAATACCATAAAATCACCTACTGACAGCTTGACACAAATATCATAAAACCACCTACTGACAGCTTGACACAAATATAATAAAATCAACTACTGAAATCACCTACTGACAGCTTGACACAAATACCATGAAATCACCTACTGACAGCTATCACAAATATAAAATCAACTACTGACAGCTTCACACAAAAACCACAAAATGTAAAAACTTTATTTTTCTAATTATAAAACTTGAGGTAATAATAATAATAATAATAATAATATTCAACTGCAATGTGCATAGGTTGTTCGCAGTTTTCTGTTTCCCATTCACTACCTGTATGTACCTCACAACCATTCCTTCTACAGTCATGACAATTGAATAGAAAACTTATATTTTATGAAAAATTTGAAGACAGCTGGAATATCATATTAATAGGGTAGATGGAAAATACTGTTTCAGATAGAGTTTCTGTTGTTTATAATTGTAATGAAAGTATAATTAGTATTGAAAATTAAAATAAAAGTCTTGTCAATATAGTTAATGTGTGTAGTTATTAGTTATATCATTAAGTTCAGATATATGTAAATTTGTTTTCTTTTTCTCATGTCATGAAAAGCTGTATCATAAAAGGTGTACTTTGTCAACCAATCAAAGATTTTTCTCAAAGTTTTGATAGCGTTTGAGATCTGTTCATAATTATCATTGACAGTCATAATGTTTAAATAAGAAAAAGATAAAAAACAATAACAATGACTTTTATCCCCATTCATCTATTAAAAAGGTGGGGATTATGTCTTCCTGCCTGTCTGTCTGTCCCTGCATTAGTAATGCAGTGTATCTTCTACACCATTAAAGACACAGGCTTGAAACATTGGGATATGATTGGGGGTAGTCCTTAGATACACATAGTGGTTTTAAAATTTTAATTATGACTTTTCGGATGTGACCAGTGTCTGGAGATAGTTATTTTTTTTTTTTTAAATCTAAAGATTTGGAGTCTTGTCAGTGGAGATCTGAAAGTTGGTTTGTGTCATCTTCAAGGCCAGTGCTATAACATGCATTGGGCTTTTGGGTAACAATCTCTGGTCTTGCCCCAGGGATGATTCGTGTGGGTAAGCTTCCCCTGGTTCACAACTTGAAAACTGTTGAGATTGCCACCTAATAACTATATACAGGTTTAAAGGACATGAGATGGAACCGACATACTGGTATATCCAGTACAGACCATGGGTCATGCCCCTTAGGTTTTGGACTTGCCCCTGGGCCATAGCTTAGAAGCAGTTGAGATCCCCACCTTTTAACCATATATTGGTTGAAGGACTTGAGAAAAAATTATACACATTTCCAGTACAGACCCTGAAGAAGGAGACTTGCTCTTGGGTCATCACTTAGAATCTGTTGAGATTCCCAGCCTATAACTAGTTTATATAGGTTTGAAAGGCATGAGAAGACAAAATTAGACATATATTTAGCACAAACCCTGGGTTTGTGCCCCTGTGATTGGGAACTTGACCATGGCTCATAACTTGAAAACTGTTAATATCCCCATCTTAGAACTATCTATTCACTTAATGGGCACAAGGGAATATATGCACTTGTACATACAACACATCTTCTGGGTCATGACCCAGGAGTAGGGGACTTCCCCTTGGCTCATAACTTGGAAACTGTCAAGATTCGCACCATATAACCATATATACACTGACTGGATATGAAAAGAGAAATACACATTTACAGTATTGAAAAATTTGCCCCTGGATCAGGTCATACCCTAGCCATATAGATTGGAAGCATGGTGATATGCTATGCCATGTCATTTACTTAACTCTAGGTATTTTCCTGTATCTCACTTTGGATTACACTGAATTTGATGACTACCCAAGCAATATCCAGTGTGAAAACTGTTAAAGTGACACTGCCCATAAGCTTCTTGAAGAAAATGTCTAATCAGTGTGCATGGATGCTTGTGTAATTTTGTACAAACTCTTCCAATATTATTCTGCATGGAAGGTTTACTGAAACTAGCCCATTGGCTGAATGATGTTTTGTAAATTTTATCAGAACTAGAGATTGTGTTGTTATTCTTTCTTTAAAGTCAAGGTCACATATTAAGGTTACATTTACTTTAAGTATTCTGTTTGTAACTCTGAATCTGATAGAAGTAGTGGTATGAAAATTGGTACACTTTTACACATTTATAAGACAAGGGTGTCAAATTTGCCACTTTCATGGTTCTCATTTGAGGGTTAAAGGTGGACATTACTATATTTGTTTGGAGCTGTAACTTGCAAACTTCTAAATGCAGTAATAGACATAAAACTTTGTATAGCAGTATATCATGACTTGATGCTGTCACTTGGCACATCCATGGACCCATCTGCAAGGCCAGGTTTTGGGTCTCAGGTCAGTATCATTTTTTATATGTCCAAACTGTCACACAGAAGCTGTTGTTAAAGGTCATGGAATGAAATATTTCTCCCTATAAAATCATAGCTTGAGGGTGTAACATGTACCTATCATGTGTATCAATAGCATGGTCCTATCAGCAAGATCAAAGTCACATGTGAAGCTTACTCGCTGTTTATTTAGGATGGCAACTCTAAAGTCATTGAAGGTAGTTTAATTAAACTTCTGTTTAACTCGTAACTTCTGAATGTGTCATTTATTTTTCTTGGTATTTTCATCAATATTATCTATTTTGTCTGAAGGCTCTAGATCTCAAATTCTTAAGGATACTGAGATTAAACTCTGTATATTCATGCATCACCTACGGTCATGTCACATAACAGACTTGTATGATCCAATTTTAAAAGGCAATGTCATTTTTCATGCTTGGACTGTAGTTCAGAATCTGTTTAAGAAATGAAAATAAAATATTTTGGATGGTGTGTCTTGTACCACTATCAAGATCCTATCTGCAAAGTTAAGGACACAGTCATCTCAAGGTTACTTACTTGTGATGTCATGGATGTAAGTTTAAGCTATTAAAAGTAGTATTATCAAACACTGTACAATTTTAAATCTCGACTTTTTGTGACTTTCATAATCTTAGCCACAAAGTTACGGTCACATGCCAATATGCATATATGTCTTGCCAAGTCTTGAACTAAAAACCCATATTTAGAGAGATGAAACTGAATATGCTTGCAGGTTTGTAGCTCTGTGGACAAGGTCATTGATAGGGAAAAGTGTATGAGATGGGCGAATAATGTGCTGTGTAGTACTCTTGTTATTTAAAGCTTGGAGGTTGCATCACATATCACTGTTTTGGTGCCATCTTCAAAAAACAAAATTGTAGACTTTGAGAGGGTTATTCTACATGTTTTTACCATCAACCCATGTGACTGATGTGAAACTTTGGGTACTTTAAAAATGTGCATCTTAGCCACCTTTGTAGTGGAATTTTTATGAATTTTCTGTGCATGCAGCGACAGCAGTATGGGGTTAATAATGCATAAAAGTGAAGAGAATGCAAACATGCTGCTTTTCTGAAGATTTTGTTTTGAAAATAAATATTTATAAGTTCAATATGACACAGATTTTGGTTCCAAAGAACTCTTCACATGAACATATTTGTGAAAAAGGCTAAGAATATGAGGAGTGTTCCAACTGCTGGGAACTTCATAGAAAGTGAGACATGACACGTACAGTATGATACATTATTAAATTATCATCTGTCCTGCATTAACTTATGAAGTGACAGAAACTTTACAAGAGTTTTACATTTTCTGCAATAGCTGTATCAATGGAGAACTAGAAACTGTCTGCTAAGGGACCAACCATTTATTTTGGAAGAGGGGGTGGGGGCACCTTGGATTTTCTTTCAAACCAGAATTTTTTTTTCTATTACCTCAAGATAATTAATTCTTTTCAACTAATATCATGGATATAACAAGTTTTTTGTCCACAAATCAGAGTGAGAATTTTTTTCAAGCTATTTGAGGGCTAGAAATTTGTAGTTCTTTGGGGTAAAATATTCCAGCCCCCCCCCCCTCCCCCTTCTGAAAATTAAATGGACAGTCCCAGAGTTTAATGCAACCAGGAGAAAAAAGTCTGAATCCATTTTAGTGTGGAAATTACTATTATTTTTAAAAATTTTACTTTTATTTCAATGTTGGCCTTGTAAGCCATACTCTATTCTTTTAATGTATCTTTCATTAACCCCAATAAAATTCACTTCATTTCTTGAAAAGTTGTCAAGAGTTGCAACCTGTTCAAAATATTTCCTTTTATACTTTCATGTCAGTAAGCTGGTGATATATGGGATTTACTTTGTGCATCTATGTGTGTGTGTGTCTGTCTGTCTTCCATGTCCATGCTGAAATTCCTATATAGCTTCGCTTATTAACATTAAACTTGGACTATGGGTGAACTTGGTATGTGTTTAGTATGTGTTTACCATATAGATAAACAGATCGAGGGTTCATCCTTTCATTGTTTTATTTTATGAGAGAGAGAGAAGTGATAATGTAAACTTTCAATTGGTAACACTTTGAGATGACCCCCACAATTCCATTATACAAGAAAGTACTTGCTTTATCCACTGCTCTACAACTGCATATACAAACTGCTTCAAGGAGAATATATTACTATGTATTAAAACTCTTTCATCCCATCAGCGACAGCAGTAGATAGTCTTTTATTATCACATAAATTAATGTGAAAACATAAACATCCACTCTTAACACCATTTGCGCTTTAGATTACCATTTTGATTTGTCGAGTGCCCATATTACACACCATCAAGCTCTATTTTTAGACAAGGAAAGCCCTATGTACGTCAAAGTTTGACTGTTTTTAAAAACGATTTTCAGTGTTTTAAGATCAAACACAAGCTAATCTCAACATTTTTCGACATTTTGAATCTAACAGAAAAAGCTAAAGCAAAGTAAAAATGTAGAAAATGTATGCAGTAGTGCTCCTTTAAGACTGAGGGACAAAATGAGTATATAATAAGATTTATGATTAACAATAATTTCTTCAATGTTTTGTTTTCCTCCCACAGTTAATGAATGGTTTGAAAAAGTTTGACGTTGGCCTACAGTGTGATCCAGATGTACAGCCGATCAGAAGCTTCGAGAATGCAACACTGATCAGGATATTGCACCGAGTGTCTTCATTCATCAACACTAATGTACAACATGTTGTCTATTTGATTACACCTACAATTATTGTTTAATCTGTGCAGTTTTTGCAATACCTGGTCATGATTTCATGAGATGTGTTATCTTCAACAGGTGTAGATATAAAATGTCAAGGGATATAAGACTGCCCTCAAGGTCTTGACCAAGGGCAGCCCATACCTCATGATATTGTGTTACACATAAGTAACTTTTGCTTTTATAGTAATGAGTGATTTTTAACTTTAATAATAGAATAAAACATTTAAATCTTTAAAGTTGTGAATATCACAATATGGACCAGTCTCTATATGATATGAATTGGTCTATATCATGATATTCGACTGACAGAGAATATACTCTATGGCAGAATAGTCCATACCACATCCCCTGTAAGCCACCTATTATCTTGTTGTATTTCATGCTGACATTTATTTGGAAGGGTGTATGTTGCTAAAGTTTCTTATTTTTCAATTTAAAAAGTTTACTATCAGTACCATTTAGCCATTATTGTACCGATGTGTTGTTAAATGTAAATATATGCATACATTCGCATTAAGCCAATAAAAAGGTTTTACATTTTGTGATATGCAACAAAACCAGTTTTTATAATCTATTACAGGATCTGGTGCTATCTCCCACATCTTTGCACTTTTAAATATGTTTTATCCTGCAACGATTAATTTCACTAAATCTGATGTAAAAAAGGCATCTTTATCACAAATCATGTAGGCAAATTTTTTTAAAATCTTTGTTTGATACAGAAAAAGGGTATCTTTATTACAAATCATATTGGCAAGTTATTTTTGAATTTATATTTGATCTCTTTTGATGAGTATGAGCCAGTATATGTAAAATAGTGCTAGGTCATGTAAATGTCGAGTTCAAGATAATACACAGGGTTAGAAAAGAATTCCATTGTATACTTGACCTATATTGTGATTGTTATGAAATTCGAAGAAAAAAAAACAGAAAGAAACATTTTTTTAAAAATAAACATTTTGGGTACAGTTTTGGGCAAATGACAAAATTTTACTTGCCCAGCAAAATTTCTAGCCTGTGCCAGACTTCTGGACAACAGATTTTTACAGCATGGATACAGAGTAAAATCCTTCCATATGACGGGTTAAAAAAAAGAATTTTCCTAAATGTAATCAGTTGCAATTCTGGTGAATTTGTTTGCTATAAAAGTTTCTGTTTAAATTGTTTGATATTCTGTTAATTACATATTTCATGTGAATGTAAAAATATTAAGTTCTTAACCATAATTTGTTTCCTGTTGCAGTATGAAGATGAAATCACCTTCCTATACAACAGACCAGATTTTGTTGGCAAGCTGGCCCGAGTGTTCTTGGCAGCTCCCCATCCTGCCAATAAACCAACCAGTTCACCAATCCCAAGAGATTTAGAGAGGCAGTTACGCAAGCCTCGTCTTAGTCTGCGATTCTTAGGCAGCTATCAAATGCTGATATATCTGGGACTGATGTATCTGTTAATTAATTTTGTCTGGGGATTTGGATTGTTTGGTTTCACATTTTTTCTGCTGGCCTGCATCCTTGTGTATGGAATATTTCAAGCTCTGGTTCAACCAGGTGTAACAGATTTAGACAAAAAACTGTAACAGATGGCTGCACTATAGGCAGAAAGTGTTGGTGCTCCTGATTGGGGCAAAACAAAGACAGAAAGAGCCCCCCTTCCCAATCCATGTAGATGTAAATGCATGTGATGACAGGTTACATCACATGCATGTAGTGTAAGAATTAAATAATTAAATACCAGGTGAATAATTTTTTTTTTTTCTAAATGACTTGCAAGACAAATTTTTAGTAAATCAAATTACCAAGCAAATAACCTGGAAAGGATGAAAAAAAGCAACAGCTTTACATGTTCTTATATGCTGTGAATTTCATTTATTTTTGTTGATATCAAATTTCATGTTTTGCCCAAGATGACCCATTGATGAAATAGTGTTATAAATTAATATAACAAATGTATGTAAATACCTAATAGGTGCAATAAATATTCACATGGTTAAGATATTGATAGATGGTGTTACTTGTAGTTTAGTAAAAAAAAAGGTATTAACACAGAAGGTAGTGTTCAATATAGAAAGTAAGTCGGTCTTGACACTGTTGAATTTTTATGTACAATTTTTTATCGATTGTATTTCAAAGCTTCCATTTACATATATCTTGCTCTGTATATCTGAGTTTAAGAACATTATTAAGGGTCATGTTTATAAAACCACATTTTGTCACTCCTCAGCTTTTTCAAAGGTTTGTATATAACCATTTGGCATTACAAGAGCTTTCTGTGCTGCTGTTTTGTACTCTTTTGAAAGAAGTAAGAGTTCAACAAGTGTAACAGTTTACTTTATCATGGCATGCTTTGGCTGTGATACAACTGTATATGCTGGTATGGCTTCAAAATAAAGCTGCAACTTGGAAAAAATCAAACTTGTTCTCCATCACATTTTCTATAAACTTAGTTTAATATGACAAAATCGATGTTCTTGCCTGGAGATAATAAAACTCTTCAGCATGAGATTTTGTTTTGGCCAATCACAAATGACATTACTTTTGAAAACTTGTTTCTGATTGGCTAATAGATCTCAGACTCAAGGTTTTATGATCTTCAGGCTTGGTGGACAAGCTTAGAATTCTTGAACAATGTGGAATTAAGACTGGAGTCTTTGTTAAAATTTAAGATTCACATCTCCCATCAATACATCCACTAAACATTGCCCTCCTTAATTTCCTTCACACAATGATTTTTGTAACATTTTCACTAATGGAACCAAGAAATTTGTACAACAAGGAGGCAGAATAACCAAAATTTGCTATTATAAATAAAGCAATGTATCTTTTTTGTGTTTTTCAAAATAAATACTGGCAAAGGAAAGATTTTTTAAAGACTTTAGAGCAGTTTTTCCTTTTTTTTTTTATAAAAACCCCCCAAAATTTTAGAAACTTTGTAAATGTTCACTTGTTTTGGAATTTAACTTGGAATTAAACAATCCTACATCATAATTTCTCCAAGTGGCTGTACTCTTACATTTCAGTTGTATTTTTAAAAAAATGCTCAATTTTAGCTCTGAAACTACATGGAAATGGGTACTGTGTGAAAGAACTTTTGGAGGGCTGTGTCCTAAATGCCATGTCATTGAGGAGTCAAAAGTTTTGGGGTTTTCATGTTGAAAATACATGTAGTACTATAAAACAGAAGTGATCAAGACATTTAAGTTAACTTGGTAATTTTATTTCCTTACATACTATCCATGTTAAACTTTTTTATCAATTGTGAAATTATTCCACTTTTATTTCATGTCCGATTATCATTTTGGGCTGAGGAATAATAGACTTTTAAATATATAAGGGCTTTTTCTCCAAGAATATTTCCTGCTGTAAAGATTCAATTTTAGGTTTCATCATTCAGCTGTAAACGTAAATATTACTTATTGTATTTAAACAGGGATAGACAAATCCATTGCCTAGAGCCCACGATAACTAAAAACGAATGCCGGGAAACCAATTTTCCCCCAATTTAAAAGCCTTGTCACACAACTGAAAAATATCATTAAAAAGTTATAATGTTAAAAATTGAAATACAATTTTAAATATTTTCAGATATGAACATATGGTCATTAAATTGGCCCTAGGAGTACCTATGGCAAATCCCAATGCAGTGAAGAAATAAATCTTCATTGTTTGTCTGAAGATTTCTACTTGATGTTTTCTCTTCTGACAAAAACATGTGCAATCATACACATATGTACAAAGACACACACATATACATGTACACAAACATGCACATGCATACAATACATATACAAGAAGAGAAAAAATCATTGATGGGCTCTTAAATGAAACAAAGGTGTTGCCTTAAATCATACACCTTACCATCAATATTATATGGCACAAATTTTTGAATAATTTTTATTACAGCAATCTTGAGGCCATCCAAAGTAGTTGACTAGGCAAACAGAAAAATCTGCTGGGCAAACAGATTTTCTAAGCTGGTTCCCCAGGGGCAACCATATGTTTTTAAGAAGGTTTCTAATCCTATTTAAAGATACAAGGTACAAAATAGTTGTTGTAGAGTACAGAAGAACCTCAATTATCTGAAGCAAGATTTTCTTAAAGCTGTATTCCCTCAGAAAAAAATAGAAATTGAGATATTGACATGACATGGTTTTGTACCTCTCACAATGAATAGTGGTGAAAATAGGCAAGACAAAAAAAGGGGACCTGAAACATTGGGTAGATGATTTAGCATTTCAATAAGGTGGTGTGTTACCTGGTACATTGTTTATCACACATTCGTATCATGAAGGCAACAAAGTGGTGATGAGGTCTTCCTGTCACATGCAACAGTTCATAGGAAAACCATACTTAACTAAAGGGGTGGCAAAGTAAAGTGTAGGGAGCATGTGCTCTCATTGTCCAAGTGTTGCTACAAGACAATTTGTGCCCAACCTAAAACCTGCTTCGCATATAAAAGTGTAGTAGATCCATTCAAAAATCAAGACAATCATTTGAGCAGAGTGCATGTTTACAATTTAGGAAAAGCACGTTTTATTTTCAAAAACCTGATGTAACTGAGTGTGAAGAAGAGTCATCTGGAGATGACACATCCCACAAGTCCCCTACTTATATAAAAACTCCTACTGAAAGTACCCTATGGCCAAGGAGACGACATATCCCACAAGTCCTCTATTTATATAACAACTCCTACTGAAAGTACCCTATGGCCAAGGAGATGACATATCCCACAAATCCCATACTTATATAAAAACTCCTACCGAAAGTACCCTATGGCCAAGGAGACCTATCCCACAAGTCCCCTACTTATATAAAAACTCCTACTGAAAGTACCCTATGGCCAAGGAGACGACATATCCCACAAGTCCCCTGCTTGTATAAAGACTCCTACTGAAAGTACCCTATGGCCAAGTACTTTTCATTTTATATGCTACTAATGACCAAGCATCCTCAGTTTTATACTAATTTTGCTATACTTTGTTTCCATTGTAAGATTCACTAAACAATTCTAATACATACAGATATAGACTTGATTACCTCAACCTGAGTGTTCACTCCGACTATTTTTTATATCTGAGTGTGAACAAACCGAGTCTTGCACTAGAGATTATAAAATTGCAATTGATTTAGTTAATGAATTGTATAAGGAGAATTATTTTATCAAATGAAACATTTTATCCAAAGAAACGTGCCTGTAATCTTGAATTGGTGTGTGCACTCGAACAAAAGAGTTTAATGAAAAAAGAATGTGAATGCCCAATTCCCAACCATTTTCATGTCTCCGGGACCATAGTTACAAAACTTTCTGAGCACATGACCGGAACTTGTGCTTAAATTTGAAAACTTTTGATCTTCTGGAATTTTGCTCCGAGTAAAGATAGAATCACAAAAGTATTGGCATGATCTCATTTCTCAAAATTCAACGTATGCGCTGAATTTCAGAGATCTTTAAAGAGACTTTAAGCATAATATTTTATTATGGAAGTTTGAGTACGAGTTAAAGTTATGTGATCAAATAGTTTCGTGACTACGGGGCAGATGACCAAGATAATGGAGATTCTTTTGTGTCATGATATACATACTCATTTGAACTGCCATTTAAATGTCAACTTAAATAATGTCAAAAAGAAAAAATAAAATGCTATATTTTCTAAGCGGTCTTTATTTTCTTTGTGTATGTTTTTATGTAAATCCATCCTCAAAATATAAATCTACCATGGATACTACTGAGATTGCAAAGCTACATAAACTATTAAAGTTATGTGAACCATTACTTTCATTCTATAGTTTATGAACTTGTATATTTCTTGAAACCTATCATATATCTACATTCATCAAACATGTACAATATCTAGAGTTGTTAGTGATCCGTAGCTCACAATTGCCCCAGCTTTGGTGACATGCATAATTTTTCAGATATTTTGAAGAAACTCTGGACATATCATCACAGTGACCCAATTTGTTGCATAGATTCAACAGATGCACAGTTGGACAGACAAAATGAATCCTATTATACTTTTCATTAAAGTACATGTAGATGTTATGTAATGATGTTAAAATAAAATGATACATCTCCATCAAAAATTTAACAGTAAATATAATTTTCTCCATGTGAAACCTTGTGACTTTCTAATAGTGAAATGTGTGGAAAAACTTTTTTAACAGAAATACGTTTGAGATGAACAACCATCGAAGTTTTCTCAAACAAGACTACTGTGAACAGTGCATTATATGCCCACCCCATGTTTAGTAGTTCTCCATGTAGGCACTAGCAGGGCACGGTTGACCCTGGATATTATAGACCAATGTGTCTCAATGACCTTGACCTTTGGGTCAAAGACATGCTGTCTTGAACTGAACTTCCTCTGCAGAAACCTCATTTTCTTATTAGCCTTACCTTGATCTTTTGACCTTTAGACCTAAAATCTACAAGTTTGTTTCTTACTTGAGGGAGCTGCAGTAGTTCAGTTGGTAATGCATCAGGCTCATAATCCAAGGGTCACAGGTTCAATACCTGTCCAGGCCAGCCCCAGTCATCTGCCTGTGTGTCCTTGGGAAAGGCACTTCGCTCCCATTTCTTCTACATGATTGTAGCCAATAATGTTGAAGGTGCTGTTAAAACCAACTAGCAACATTCTTTCTTACTCAAAGTGCAAGTCATCCACAAAGATTGGTCAAGGAACTTAACTCTAGAACAAAAGCTATTGTGCAAGGACCATTTTTCTTTTAGTAACAATATCTTGACCTTTGACTTTTTGACCCCCATATCAATAGGCCTCTTTCTTACCTGAAGTGCAAGCTCTCCACTAACTTTGGTCAGGGTACATAGTCTAGAACAAAAGTTACAATGTGAAACAATTTTTCTTCTTTAACTTGGTGACTTTTGACCTCAAAATCAACAGGTTTAATTTTTATGCAAAGTATAAGCAATCCACAAATTCGGCTGAGGGTACATGGCTTAGAACTGACCTTTTTGACCAGAAACTATTTCTAATTTGTACAGCCAGTGACCATGACCTTAGACCTTCTGATCCAAAATTGATCGGCTTTTTCCTTACTCCAAGTGCAAGCCAGCCACAAAGTTTAGTCGAGATCTGCAACATGGAACAAATGTTATTGAATGTGTGGAAACCCTTTTTCTTCTTTCAGACAGCCCCCTTGCAGGCTTGAGGATATAGAATAGGCCCGATCTGCTCTCCTGCACATTGAAAAGATGACTAATGGAGGCAGGAGACATGGTGGCCCAGTGGTTAGTGTGCTGGACTCGTGACTGAAAGGCTACAGGTTTGAATCCCTCAGATCAGCCTGGGTCAGTTGCTGTGTTGCATCCTTGGGTATGGCACTTTGGCACTAAATAACCTACTTGTGTTGCTGTGCTGTAAAACACCAAACCAAAGCAAATCTTATCTCAGTCACAGTGACTTTGAACTTGGGACTGTTTGACCCCAACTCAGTAGGCTTCTTCCTGCCCCCATGTGCAAGCCATCTACAAAGCTTGGTAAAGGTAGATGGTGTAAAACTAAAGTTATAATGTGGAAACTAAAAAAGGTAAAAACAGATGGATGTACAGACAGATGTACATCTTAACAATATATGCTCTGCCTTTTGGCAGGCATATAAAAATGAGGCATATACATCTCGCACATGCACTGCCTTAACAATATATGCAGGCATATAAAAATGAGGCATATACACCTCGCACATGCACTGCCTTAACAATATATGCAGGCATATAAAAATGAGGCATATACATCTCGCACATGCACTGCCTTAACAATATATGCAGGCATATAAAAATGAGGTATATACACCTCGCACATGCACTGCCTTAACAATATATGCAGGCATATAAAAATGAGGCATATACATCTCGCACATGCACTGCCTTAACAATATATGCAGGCATATAAAAATGAGGTATATACACCTCGCACATGCACTGCCTTAACAATATATGCAGGCATATAAAAATGAGGCATATACATCTCGCACATGCACTGCCTTAACAATATATGCAGGCATATAAAAATGAGGTATATACACCTCGCACATGCACTGCCTTAACAATATATGCAGGCATATAAAAATGAGGCATATACACCTCGCACATGCACTGCCTTAACAATATATGCAGGCATATAAAAATGAGGCATATACATCTCTCACATGCACTACCATGCAAACTTTTATACAAACTGCATGTGTTGATGAATCGGTGAGAGCACATAACAGTTGCTGTATTGCTTTCAAGATAAAATGCTCTAATCACTTAAGTGTCTTGGATTTGTACAAATACCCCTTCAAGGGTTGAATACACAGTAGTAACGATGTACAGAGCATCATAATCACTATTATTTCACAATTTACAACCATATTTATGAATCAAACCAATTCAAAGCACTTTTGAAGAGAATAACAAAATCACAGATTCAGTATATCTCCAGTTAATAAGAAGATGCTGTCCAAGGCTTTGGATGTTGGGAATGCCCCCCTCCCCCCAGGCTTTGGTAAATTGGTGTTGTACACATCATGCTGTATCAATATACCAAGCAACAAAATGAGTCTTCTTTCTCTCCTAATAAAGACTGGGAAAATAGATGGAATAGTGAGTGAAGTTCATTTCATTATGTGAAGTATTCTGAATTTTATATGGATATATTTCTTAACTAACACTATTGTGGTGTGAACATTTTCAGTGGATTTTCAGTTTTAAAGGAATAATTTGAGTAAGAAATAATCTTGATAGCAACTTTCAAGCTTTAGATTACTCACTCAAACACAGGATAGGTCAGACACCTTTTGTTGGAGTTGAAACAGTAATACGGTGGCAGTGCTTGAGTTCATTAACAGCACAGGGGTAACTAATCATGAAGCAACATATGGCAGTGCTTTCCCGAAATCCAGTACATGTCACAATGTGGTTTTGTCTAGAGTTCTGGATTACAAATTGGTTGTTTCAGCCAACCAGTCATGGCCAGACAAAGCTTGAGAGTGATAAAACCAAGAAATATGTCTATAGCAATAAGATGATGTTTGTTTCTGTTGTTGGTGGAATTTCGTTCAGTCATTATGGGCCCTGGAGCGAGTTGGAGAGGGTGAGGAAGCAGCAACAGAAAAAAGGGAATGTGTGATAAAAGAGAGCAGTGGCAAGAACATACAAGAGAAAGCAAAGAGAAGCTGAACAACAATGAGAAGCAAATAAGAATTTGAATGACCAATATCACACTCAGGCAGTGGAGGCTCGAGGGGGGGGGGCGGAGCAATTGCCCCTTGGTGCCAGGCAAGGGAGGAGGGGCAATTGCCCCCTGGCACCAGGCGAGGGGGAAGGGCCTTAGTTTTTTTTCTTCCAAAACCCCCACCCACCCCTTTTAAGCCTCCAGTTACAGGGCTTAGATGGGGGAGAGGGGGGTTTGAAGGTTGGCAACTGACATAAAAACTGTTCTCTGTGGGAAAGTAGGGGCGCCATTAAAGAACATTGCCCCCGGGCGCCTCAAATACTTGCGCCGCCACTGCACTCAGATCATAATGCAACAAATGATGAGCAGCATAAAGCACAAAGAAGAATTCATATTAGTAATGACTTTCTGGTGAGGGTGAAGAAAATGAAGAATCTTCTGAAACCTTTCCTGCAAAAACAGATCAAATGTGGAAGAAAAGCCTACATGAAGCATGACAAGCTAGTTGTCAGTATAAGTAACTCTGTGTACAATGAGGTGTCAAAGAAACCTGTTTTTGTGAAAAATGAATAGGGACATGACTGAGGACCAGTATCATATAGTGCACAATATGGTGGCCATATTGGATATCATCATTTTCATTCAGTACCAACCAGACACCATAATAATTCTGGTGAAAATCCTGTGATGATATGACTTTCCATTTAGGAGGACTAGTAACAATAAGATTTTCAAGATAGCTGCCATGGCAGTCACATTTGTGGTCATATTGGTACCATTTTCATTCAGGATCAACTAGATATCATAATTAGTCTTCTGGCGAAGACCCCATGTTGATCTGACTTTCCATTTAGGAGTAGCAATAACAAGATTTTCAAGATGGCTGCCATGGTGGTTATAACAGATATCAGATCAGCAAAATTTTGATTTAAAACCAACTAGATATTATAAGTCTTCCCATGAAAACCCCCTACCGATATGACTTTCCGTTCAGGAGGAGTAGCAATAACAAAATTTTAAAGATGGCTGCTGTGGTGGCCATAATTATTGTCAGATTGGCACAGTTTTCATATAGGGCCAAACAGATATCATAAGAAGTCTTTTAGTAAAAACACCATGCTCATATGACCATCCATTCAGGTGTAGTAGTGATAACAAGATTTGCAACCATTGTGGCCATACTGGATGTCCGAGTGGCATCATTTTCATCTAGGACAAACCAGACATCATAAGCAGTCTTCTGCTGAAAACCCCATGCCAATATGACTTTCTGTTCAGAAGGAGTAGTGATAACATGATTTTCAAGATGGCTGCTGTGGTGGCCATATTGGATGTCAGATTTGCTTCATTTTCATTTAGGATCAACATGACATCTAAAAAGTCTTTTAGTGAAAACCCTATTTGACCATCCATTCAGGAGGAGTAACAATAACAATATTTTCAAGATGGCCACTGCACTGTTGTGGCCATAATGGATGTCCCAGTGGAACCATTTTCATCTAGGAACAACTAGACCTTGGGATCAATGTGTTTGTAAAGTTTCATGGCAATTCTCCAAGTAAAAGGAGCTGTGCTAACAAATTTGTTCTAATGGGCCGATGGATGACGGACAACAGGCCATCCTTTAAGCTCTTCTGAGAAATTACAAACACAGCTTGTAGATGTAATTGAGAAAAATCATACAAAGGTATTTTGAAATTTATTACAAGACAGAGGGAACTGAAATTGTTCAAGCAAAGATGTACTGATATTGACATAAAAACCTGGAAGGCATAAATGAATGATTGGATACTAGATTATGAGATTAGAAATTAATAAAGTTAGACTTTAGTCGAGAATTATAGCTAGATATTATAGAAAACCCACTGTACCATAACTAATTTTGCAAACTTAGCGGTAGTTATCTGAATGTTAGGGTCAATATGGGTAGATATGATTATACTCCATACCATGAAAGAGACATTGAAATGAATACCATTTTACATGTGAATGTAGAACATCTGAACTGCATTGTAAACTGTTTTTACCTAAGCATCTTTATGTACACCTATCAGAAGAGAAATTTTTATCTGCTCTGCAACACAATTAAATATACATGGAACTCATTATGTAAATTTGTATTATATACGCATTTAAAAACTGAACTCAAGAATCTTGTAATGTATGTTCTCATGAATAATACTGATATAGCTCATTATTTGTTTATGTAAATATTTTTCTCTTCTCTCACTCTCATGCTTATTATTTATTAATGTTTACATGTATTATGTAATTTGGGCCAGTGGCCCACATCATGTCAATAAAGACAACATAGGGAAAAGAAAAGTAACTTAACAGTAAACTAACACTAGATTCACCTTAAATGAAAAAAAAGAAAAAGAAATATGAATGAGACTTGTGAATCATCAGTTGATATTAATGGATAAATTCCAAGTCACAAAGCATAAATCTATGAGATATACTATACCCCATAATAAAAACTGACAATGTGTTTTTGGCTAGTGCATTGTTATATTAAAATGATGGTATAGTATTGATTGTGTTGCAATTTGGCTTACATTTTCTCATGAAATTAAGAAAACTTGAAAGCAGATGCACTATATAGTGTCCTTCAGTTATAATCATTAGATTTAATTTTGAGCAAAATCTGAAGACACAGTCGCCTTGATTAAATTGTCTGTTCTTCTTAGGTAAGACAAAAACATTAACAACACAGAGTGATGACAAACCTGATAAATATACATAATATGTACTGCAAGAAAGTAATCTGTACATGAATATTTGTATATCATTATTAGAAAAGAAACTGACATAATATCTTTCTCATTTCACAGAACATAAATATGATTAAGAACATTTAAATAAAAACTGAAAAGGACGGAATGTTTCAAATCAACTGTATTCCTGTGCAGAAAGTCAGTTCTCTCCTCATACCTGAACCGCTCTACATCCATGCTTGCTTTTTACCGTGAAACTGAAAATAAATGAACATAATAACACAATAAGTCCAATTCGATAAAACAGTCAACTGTAATAAGTAATGTACAACAAGTATACAGCAATGCAATCTGTCTGGACTGTATGATACAGATTTGTTAACTTTAAAAGTTTTGAACAAAAAATATTGAGATTTTTAATAAATTGGATTAGGCTCTTATCTTGTATGATGTATATTTTATGACTTTAAAAGATTTAAACAAAAATTCTTTATAATTTTTATGATCAGAATAGGCTGTTATCATTTCCAGTAAAGTGATACATATGATTCCCTATCTGCTAATGAAAGTAAATCAAATATATTCATTTGATTGGTTACTTATATTATTCATGTACACATATATCCAACTAAAATCAGCCTAGACCATGATATGCTGATCTCTCAATGCAGTTCCCCCCAAGGCAAATTCCATCCGCACCCCTCCCACCCCTGGAAAAATGACCTATTTAGTAAACTTTCTCCCATGGAATTTCTCCCAGAGAAAAACCACACGAGAATTTATTTTTCCCTGGGAAAAGTCACTCTAGGATTATTTTTCACCCTAGAGTTAATTAAACCCTGGAAAGGACATTTGTATTGTAAATTATGTTTCTCCAAGAATACTTGCTCAATTACAATAACCTTTGGAATTACCTTTTGCTATCTCCTGAAAATCCCGCCCTCCCAGAAAGATAAAAAAATGTGCATTTCACATCTGTATATCATACAGACTATAGAAACAGTACTGATGTGAAAAAAACTCTTCCAGTATACCATAATAATTACCTCCCCTTGCCACACAAATACCAGATGTACCAGATTTTAAGCTAATGTGATACATCAACAAGTAAGCTTGCATTTGCTGGGAGGTATGTGGGAACTTAATCATAATGTAATTGGTTAAGTATTCTTGGAGAAACACAATTTATGATAAAAATTTCCTTTCTCCATTGAATACATTACCTGATCACAGTAGTAGGGAGAATATGTTAGAGGAGGAAATGCATGCGCATCCAACTGCTACCTTGGTAACCCCTTGGAGGACATTGTGATATGGGTCCTGAAGTGAAGGGTAAAACCATTCCCCTAATAAGGTAGCACAACTGAGAAGTAACTACTAGCAACTCATAATCACCTTGAAGCCTTAGTGCAATGGCAAAGATAAATGTATGCCGTTCCCTTACCAACAAAATTTCCAGGTGAATCCAGTGAAAGCTTTAAACCAATGCCCATCGTGAGGTTGTGCTGGTATCAAAAAAGGTTTGGTTGACATGTGGGTAACTGCCACTGGGCCCATGAGGTTCAGTTTTCTTCTTTGCAAAGGTAAATCTCAAAGATAAAAGCTAAAGAAACTAGACTGTGTATGCCAGCTGAGAGCATCAATAACGTTTCGAATCAAACAGTTGCATTTAAATGCAAGGCTTGCAGAAGAAATAGCTTTAATCTCATGTCTAATGTCATATGCTGATATTTTCATGAGGCATATCTGATCATGTGAGATCTCAGAAAAAGTTCAGCAAATTGTCTTGAGCGAAGAGGCCACAGCTTGGGCAATGGTGATCTGCATTTCCTTTTTGATCAGGAGGATGCTTCCATGTATTTACAGTAACATTTGACAGGATGAACTGAGTCTTGGAATCTTGCTTCCCTTAAAGGATCTAGCAAGAAGAGAGAGCAAATAATCAGCTTCTGATTGCACATAGATGGCAACAGTTTTTGGCTACAAAACCATGGTTGTGTCATTAGAACCACAAAAACCATCTGAGTGGAACTGAAGATAGTTCATTTTCAACTGATAATGCATGCAATTCATTCACCATGCAAGCTGAAGCCAAGGCTATCAGGAAACACATCTTGTATGATAGCAGCTTCAGTGATGTTGATGTTTTGTGTTGGAAATCATGGAGTGGTTGCCTTTAACAGTAATAAGTGCTAATTTCTTCTCTTCAAGCGCCAGAGAAAGAAATTAGCCAGTTGCAGAACAAAGCCTACATGGGAATGATGTTGTCCCTGCACCAGCATGTAAAGACATGATACTTTTCCTCACACACCTTCAATGTGAAGGAACTTCTAATATGTTTGATCCTCTCCAGAATTGAGGCACTTAATTCAGGGCTTTCCTGATAAGCACCAGGCATGAAGGAGATTTCTGTCTGGAATGGAAGATCTGTCATTTCAGCTGTTTAAGCAGGTTGGGAGCCATCTGAATCTTCATAGGAATGTCTATCACTAGAATGAGTAAATCAATGACCCAGGACCTGTCCCATTTGAGAGAGATGATCAAGAACTACCTTGTGAGTCTAACCCCTTTTTTTCCAAATCACTAGCAGAATAAGAATAGTTGGAGTGAAGGTGTATCAACAGATCCCATCCACTACCCAGGTTTCTGGGTCTGGTACCAGCAACACATAGGTAGACCACATGTGATTCCACCTGGTCACAAAGAGATCTACCATTGGGCAACCCCAAAGAGCACAAATCCAATGGAAGATTGATAGGTGAAGAGACTATTTTGGTGTGCAAAGTTTGACATCTTGAAAATGAGCCAATATAATGAGTCTGATAAGAATTAAGCCTGCCAATGATACATCTTATCTATACAGTGATTCAATGCCAGCACTAAGAGATTTATGTGAGGGACTCTCACCTCCAACCCCCAGTTGCCACTGACCATAGCAAAGCAAAGCAAAAGGTGGGCACTCCAACCATGCCTGATGATGGTGTCCTTTCAGATCATAACTTCCAGCTTGGGGGGGGGGGGGGGGGCAGAGGAATTCCTGATGATTGCCATTCTGTTCTGCCACTGATGCAGGAAGTGTCTTGTCTTGCAGAACATCGTCATCTAGCTGACTGGAAAAAAGGCACTATTAATCTAATGGACATCTACAAAGGGTGCACAAACCTGGCTGAAATGAAGGTCTGTAGTCACAATAAATACTCCAAGAAGCAGTTGAAACTCTCTCAAGGAAATCCATGTCTTCTTGATGACCCACTTGGTGAGTTCGATAATTCATGCAATATGCTGGAGGGAAGGCAAACTAAATTGCGACAAGTCAGAAAATGCATGCCAAGATGAATTAAATGCTGGGAAAGAGACGGATCTGACGTCCTCCACTCACTAAAAAACCAGCTGAGCAAGAAGGGAGAGTAACTTGTTTACATTTTGAATCAGAATTGAACTTACCATGTGTTGCTGTAAGATGTCAACCAGGTATGATGCAGTTGCGTTTGTCAAGGTTGATCTTAAGTGAGTCATGATCCAGTCAACTGTTTTTGGTGAATGCCGATGGACTGAGATTGAGTCCAAAGGGAGTGCCCAAAACTGATACATGATCTCTTGGAATGTGAACTGAGGTAATTTGTGAGATGACAGATGAATCAGGATATAAAAATAGCTGTCTGTCAAGTCGAGGTTGATTGTAAACTCATGTCTCTTTACAGAAAACAAAACTGACCATGCCATCTCCATCTTCAACTGGGGTGCAGCTACAAACTTGCTGAGCAAGCTCAAGTCGATCAGTGCCTGGAACTTTCTCTTTTCTTTTGGCACCAACTGCATCCTGAGCAAAGTCTCCAAAATTAGTGCCTTCTCAGGGTTGGTCTGGACCTTCATCATAGAAGGCGAGGACAAAAGTGGGGGCTGGATGAACGAATTCCATAGCCCCTCAGAAACAATCTGGATAACCCCATTCCTTGTCCAGAAACAGGTCGATTCAAGCTTGCCAAAAACTGAGTTTGGTGCCTAATGGGATATTGTGGGCAAGTGGCAGGGGAAGATAGTGAATGTCATTTATTCAAAAGATTGGGATAGGAGAAACTAGGCCTTATCTCCCCTTCATTTGACTCTTTTCTGTACTGTAATGATTACTGCCATATAAATTGCTGCTGTTGATTGGAATTCATCTGCTAGTGATGGTCATCTTGCTGTTGGGGCTGAGACTGACGAAGACAAAAAAGAGCAGAAGAAGGTAAGGTGAGTTGGAGAGGCAATTCTTTAGCAACCTGCTTCGTTATGTTTTCTATATGGCCTCCAAACAGCAAGGAAGAACCAAAAGTAACAATTGTAGAAACATGGAATGATAAGGCTTGAATGAAGCCACAATGACCCTGACCTTTGAATTTTTGAACCCAAAATAAATAGGCCTCTTCCATACCTTAAATGCAAGCCCTCCACATACTCTGGTCAAAGTATGTGGTCTAGAACTCAAATTATTATACAAAAGCCATTTTTTTTCTTTCAGTCACAGTGACTATGACCTTTGACCTTTTGACCCCCAAATCAATAGGCTTCTTTCTTACCCAATGTGTAAGTCATCCACAAACTTTGGTAGAGGTACATGGTTGATAACTTAAAAAATGTTTTTTGCAGAAACAATTTCTTTTTTGCAGTCACAGTGACTTTAACATTTGACCTTTTTGACCCCAAAATCAAAAGGCTTCTTCCTTACCCCAATTGCAAGCCATATTCAAAGTTTGGTAACTGTCAGTGCTGGTGAACTTAAGTCTAATGTGCAGAAACCATTTTTCTTCTTTCAGTCACAATGATCGTGACTATTGACCTCTTGACCCCATATTGACAGATTGTCTTTCTTACCACAAGTGCAAGTCAGCCATGAAGTTTTTTAACTGCAGATGGTGGACTACTCAAGTTATGTATGTAGTAACATTTTAAGGCACCTCAGCACAGTAGTGGCTATATGATGCCAACCAAAGGTAAAGCTAGAAAAATGTAAAAATTGATTGTAAAAAATTTTTTTGAAGATAAACCCTTCCAAATAAATGTCAACATAAAGTAGAACAAGCTAAAATATAAAACAAAAAGATGTTAAAATTCTGTAAAATGTATATAAAATAAAAGATAAAGGTAACAAATTCAAAATTCTTAAAACATATGGTCAAAATTTGTTGTGTAAAGTACATTCCCTTAAAAAGTCCAAGATTTTCTTGAGTGGTACATCAGCAACAGTTTCTACATGCAGTTCATGTCAAAATACTTCTGTCTCACAGGATGGAAATCAACACGCTCGACAAGAATGTGCCCCAATGTCAGTGGACACTGGCATGGTATCGTGGAGGTTCACCCCTGAGGACTTATGCCTGAGTCAGGTATGTGTCCATATCTGACTGACACAATAACATCCCATCTCTGCAATTTGTTCTATAGGAAAGACACTACTCTCCAATAGTGGGTTTGATGTTCTTAAGTTTGTGGAGTTATCATTCCACATTATTTGCCAAAAATGACAAACATGCTGACTTATACAATATCTGAAGTCAGTATATGAAATCTTCCATTTGGAAACATATGACTGCAAGACAGTACTAAGAGTTATTGTGCATAAACCATTTTCCTTTTTTTAATCACAGTGACCTTGACCACTGACCTCCAAATCAATAGGCTTCTTCCTTACCCCAAGTGCAATCCATACACAAAGTTTGGTAACTGTAGATCAGGGGTGTCAAACTTATTTGCTATGGTGGGCCAGATTTGATATAAATAATAATAAATAATAATAATAAATAATGAGTCTCGGGGGCCGTAACCAGCCCGCGGGCCATATGTTTGACACCCCTGCTGTTGATGGTGGAAAACTCAAGTTATTGTGCAGAAACCATTTTTCTTCTTTCAGTCACAGTGACCTTGACCAAAGACCTTTTGAACCCCAAATCAGGAGGCTTCTTCCTTACTCCAAGTGCAAGCCATCCATAAAGTTTGGTAACTGTAGATGGTGGACTACTCTAGTTATTGTGCAGAAATGAAATTGGTAACAGATCGATGGGCAACATCATGATGAAAAATGATCCGCCTTATCGCAGGCATACAAATATGGTGATGAAGGGTAATGTATGTTCATCTGTACATGCTGAAGTATGTATCAAATATGATACTGTTGGGCGAAATCTCTCAGAGGCTGCACTACTTTGGCATAATTATATCTCAATAAAATGTTAATTATTTTTAAGTCGTAGCTTTTGTTATGATGCCAAGCTGAGGGTTTACATTCCATGTCTTGGGTTTAACACATAGGGGAAAAATGGCTTTGAGAGTGGAGAAAGGTTGCTCTTGAAGAATTTTGCCCGGTGAAAAATCTGGGAAAATTGACTCTCTGACACTGGTACACAATGTACTGGCATATCACGGTCCATCCTGTTCCTTCTAAATATGATTTCAAGCCAACAAGTGTTTTCTCCAGGATGCAATATTGTGAATCCCTGCTAAATTTAGTGAATCCCCCCCCCCCCTTTTAAAAAAGCAAGCAAGTGAAAATCACAAATGATTTGACATGAGCCTAATGAAACCTGTAACCTTCATTAATACTGAACAGCTCCATCTGATTTATTGATCAACCACCAAAGTGTGATGTGATATTTTACAATTGAGTAACGAGATACTTTCATTGATTATCTAGTTATTAAAAGTGTTTTACTAACTGCACTTGGTGATTTTAGGCAATGGTGGCATGTTGTTTTTGGTATTTGGTGGTAGTGTCTCTACTACAATATGCAGTTCTAATGCACACAACACTGAATCATTTTCATAACACACAATTACTTCCACTGTAAGTTTCATCTTCATTCATTCAAAGTTATTTATCAGACACCATTTTTTTTTCATAACATGCTCTAATGGGGACTAATCAGAGATACTGTTCTCATACATAACTCCCCCTCCCCTTTACAAACTGAAATTCCCCTTAAGAAATGGGAGGATTGGGTATTCCTCCTCTTGTGTGAAAATCCTTCATAAATCACTGCAGCAGTGTACACCCAGATCTGTCTTCACATTATGTGATAGCAGAGCTTGGTCTATGTTTTCACTGTTGGATTTGTGTTAACACATGGATAAATACAATATTTTATTCTGTAAATATTTCTTGAGAAACAATAATTGCTATAGTGTATAACAACATTAATGAGTGAGAACAGTAAACTTAATACTCATTGTGGCAATTAGTTCTGACTGACTCACTCTTAGTGAAAGAAAACCTGCTAAGCCACAATTATATGGTAAGCAGAAAATGGCCATCCAACCATTAGACTCATGTCATTGTAATACTTCACAGTACATGTGAGATGTTCGGCACACAAGGTGTATCTCAGGCATGTCATGTGAGATGTTCGGCACACAAGGTGTATCTCAGGCATGTCAGGTGTATATATACATAATCGTGCATCTGTTTACATTTAAATGGAAGTTGTGAAAGATCCACCCCAGGAATATCCCTGTGAGGCTCTGGAGTTTTAACCTACTTCCAACACTCACCCTTGGATTATATCTTTGCAGCTTCATTCTCTCAGTCTCTTGCCGCAGGAATTCCTCATAATCACCCTCTGCCTTCTTCTCCTCCTTCAACTCATCTTCTTCCTTTTTCCTTGTTGATACCTCCTGCTCATGGCGAGCTGTGATCTGAAAGATGATATGGCATGATAAAACAGAAAGGAATAGTATGGATAGGGAAAGAAAAATACTAATATACATGTAAGTTACATAATAAATTCATATATGCTAACATCAAAGTTCAAGTCCATTTTGAGTAAGGCTGCAACGTTTACCAAAATGTCTACGTGTGTACACTGTTTACAATAACTGAAACAATGTCATTTAATTGAAATGATTACCAACTCAATTTTTCCTATATACCCATCAGGCTTACTGAACAGCTGACAGCTATTATAATGAGCAAGCTGTATCTCACTCATCTTGCGATTGTTTAATTTGCTGTATGTCTTTTACCTCTTATTAGGACTGGATTCAGTTTGTAAATTATGTAAATTTGTAAATTATGTCTTTGTTCAATATATCTGACAATTTAAGTAACACATTTGTCAGATCATCCAACTTCTACTTATACACTGTATTGCATCTACCCTGAATGTGCATGCTTGGTATCACTTCTAGTTTCATAAGGTTGCTGTTTGTATCTATAATCCGGTGAACAGTTTGGTAAATTAATAACTAAACCATCTAGTAGCTGATGTACCAAACCATACACAAGAATACAGATGCAAATAGCGACATGATGAAAACCAGAATCGATACCAAACATATGGAGTTCGTGCAGATACAATACAATGTTATATGTACATGATGAAAAAATCAATAATGCAATCACTCATACTGCCTGAACACACACATAGGATGCTTTCTGTATCGTCTATAATGACTAAGAAACTATGCAGTTTAATCAAGGCATGTGGTAGAAAATTTAAGTACTTTTGTGGAAATTATTTTTCTTATTTCAGTTCCTGTGACCTTGCCCATAGACCTTTTAACTTCAAAATGATTTTTTTTCTTCTTGGTTTGAACTACACTTGTAACACATTACTGCTGAGGAAATGGGAGCTAACTGCCTTTTGCAAGGACACACTGAGGCAGCCAACCTGGGCTGACCTGGACAAGCATTGAATCTGCGACCTTTGGATTACCAGTCATACAAAAAGGTGTCTTCCTTCCCTCAAATGCAAGCCATATTCAATGTTTGGTCAAAGTAAGTGATAAAAAACTCAAGATATCATGCATAAACCATTTTTCTTCCTTGAGTCACTGTGACCTTGACCTTTGGACCCCAATATCAATAGGTGTCTGTCTTATCTCAAATGCAAAATTATTTACACAGATTGGTCAAGGTATCTGGCTCACAAGTCAAGTTTTAGGGTAGAAACAGTTTTCTTTCCTTCTGTTCCTGTTACCTTGACCTTTTACCTTTTCTGCCAGAAACTGACGGCTTTTTCTTTGCCCCAAATGGAAGTCAATTACAAAGTTTGGTAATGGTAGATGATGGAGAACTCAAGTCATTGTGTGGAAATGAAATAGGGAACAGATGCACAACATCATAACATGATACACTTTGCATTATGGCGGGTGCATAAAAACCACTCAACCAATCTGCACAAGATTTTACAGACAGCATTCTGGTATCAAGACCTTTCAAATTTGTTCAATTGACACAGATGAATCATCTAATATGGCCACTGTTACTAAAAATATATAAATCTTTAAATAACCTTTTCTCAAAAGCTGCTCAACAGAATCTGACCACATCTGCCAGAAAGCATGCAGGCATAAAAGCTTTCAAATTTGCTCAAATAATGCCAATCTGCCAAAAAGCATGCAGGCATAAAAGCTTTCAAATTTGCTCAAATAATGCAAATCTGCCAGAAAGCATGCAGGCATAAAAGCTTTCAAATTTGCTCAAATAATGCCAATCTGCCAGAAAGCATGCAGGCATAAAAGCTTTCAAATTTGCTCAAATAATGCCAATCTGCAATCAAATATGGCCACTATTACTAAGAATAGGAAAACCTCTGAATTACATCATCTCAAAAAAAGTGATCAACAGAACTTGACTTAATTCAACAGAAAGCATTCTTGCATGAAGGCCTTTGAAGTTTTTATCAATCATGATGCTACACCATCAAATATGGGCACCTTTACCCAAAACACAAAATCTTTACATGACTACTTCTTAAAAAACCTGACAAAAAAAATTACTCAATTTGGCAAAAAACATAGTATGTGATGAAACAGAATTGGAAAAAGGAAACTTTTTAGTAAATTATGTTTCTCCAAGAATACTTACTCGATTACATCAACATTAGAAAATAACATCTGCAACCTCCAAATCCCTCCCTCCCTGAGAGATGAAAAATTGTTCTGCCTATATAGCATATAGACGGAGGGAAGTTCTGCCTATATAGCATATAGATAGAGGGAAGTAACTTTTACATATTACCTCCCCTTGCTCCCGCTGGGTGGCCACCCATATCTTAGATGTTTACCAGTTTAAGCTTGGGCAAAACCTACAACAGGATGTTCCAATTTGTGGGGAAGGGTGGGATGGATTGATAATAATGTGATCAGGCAAGTATTCTCAGAGAAACATAATTTATGACACTATTTCCTTTCTCTGTTGAATTTATTGCCAATCACATTAACATTAGGAGAATAGGAGGAAAAGTAAATGCATGAGCATCCAACCTCTACCCATTTCACCCTGTAGAAGTGTAATGACTGCTCTACTGAAAGGATGAACTTCTCCAAACATGAAAGCAGCACAACCAAAGATTATATGTTCATAATCATGTGAAGAAGATCCCTGTGGGATCCTTCACCTGACTATTGCGTTACCTGCTAAAGTTTCCATGCGAATCCAGCAAAGCTATGAGGCCATCATGAATGGGGCATGGTAACTGTCTGGGCAGCTACCAGTGGCCCAACAAGATTCAGCTCCCTCTTTTGTGAGGCCATGTCCCATAAAGAGAAGCAGAAGAAAGTAGACTGGGCATGCCAGCCAACTGACTCCACTATGTCTCAAATTAAAACATTGTGTTCAAAGGTCAGGCTTATGGAAATCATCCATATTTCATGAGACGAGATCTTCACGAGTCATACCTGATCTTACAATAATTCAGAGTATGCTGATCTAATAACCCACTTAAGCCAAGAGGCCAGCACTTGTGGGATTATGTCTTGCTTTCCTGTCTTAATTGGTAGGAAGAGCTTCTGGCAGGCATCTCGGACACTCTCTGTGTGCTTCAGGTAGAATCTGAGAGTGCCTACCAGGTCCTGCAGCTTGGCCTCTCTCTATGAGTCAATTGAGGAGAGCAAGTGAATGGTTATTTTTCTTTGCCTGTAGATGGTAACCTGTTTTTAAAGACAATATGTATGCATGTAGTAGTGTTTTACAGCACCTCAACACCAAAGTGGCTATGTAGTGCCACCAAAAGGTTAAGTTTGAAAAATGTAAATTTCAGTACAAGATAAAATATAAAATGTGTATATGTAAAAATTCTGTACTGAAACCAGGTTGTGTCATTAGTATGACTGATCTGTTGGAACGAAACTGCATGTAGTTCATATTGACAGACAGTGCATGCAGCTCACTCACCCTGTAAGCTGAAGCTAGTGTTATCAGGAAGCAAGTCTTGTATGATAACAGCTTCAGCAAGGTCAAAGACATGGGCTCAAACTTGGGAAAATTGAGCCATGTCAAGACCCAGGAGAAGTTCCATTTGGGGAACAATGTGAGCGATCAGGGCATGGATAGGTCGAAATTGGATGATAAGTCTGAAAGATCCGTGTTGCAGCCAAAATATTGTCTCTTGCATGATTTCTAAACATGTCTAAAATCATGGAAGGGTATCCCTTTATTGTGATGGAGCTAACTTTTTGTCCTAAATGAGGAAAAGAAGCTAGCTAACTGAGATGGAGGCTAAGAGTGGTGTGGTAACATGACACCAGTCGGTGAAATACATAATTTCCCTTTATACGCCTTCAAAGTGGAGAGTCTTCTAGCTGTCAAGATCCTCTCCATGATTGAAGCACAGAACTCCTTTTCAGGTGTCCATGACAAGATAAAGGCATGAAGGACGAGTTTCTCCAGAGATGGAATACTGATGACCTTTGCTGCTTGAGCATCATGGGGGATGGTCACTACAATATTCCTGGGTACATCTGTCGTGAGATGGAGCAGATCATTGACCCAGGATCTGTCACATCAGAGAGGGGCAATCAGAAGTATTTTGCAAACCTTGCCCCTCATCTTCTGGATTAGTTTCTGTATTAAAACTGCTGTAGAGAAGGCATAGACCCACATCCCCTCCCAGCTGACTGAGAGGGCATCAACAGCCCAGTCCTCGGAGTCTGGGAATGGAGAGATGAAGGTGTACAGTTTGTTGGCCCCAAAAAGCACAAAGTTGTTGAAAGATGGATGGATATAGAGATCACTCTGTATGAAGCAGTCCACCTCTCCTTGATAATGAATCGGCCAGGACGCTGAGCATGCCTGGGATGTGTTGGACTTATATGTGTATATGGTATTGGGCACACCAATGTAGGAACTCCCATACCACAACATGGAGCTCTGTTAATTTTTTCCCTCCTTGTTTGAAGAGGTAGTTCACCACGACTGAGTTGTCTGACATTATCAAAACTCTCTTCCCTTGGACGTGCTCCCTCAAAGCATGGGAGGCATGGAGAATGGCCTGCATTTCCAGAAGACTGATGTGTAGAGCCTTCTCTTGTCATGTTAATTTGCTGTTGACCGTGGTGAAGCATGGTAGCAAGTGTGCCCCCAACCCGCCAAAATGGTATCTGATGAGATTGTGCCTTCCAGCTGGGGGATTTCCAGAGGTATTCCTGTCACTAGCCACTCCCTGACTTGCCACTAAAGCAGAAAGTGTCTGATTTTAGTCGAGATCATAATCTAGTGATCTAAATGACCTGAGATCAGGTGCCACTGTGCTATGAGGACCATCTGCACAGGGCACATGTAAAGGTGGCATAGACAGAGCAAGTCCATTGCCACATTAAGCAGTCCAAGGAGCAGATAAAACTCTCTCTCCATAATGTATGTTCTGGTGGACAATGTCTCATATGCATAGATGATACAGTTCATGCATTTAGAAGAAAGACAAACCAGGTTCAGATGAGTTGGAAACTCTGTACCAAGAGAAACAAAATGCTGAGATGTATACAAAGTGAAGGAACTTGCGATATACCGTGTAAATAGGTATATGGAAGATTGCGTCAGACAAACAAGACTGATCACATATTATGGGGCGACAGTAAACTGATTGAGCTGGCTCAAGTCTATGACTAGTGTCAATTTCTCATTGGCTTTTGTGACCAGAAAAAGTTTGGAGTACAAGCCTGGGAGGTCTGTTTTTTGGACTAACTCCACCACCTGTTTTACAAGCAAATGTTCTATCTCCTTGTGTAACATGTCACCTTTGTGGGATCATTTGAGATCTCTGTCATGAAGGGGGAGAACGAAAGGGAATGTGGGTGGATAATGAGATCTGGAGTCCCTCCAAAACAACTTCAATCACTAAATCATTTGTCTGAAAGAGGTTGACCCAAGTCTGACAAAACTGAAGGAGTATGGCACCCACAGAAGGTCACCAGCAGGCAGGAGGGATGGCAAAACATTGTCAGTTGACAGGTGGCCTGGAGAAGGAGAAACTTTGTTTTCTCTCCCCCTTCCCAGCCTGCCTGTGAAAGTTATGGGATATGCCTGACTACCAAAAAGGTTGTTGCTTCTGATAAGTACCCCTGCATTCTTTTTGGCGACAATCATCCCTTCAGCTGGAAGGTATTGGTCCAAGACAGCTGGTCAGGCCGGGTTGGATGTCTGGACAGGAAGCACAAATTGTGAGATAGGTCTGCCATATTGTGTCGGTATACTGTATCTGGTCAGGGCTGTCAGGTGGGTATAGCCCACTGTCACTACTGAAACTGTTGACCAACATGCGATTTGCCAGCCTGAAATGACAGAGTCATGCTCACCAAACCTGTACACTGGTCGGCCAAATGGCTTGACTGGATGGTCAGCAGCCGGGGTAGTGTACGATGTATGGTCTATGTTTTGTGGGCCTAGCCAGTCAGTGAATTTGGATTGTAATCCCGCACCCATGGTTTCAATGGCATTGAGGCTATGCACAGAGGTAGTGGGGTCTACCAAAATGGGGTAAAATCTGCCCCCCTTTTGTCCAAATCTCTTGTTGACAACCTTGAAGACAGAGCTTCTTGTACAAGATGTAGCATCCATGATTCCAACCAAACCTGTGTATTGTTACTGTCAGTGCAGTTCTGGGAATCTTAACCTGGGGAAGGGGGAGGCATCTCTACATCCCCCATAACATTTGCCATCGATTCTGAATTCGGATGAATACTCAACATGTCCTGTTCAGACGATTGAGAATGTGTCCTCTTCTCTTGGCCCTTCAACTGCTTTTTAAGATGTTAGACCACATGTCTTCAGCCTGCGATGCACACCACTCCATGGGTGTGACAATGAACATTTACTACACACAAGGCATGTCACATGATTATCTTCTGTGACTCTGAAGTGCTCGCATTTCTTACATTTGCTTGACATCTCTGAAATGATAGAGAGAAAAAAACAAGTGCATACAACAAATATACAAATTATATTCAATCAGGCGAACTCATGTTGTATACACCAGTTATATCAACCTTCTGATTTGCTAAACCACTGAAAAATTTTGCTAGATGCTCTAAAAAGTATGAAAAATTCCACTAGATTTTGGAGGCACTGTTAACAGTCTTGCAGCAAAAGCTTAAAATGGCAAACAGCCAGGATAAGGGTGGGCACCTAGCAGGGAAAGGGGAGGTAATCTGCAAGAGATACTTTCCTTCATCTATGTGATATATAGACAGAAAGACATTTTTTCATGTTTCAGGGAGGGCTGGATTCAAAGGAAGCAGAGGTTACTGTAATGATGGTAAGTCTTGGGACACGAAGAAATAATAATTTTTTTTTCGTGCCCTAAGACTTATATGCATGTAAAATATATAAAATTTTCGGTGTCCCAAAACTTGTAGACACAAAAAAAGTAAAGACAAAATTGGGAAGATCACCATGCATCACACGGCAGTGACCAGCTCGTTCAATTACCACATCAATAAACTGTTATAAACTACTATGATTGTTTTATGTTATTATTTTGCATGTGCATATTTTCAGATTTCTCCAACATGATTTAAAATAAATGTAAATAAAGACTTCATAATTCACTGGCTGCATATATTTAATGGGAGACCTGTACTATAGTGTACAGTACTTACACGGTGCAAATCATGCTTTGCGTCACTTATATCCTTGTTGATTTCCAAAAATATTCTATGCAGATTTTGCTTTATTCATCGTTTTTACCAAATTCCATTCTTCCAGATAACATTTCAGCTACACGTTCATTGCTGTTTAATTTATTTGGATTCATGTGCTCAACAGTTACTGTTTTTCAGTGGTATAAGCGATCCTGCAAAGTGATGTAATCTATATGAAAAGGCAGACGTATTTTATTACATAAACCACATAACCAGCATAAATTCATATAACTGTGATATATTCATGAAAAAATGATCGTAATATATGTTAAAATTCTGAATATAGATCGATTAAAAGAGCATCATAGATCCATTTTAGTTTTGTGTTTCGGCTTCACAAAATCATAATTTTCCACACATTATTCATTGCACTTTTGATTTTGGCAAGCTGGTTGTTTTGGCATCTCCTTTGTTTATAATTGTTGGATTTGTCTTTTGTTTTCCGACAGCAATCCAAGCTAGTTAATTGTCTATACCCTGAAATTGGCTTGGGTAAACAGGAAATTTTGTCTGGCGGAAATGCCGGTACTTTGATGTGTGCTTGGCTTCTACTCAGTAATATTAGCACGAATACCATAGCTGAGAAAACAGGTACTTATTTAAGGTCGCTTACATCAAAGCAAACTACCATGGAGTTTATATTTTAAAAGCATTATTTCTGAAACTTATTTATCGTATTTTAGAGATATTATTTAAGTTTAGTGCAGTGGTGCCTATGATTTGAATCCAAGGTATGTACTTCATTCAGCGCAAGTAAAATCTTCAATGTACATGTGGTGACGCCATAATGTTAACATGCGCACAATAAATGCGAGAGTTGAAGTAAACACTATTTTCGTTGTTGTCATACTGGTATCACATTTTAATGAGTTAGGTATTTCCACTTTCAGAGGGAAAAAACCCCCATAATTACAGGTGACTTTCGACAATTTTAATGCAATAATGCATTAACTGACAATAGTAAACTAGAGCACAAAAGGTAGAAGTTACTGTTGAATGGGTATAACATACTGCTATTACGGTATTTCCTGATGTTAATGTTATTGGGTAATGTATTTGATGGAGAAATTTCTACAGAGAGCATCCTACTGACCCAGATTTCATGGCCAACTGTTCTTGCATTTGACTATTAGTAACATGTCAACCAGGTGAGTGATCTCAGGTCCACCTGGGCATTTTGTAGGATGCATCAGAAAACTGATATTAGTAAATACACATTTATTGTTTTAGTCTTAACTTTATTTTAAAGGTTTATCAACTTCTATGAATAGATTGTATGCATAAATTGAAATTACATACTGAACACAACGTCACCTATACACCCAAACCAAACACTATCTGACCAAGACAAACTCATGTAAAGGGAATTGATACACTTTATTCCTTTCAGTCACGATTTTCAGTCTTGATACTGCAGTGATAAAAATATACAGTTCTAATTTTGAAATCTAATTCAATCTGTTTGGTCAGTGATAAACATTAATATATCAGGCCTAACCTGTTCCTTCAAGTCAAGCTTGAGTGCCTCTCTCTGTTGTTCAGCCTCCTCCTGTTCTCGTCGAGTCAGCTGGTTGGCAATCTCCATTTCGCGCAGCAGGATCTCACGCTGTCGTAAAGATTCCTCCTGCTGCTGACGAACATCCTCCATTCGGTCCTCGATCTGGTTTTGCCTTTCATCTAAGACCTAACCAATGATATTTAATGTTTACAGTAAATGGCCAAAAATAATTCCAATACTTGAAAATCCCATATGCCCAGATATGACATGTTTAATGGGAAAAATATAGTTGGGGGGGGGGGGCATGGAGCACAGGAGTAAAATCCCCCTGGTGGTGAGTGACCCTTCCCCCCTCCTGAAACAGAAATGGTTCTCAATTTCTCAGTTTTCATCTTGTTGAGGATAGCATCTCCATAACAAGAAAATTATGTGATATATTGTAAACAAACTATTCAATTTATGGTGTTAAAGTTCATAGGAATAATTTTATACGAGAATTTAAAGAGGAGAATCATTTTATTTTTCATGTAAATTTCAGTGGTAATATATAGATATAATAATATTGCCTTGATATCACTGAGATAGAATATCAAGTCTGACAGCTTTATTCACCAAGACAAATAAATTCTTTAAGAATTTTTTTTTATCTCTCTAGTAGTCTTGGTTCCACCACATTCATATTTCTTTGACACTTGTGCTTCATGAATAATTCTGAAATTTTTGATGTCTATTTACATGCCTTCGCAAGATCCACATTTGTTTCAAGTGTGTCCCAATAGATCAGACTTTCCGCCATGTTACAGAGTTATGTAACCTGCATAGACACAGAGTTATGTAACCTGCACAGACCTTGCAAAATGCATGATGTTCTCCAAGTCAAGAATTTTCTCCAAGTTGTGCAAATTATTGGAGAAAATGGATCATAATTCACAGTGTTGATAATCAGTTAAAAATTAAGAGAAATTCAGCTGAAATTTTAGATCTTGTCATCTCTGTAGACCTTTACAGTAGATGACAGCTTTTAACATTTTCATCCTTTGATATATTAGTATATACTGTATTTGATGTAATACATAGACTGCATACTTAAAATTTCTTATCTGGGTAAAGGAAATTAGTTTAAAACTCATCATAATAAGTGCACACCAATAAAGTTTTAAACAATGTCTCTATCACGTGTATGTACATGCTGGAAGAGTTAGCTCCCTGTATGTATGTTGGGAGCTCTCCACTGAATAAGGTTCATTCCCACTCCAAATACCGTCATGCTGAGTAAACCAGAAGATCAAATTTTGAGAATGATTTAAGCATATAAGTTAGTAGTAACTGAGACACTAAACATGCATGGTGGTAAGTTCCATGAAAATAATAATGTTCTAGGTAGGTTTCAGCAGACACTTTCCTCCCTCAAGACATGCTGAGATTAAGACACGCATATAGATGGTGGCAAGTTCCATGAAAATTATGACTTTCTATATGGGTTTCAGCAGACACTTTCCTCCCACAAGACATGCTGAGATTAAGACACGTATATAGATGGTGGCAAGTTCCAAAAAAATTAATATGTTCCATATGGGTTTCAGCAGCCACTTCCCTCCCACAAGACATTTTGGGATTGAAACATGGGTGATCAGCATTGGAGATTTTTGTCAGTTATGTCCAAAACAAAGGTTGTCTACTTATTAAGGCATGTTTGGGTATTTCATCTAATACAGTAAGTGAAATAAAAACATATTTATTCTTAACTTGCAAGTAACTGAAGTTATCCTTGAAAAGTAAGTGTCTGTTATTAAGGAGATATTTTTGAGGAGGCCATAAAATATATAGACCATACAATTTGGGAATATTAAATCCCTATATGCATCAAATATGAGAAGTTATGTCAATCTTACTATGAAGGTTTGTAATTCCTATACATTTTTGTATTCATATAACAAATTTACAAATGAATAAACAATTACAATTGCTAAGTATTCCAAGACAGAATTCAGTCAAATCTAATGAAATTCATGTTTATTGTTGCTTTTCAAGAAAAAAAATATTGATTACCATAAAAGTATGTGATTTTTTAAAGTGGCAACTTATAATGGCTGCATACTGTGGACTTTTGCACGAAACTGACAGTTCTCACACTTTTCCAAATCATCTGTTAGCCCCTCCCCTCCTCCAACTCAAATCCTACAAACCATGCTGCAGATCTACAAGCATTTTCCTATCAAATCGCAATGCTCTAAATGCTTGTAAAATACTAAGCTTTTAAAATGATACAATTAGGAGCATGCATGCATGGATAAGCAGATGAGGTATGTAGCCAGTAGGTCAAGTTTTATCCGATTTGAAAATAGTCCGACTTTTCTAGTCTGATGGCTCCCCTCTTGTGAGGTCACCGATTCTTCACTAAAGTGCAGGCCTTATAAAAGGGATGACCTCTACATATGGGTACTTTTTTGTTGTCTGCAACATGGCCTTTGATCAGAGGTGGCCTCTCTTGAGAAAAGCCTCTCAAGAAGAAAACTACTGTACCGTATGTACTTCATTATTAGTCTAGTCCAACTGAAAACTGTATTGATACAGATCTGCCATCACATAATGTGCTGGCATATCTGGGTCTCTGCAATTTGTTTGGAGTAATCAGTAGAACAAACAACACAGACCCTGATCTGTGGGCACATTATGCGATGGCAGATCAAGGTCTAAGTTGTTTGCAGTTGGATTTGACTTGTAAGCATGTAATGATGGTAACTATAACAATATTTTATAACGATTCATAATTGTTGACGAAGTTTCATAAAAATAATCCTCTCCACTGAATAAATGCATCAGAATTGTTATTCCAAAGAGCAATTCATATGAATAATTTGTTTATTCAAATTATCTGAATACTGCTTGATGAAAGGTTGAATACGTGATGAAGAATTTTGTGTTCAGAATGATTATAAAAGAGGGATAAAATAACAATTTGAATCAATCAGGTTAGTGTGTTCAGAATTACATATTAAATATACAACATATTACTTTGCTTCTTTTCATTCTCATGAATTTCTGCAGTTGTTCAAAAATTACCTCTTTCATCAGCCTCTCCCTGGCTATCCGCTCTCTTTCCCACTCAGCTTCTCGCTTCTGCCACACACGAGCAGCCTCATCCCTGTGGAGATAGGTATTAGGTGCAATCAAGATTTATAGTTTTCAAACAAGTATTGTGGAGCTTTATACAGTACTAGTCTTTCTGCTAATACTGGATGCAGGGATTTTCATGAAGCTGACAACTTGCATCCCTAACTTGAGCTTTTATTCAGGGACCCCATTGAAAAAAATGTTGGCTCTGTTTTCAATATGGCCCCTATCCTGGACTTATGTAAGTTTTCAGCAAGAGAGATGCCTAATTATAACTCCAGAATCCCTCATTTAGAAAGCAAACGAGTCAAGTAGTGTTGGGAATCTGATAAAATTTCATGATTAATCACCAGTTTCTACTAACTACTAAATGATCAATTAATAACTGATTATGTTGTCCACATGTTGTTTTGCCAAAACATAGTTATTTTTCAAAATTGATGTTTGAAACAGCAGAATTGGTGCATAAGTGAATTTTGACCAAAATCAATTAGTAAATGGTAATGTCACTTAATGTGACCAGTGCTTGGCCAAATCAACTGAAACAGCACTAGAGTCCAGACGAACCTAAATCTATTAACCAAGGGAAAATCCTCCAAAGATTTTGCTGGATTCTGCAATAATTACTTCCTCTCTCTGTTGGTTTCTTAACAAAACTTGCCTGCTGTGATTATTGGGAAAAGCAATTGATCATGTCCTGGTTGGGTTTCTCAAGTTTTGCTGTGCCATAACAGCTAACAGTATCAATTAAAGAGACAACTTCGTTTTGCTGATAGAAAATTAACACCATTGATTAAGAGTGTATTTGAAAAAATTCAAATGTCACAACAGTTGACTTGAAATTACCTAAAGGATATGTAAACTAAATTTGTAGTGATAAACATACAAGTGATATGATGGTGTCACTACAAAGTATGCACTTTATCATTACTATTCCCATAAGCAATGTATATGCTTTCAAAAAAGAGGAAAAATAGTTGCTCATTACCTATGCATATGAATTATTAATATCCATAAGAAAGCTTTTCCCCTGACTTTCACTTTTACCTTGTGGAAATGAACAGGGATGAAAAAAACGAGAAGGTAGAATTTTTTTAATATATTTTTCTTGTTTTTACTCTTTTTCCCTCTGCTCACTCAGTGGTAATGATGTCAGAAATGTTTTGTTTGACCCCTCTAGGGCAAGTTTATGTAAAATGGTCAACAATAAACAAATTCAAGTGAATGCTACTATTTCAATCTAAGTTTAGGCAAGAAATATCTTAACAGAAGTGTATAAGAACATAAAGAAAGTGATGTTTAAATGAATAACCATTCATAGTTGTGCATTAAAGCAGAACTGGAAAATTTAGAATGCATTTCCACCAAAACATATGACAAAGCCATACAGTTTTGAAGAATTAATACAGTTTTTTAAAAAACATTTATTTTGTTGTGGGGTGCAATTAACACAAATAACACTTTTAATAATGATCACTCGAAACATGTGCAATTCCGTCTCATATTAAACTAACATATATGGGACAAATGTCTAATTACAAATAAAAATATGCATCAATGAACATATCTCATCATGAAAAAATTATATGACAGACATGAAACTGTTCATCTGAAGATCCAAACTGACAGAAAAAGTTTCCAAAATGCTATAAAAAAGGGTTTGGTTGGTTTGGTGTTCTGTGGCACAGTAACACAAGTAGGTTCTATAGTACTGAGGCAATTGGAGTAAAGTGACTTGCCCAAGAACACACCATGGTAGCTAACCCAGGCTGATCTGATGGTAGGATTTGAACCCGCACCCTTTTGGTCGCAAGTCCAGCACACTAACCACTTAGCCATCATGGCTCCTATCAAAAATGGACAAACACTGACAGAACTTTAGATGCCATATGATTATGTGATAAACAGATCAGATATTGAATGGCACAAACACTGACAGAACTTTAGATGCCATATGATTATGTGATGAACAGATCATATATTGAATAGCACAAACACTGACAGAACTCTAGATGCCATATGATTATGTGATAAACAGATCATATATTGAATGGCACAAAAACGGTGTGGATGGACTGAAAGACAGATGGATCAACAGACAGATGAAAAATTTGACTACTATAGGACTTCCAGGTTTGGAGATGTGGGCCCCTAATCACAGAATGTCATTACCATATTTGCCGGCCTATAAGTCAATGTGGAGTATAAGTCGAATTCTCTTATTTCATCAATTTTAAATTCTTCATCCATATATATGTCGATGTGGAGTATAAGACGAAGCCAGATCAACACATTGGCTTCATCTTTTTCGCTAGTAACTTCCTGTTTCATGAATATTAATGGTATCACTGTATGCTATTCCAGATTAATTGGGAAAATGATTAAGATGGCCTGTACATGTATTATTTATAGGTATTATTTATTGGTACATTGTAAACAACGATATGAACACCTGTTGTCAAAAAGTGAAGTGCAACTTGTATTCTTACAGCAACAGTAACCTCATTATCAAATTACATGTAAAATAAAAAATAAAAGAACTCTATCAAAACTTGTTGTTTTTAATTAATGCATGTATGTATGTGCATGTGTGTAAGAGAAAGAGACAGAGATGAAACAATGCTATGTCAGTGTGCAAGAATGTATGCATTCATAGAAGATTCTACTTGTAGCTTTTGGAGAGAGAGAGAGGGAGGTTATAGGGTGATTGTAATATGTATTGTTTAGTTACCTGATGATTGTGATCTTACTCATGTACAGAGCCATTACTATATTCCATTATACATTATTACCTCTGAATAAACAGTTAATTCTTGTTATAATTACAATATCCATTGTCAAAAGAACCACATGGCTTTGAAGTGTTACTTACATGCTAATTAAATATGCCTACAGCTTTGGACAGGTCATACCACTTGACACCAGCAGTAGATGTAATCAAATTAATTTGGCTATCAAAAGGTCATTGAGGCTACCCATAGGGTATTGTAATTAATTCTGTAAAGCATGTTAATGTATGCAGTACTGTGTAATGACCTGTAATACCATGTGCTTGCTCATGCAAGTTTGTCTACCAGTGACATCTTTTGTCCTCGCCAACAGCAGTGTCAGAGCTTTGAATTAATGATCAAAGATCAAACCAAAATCCGCCTAACTACAGGAAGTGTACATGCAATTACAGATATATTGTAATCTTATTTCATAGGAATATAGAGGTCATTGTACTTGCAAAGAAAAGAACACAGCATGCTAAATGGTCATCTTGGGATTTAAACTAAATGGAGTCTGTATGGATATAAATATTGTGAATACTGAAATATAAATTATATATCTTTGAAACTGAAGGAGTATGGTATGTATTTTTTTAAATTCCATTGACTATATTATTACTGTTTTCTCTCTTTGATAAAAGTTTCAGCTAAACGGGGTCAGTAAGGTACATTAAGCAAATTAGCATGAAGAAGGGCTCAAATCTCTCTCTCTCTCTCTCTCTCATATTGGGGCATATTTTATTTCGCTCATGAGGTGCACGAAGAAAAATGTGCGATGGAATACCCATGTCAATGTCACAGTTATTTGTTTTCTCACTTGTCTATTCTAATACACACATATGTAAGCAAAGTAAAACAATATATATTACTAGTGCATGCTGCTTTAGCACAATTATGTCTGATGCACATGAATTTAAATCTGACGATCATGTAAATATTTTGAAATCCTTCTCAATGTCGGGTCCTATATTTTTTTGCACATGATCTCTTCCCCAAAGTGATAATTATTTTTTACACATTATTTTTAGAACTTTGAAAAAAAAAAATATTTTTTCATGTACGAAAAATTACATTAAAGCAATTTCAATGACATAATCCATATATAAGTCAATTCAGAGTATAAGACAAAGCCCAGACTTCCAGGTCAAAAAGTATTGACTTATAACCTGGCAAATACAGCAGATAAATGTCTGATCACAAATCAACTCTATGATGTTTAAGCAAATAACACTGCAACAAACTCTAGCTATTATCTAGAAACCACACTGTCTATGGAAATATTGACAGAAAGACATTGCTATTGGTTTCTTCCCTTTGGGAAGAAAAAAATGAAACTTACTGGTACAGCATATCTAATTCTGCTTCCCTTGCTTTTTCTAGTCGAAGTTGGTCTTCAATGACCTAAAAAATGAAGAACAAGACATAATCATGTAAATGTATTTATGTTGTATAAATTTACAATGATACCTGGCCACACATTCATAAAAAGTGCAATTTCAAAAGAAAAAAGAGGATTAAGAATATGATAAAATGACATTTCATAAAAAGAAGAAATTCAAGAAATAAAAAAGTACGACAAAATGTAGATAACTGAATGGAATCAAATTTCTGCTCTGATCTCCTAACGATGAATATGGGAACACAACATACACTGTGAATTCACCAATTTTCATGGATTTTGTTGTTGCTACAAACCATGAATTTAACGACCCAACAAACAATGATCCTTCTGTGGAAACAATGTGACTCCTTTCCCAATCCATGGAAACAACATGACTCCTTTCCCCATCTATGGAAACATGACTCCTTTCCCAATCCATGGAAACAATGTGGCTCCTTTCCGAATCTATGGAAACAATGTGCCCCCTTTCCCAATCCATGGAAACAATATGCCTCCATTCCCAATCCATGGAAACAATGTGCCTCCTTTCCCAATCCATGGAAACAATGTGACTCCTTTGCCAATCCATGGAAACAATAAGACTTATTTTCCCAATCCATGGAAACAATGTATCTCTTCTTTCCCAATCCATGAATTTAATCACCAATAAAAATGTAACTTTTTACAAAACCACTAAAAAAAACCTTGAATTCACAATATTTAATATGTATCAATAATTTTTACTAAATAATATAATATACCATGTAATCTAAGACAAGAAATTAGTTTTTCTTTGTGTAAAAGACTTTTCTTAAAATAAAAGGTATCACAGATTCTGGACTAAAAATAACTATATATTCTGGATTACAAATGTTCAAAGTGGAAGTTTCAGATGGAGGCTTTGTTCAATCAATTCCTACATCACTGTTGTCAAAGCCTTTATATCTGATATTTTGCCACACCTTTTTCATCCATGCAGCATCAGCTTTAGCTTTCTCCCGTCTAGCTGTCTGGACTGACTCTAGTTCCTTCTCCTTCTCTATCAAGTTCTCTAGAATCTTCTTGTCCATCTCCTGAAATAGGAAGACAAATGTAAGTACCAGTAGTCTTGATCAACTAAACATTCACAAGACTGTAAGATCTGTTTGACTTGTGTCTGGTTCAAAACTATTGTACATTTGTTTCATGTGAAAACCAGAAAGGGCTCTCCATTTATGGTAGAATACTCAAGCTTTTTACATCCAGATATTCTTCATATTGAAATAAGTTGAAGATTGATCTATATAGTAAGATTGTCAGAGTGAACAAAACAGTGGTCACAATATCTAGTTTTGTCACAATGATCCTCATTGCAATATGAACCTTTTGATCTGATTTTACAAAGGAGTCAGTTAATTTTGCTCTGACTGTGATGTTTTTACAATATTTCCTCTATTCTTTACATCCAGAGTTTTAAAAGACTTTGCAGAGCTATTCTAAATAATATCAGCTTCAATAAATAATTAAAGAAAGTTCATAGGTAACCATGCTTGAAATAAACCTACAGCAAATATTGAATGCAAAACATGAATAAAAGTATACTGAATGTAACAAACGAACCAAGATGCAGGCTGGAATATTTCTTAACTTTGCTAAGTAACTGTGTCAAGATGAATCATTTCATTTTAAAAATTAAAAAGTTTAGTAATAAAAAAAGTTAAATTGCCTCAATCTGATTGCATAGCCACAGAGTTTTGTGTCATAACATGTTAGTTTGAATGTCATGCTAAGTTTAGACTATATTAAGGTATGTCATAAAAAAAAAATATATGAAGTGAAAAACACCTTTAATAGATGTAACTATTCAATTTATTTATATGTTTCTGGATATAATTATTTTCTGTCATCAACTTTAAGGTAACAAACCATTTTATTCATTTTACTGATGTCATAAAATCTATGGTAAACTGGTCATTAACGCATGAGTATGCTTCTATCTCAAATCTACCTGGAGAGGGTGAGCACCACATTTTTATGGCTACCATCAAATGAAAAGAAAACAAGCAAATTCAGTGAATATTTGTCTCCAGCTTACCATGGTGAGGCCACAAAAGTTCACAATAATGAAATCTGTGACCTTCAAGACAGAGCTGCAAAATTACTATGCAGACATTGAAAGTAACCAAGTTTCACTGCACTACCTCAAAAGGCATCAGAGAAAAAGTGCAGAAAAGAGGTAAAAAAAAATGTATCAGTAACCTTGACAATCAAGATAAAAACTTGACTGTGATACACGAGATGTAATCAAAGTGAGAAGTAGAAGTGTACCACAGTTCATCCTGTACCTCAAACAGCTTTTATGATATAAAGCAGAAACAAAGGAAACCTTAAAATATTTACCTGTGATCTTGACCTTGATTTAAGACACAAAACATGCAATGCAACACATCTCCTAGTGATGATATACAAATATACCAAGCTTCATCTATTTATCTTAAAGAGCTCTTAAGTTAGAAAGCAGATGGGCAAATGTGACAGAAACCTAAAATACTGACCAGTGACCTTGACCTTGAAGATAGGAACCTGTAGGTGGTTCACAACATATTTTCTAAAGATATATATATATATATATATATATATATATATATATATATATATATATATATCTATATATATATATATATATATATATATACACACACACAGAGTTTCATTCCTTAATATCAAAAGGATCTAAAATTATAGAATTGATGAAAAAGAAAGATGGAAAACTTAAAATAGTGAGCCATAACCTTGATCTTCAAGACAGAACCCCAATGTAGACCTGACATACCTTCTAATGGTAATGTTAAGTGTACAAAGTTACATAACTTAATCTCAAATGACTCTAAAGTTACTGAGCCAAAAGGAAAGTGTTATGCAAAATTAAAATAATGAGCTGTGACCTTGACCCTGAAGAGAGGAACCCTATTGTGGTACATGGCACACCTTCTAATGTTGATGAATGAGTATATAAAGTTTCATCCATTAATTTCAAATGGCTCTGAAATTATAAATCATGCTGTGGAATGCTTGATATCAACCTTGTTCAAGGTCTCATCAATATAAAGCTACATGCCAACTTTTCATAAAATCCATCAATCCTTAATAAAATAAAGCTGTGGAAACCAAAGTCAGGAGGGCAAACAATCAGGGAGCCATATCTCCTGTATATGAGGTCATGGAATGATAGAAATTAAGCTTATTCAAGGTCTCATCAATATAAAGGTGCATGCTAAATTTGGTTGAAATCCACAAATCCTTAGTAAAGTTATCCTGCAGAGACCAAAGTTAGAAGAATGGAAAATAAGGGGGCAATAACTCCTCTAAATGATGCTCTGGAATGCATCAAATCCAACTCATTCAAGGTCTCATCAATACAAGCTGCATGCCAAATTTGACTGAAATCCAACATCCTTGGCAAAGTAATACTGTAAAAACCAAAGTCAAGAGGATAGACAATTGGGGGGACATAACTCTAGTAAATGATGCTGCAGAATGCTGGAATTGAACTCATTCAAGGTCTGTTCAATATACTGTAAATCCACAAACCAAATTTGGTTAAAATCCATTGAAACTTGGTAAAGTTATGCTGTGGAAACCAAAGTCAGGAGGATAGACAATCTGGACATCAGGAAGCACAACTCCAGAAAATTATGTCATGGAATGCTGGAAATCAAACTCATTCAAGGAATCACAGATACAGGATCACATACCATATTATGTTGCAATCCAACAATCCCTGGTAAAGTTCAGCTGAGAAAATAAATGTTAGGTGGATGGGAAATCAGGGCCCATATCTCCTCTTAATGACGATATGTGGCTGTAAATCAATCTCTTTTGAGGTCTCATCAAATTGTATACCAAATTCTGTTAAAATCCAACAATTCCCAGTAAAGTTTTCTTGTGAAAACCAAATTTTTAATGGACAGAGGAACATGACTGCTATAGGACTCTGCCGACTTCATTGAGTGGGATACTAATTATAAATGTATATCTTCAAGCAACTTGCATGACAAAAAAACAAAATCCTATTGACAGTAACCAAGGCACATTCACTAACCTGAAAAGAGCTTCAAAATAATAAGATTTAAAATCTAATTTTATACATAATAAAAAAGGTGCTGATAATAGCGATACTGCTAATAACATTCAATTCTTCTTAGATGCTGCCAGGATTTTATCAAAAGGGGGAGCTTCCCCCTTGTCACCAAAATAAGGGGGCATTAGAAGAAGAAAAAAAAATGGGGTAGGGGGTGTGTGAGGAAATGGCCATAGTTCAATATTTATTTAACACTCAAATATCCATCTCTCTTTCTGCCTTCTCCATTCTGTTCTATTTAAATCAAACTCAACAAAAAGATGTCTCCTCTAGTTGCATAAGCATTACTGAGGTTAATCAGTTCCTTATCTACGTATGAATATTGTTCTATGCTGAGAACCCCCTTTTACAGTCTGCTGTCTTTAGAGGCATATGTATAGCTAGCTTAGCCAACCTGAACAAGTTGGGAAACTGTTCTTTATGGTTGTTATGTACAATTTTCCACAGTTCATAGGTATTGTCTCTTGGATATCTCTGCTCCAAAATAAGATTTTTTACTAACATGAGCTTTGCCAAAGTTTCACTTTCTTGAATCAGAGATTTGTTGACTACTATGCCAGGTTTCTTATCTGTTCCATAATGCCGTATTAGGGTTTTAAGTCCATTACTGTCAAAGTCTACTTGTTCAGACTGAGGTATTTTGATCAAATAAATATCTTTACTTTTTAATTTCTTTTCAGATTCTTATTTATTCAATTTATATTAACCCTTAGAGTGCTATATAGTTTTGTAGCACAAGATCCCAGTATTTCCTGAATGAAATTGTCATCTGAAGATGAACCATGTTGGAAGTCAGCCATTTGGGTTTTTCTAGTAGCCTGTATTTTAAACACTGACCTCTAGAGTCAGCATAACTTATGTCATGACAAGCATTTTAAGGGTTAACAGTTCAATAACTAATTTGCAGGAGTTCTCGCACATCACTAGTCTCCAAGTGTGCAAATTCATACAGATTTTGCATGATTTGTGCACCCGTGTGTCCTGGCAGCATCTCTTATTCTTGATTACCAAAGATACACTGTTGATCACATATATGCTATAAACTAGAACTTTGTTTGGATGGCCTCTGTGGCTGAGTGGTCTAAGGTGCTCGCATTTACAGATCACTCCCTTCTCACCTCTATCCACATGGGTTCGAGTCTCAGCCAATGTGGATATGTGACAAAGCTTGCCAGTAGCTTCCTCCAGGTTGGTGGTTCTTCCTCCACCAAAATATACTGGCCAACATGTATGGCCTATCATGTGCTGAAAAATGGTGTTAAATCCCACATACAAAAAATAACAACTGTATTCATGGAATACAAATGCCCCTCTCTTTAGTAACTTAACTGTAAAACTTTGAATGACTGATTAACAAGAGTAACACTGTATGTCCATTCCACATTTATGAAGGCACACAAAAATTGATGTTTTTGAACGTACCAATTCCTCTTGTATTTTTCTAGACTTCCTCATCATTTGGGCCTTGTGCTGCCTCAACAAAAATCGGCTGAAAAAGACAACCCAAACTTCATTACCTACAAATGACACAAGATCTGTCCTGAAATCAAAGCTTTGTACACTAATCTATTAGTAGTATGTCTAAGAAATACTGTGAATACACTGTTTTTGCAGAGAACCAATCTTTTTATATTTCACAGTGTCTACAAGCAACAAATTTAAAGACCAAATGAATGAACCATGATTTTTCTGTTCAACCAGATCCCTTCTCCAATCCACAAATTTCAGTACTAACAAAAATGTCATCTATAATTTTTGTCTGGTCTGCATTAGAAGATTATGAGACATTGGTACAACTTTTCCAGTAGTGATAGCATTGTTGGTATCAACAATATGAAGATTTCATGTTTACATTTTTGAAAGGAATATAACAAGTACCAAAGTGTTGTCTGCAGATGATACAAAAAAGTTCCTCGGAAAACCTTGTTTTCTCTGACTCTTAAATTACAGATGACAGTAAATAGGATCTGAAGGAATGAAGAAAAAAAAAAACAAAGGAACCAGTCTAAGGCCTAGAAAGCATACATGATATTCAAAAGCAAAGAAGCCAGTCTAAAACTAAGCATACAAAGTATAAAAAAGGAACGAAAGAAAAAAGCAAAAGGAAAGAGTCTAAGGCCTAGAAAGCATACATGAAATCTAACATATGAATTTTTTTTGTATAAAGTGAAAATTTATCTGTAAGTATAAACCAAATAAAACATCAATTGATGACTAAGGCAAACTATTCAAATAAAATTAAAGACCATGAATATGGTTTCAATTTCATTTTACATAAGTATCCACATTTGAATCTATTAAACCTTAACTCATTCAGCCCCAGCAGTTATCAGTATCACTGCTGCTATGCCCCAGCAGCACTAAGCTGTGTCTAGCTGCTTGTGCCCAGAGAGTTTTTACCTATTTAGAAATTTTTTCAAAACACCATGCACATGTATTCATTCTTACCTTAATTTCCCTTCTTATACCCAATAAAAATCCATGAAATTTTCACCAATTGTTCCCAATAAATTTGTCTACACAGTCATGTATTTTTTGTGCTATTTGTCCACTAAAATCATCGATTTGGACAGGCCGAAGATGATCGTTCCAGTTTGCTAGATCCACAAGAACTGTATCATCATTGCTATCAGCATCCTCTTCTTCTGATGATTCAATCTCAGAAACTTCTATGTCCGAGTCTAAATCTCGTAAAATATCCAACTGCCGAACATATCTTTCCTCTGCTTGCTCAATATTTTCGAGATCAAATCCGAGAAACTCATTGTTTTCGCTCTCACCATCATCAAATACCACTCTTAAGTCCGCCATTGTTTACGATTTTTCATAAATGAAACACGCATAGTAAAACTGCTCTCAATTAGTAACCTTGGCTTATGAATAGTTCAAATTTACACAAAGGAAAGTAAAATCATTTCTGATTGGTTTAATATCGTCTTGGAAAAACCCCATTTGTAACCAATCAGAGATGTTGTTACTAACACACATTCACCATGACTGTAGACAGGATCGGCCACTGAATGCAGTAAACAAACCACGACTACAGGCGGGATCAGCCATTGAATGCAGAAAACGGATCATGCCTATAGGTTGGATCAGGGCTGAATGAGTTAAGTGTTAAAACTACAAACAAGAGTTACTCAAAGGGACTGATGCACTACTGAAAAGATTTCCAGGAACTGAAGACCATTTCTTCCTTTTAACTGTAGAGTGTTGAAACCATCTTTGATATTCTTCAGGGATAAAAAGATTTTCAAAGATGGATGCCATGGTGGCCATATTTGATATCAGATTGCCACCATTTCTATTTAGTACCAACTAGACATCAAAAGAAGTCTTTTGGTGAAAGCACAATGTCAATATGACAAGCCATCTAGGAGAATTAGCGATAACAAAATTTTCAGGATGGCTACTGTGGCAGTCATGTTATAAGTCAGATTGGTACTACTGTCATTTACTACCAACAAGACATCATAAGAAGTCTTTCAGTGAAAACCCCATGCTGATATGACCATTCATTCAGGAGAAATAGTGATAACAATATTTTCAAGATGGCTACTGTGGCAGGCATACTGAATGTCTGAATGGCAGCATTAGGACCAACTAGACATCATAAGAAGTCGTTTAGTAAAAATCCCATATTGATATGACCAGCCATTCAGGAGGAGTAGAGATAACAATATTTTCAAGATAGCCATTGTTGTGGCCATATTGGATATCAGATATACACCATTTTCATTATGGATCAACTATACATCATAAGAAGTCTTCTGGTGAAAACCTCATGGCAATATTACTTTTCATTCAGGAGGATTAGCAATAACAAGATTTTCAAGATGGCCACTGTCGAGGCCATATCGGAGATCAGATTAGTACCATTTTCATTGAGGACCTAGTAGGAAGTCTTCTAGTGAAAACCCCATGGTAATATTACATTTCGTTCAGGAGAAGTAGTGATAACAAGATTTTCAAGATGGCTACTGGGGTGGCCATATTGGGCATCAGATCAGCACATTTTCATTTAGGACCAACTAGACATCATAAGAAGTCCTTTAGTAAAAACCCCACCTTGATATGACCATCCATTCAGCAGGAATAGCAATAAGATTTTCAAGATGGCCATTGTGGTGGCCATATTGGATATCAGATTGGCACCATTTTCATTTAGGACCAAGTGGACCATGGAATGAATGTGTGTGTAAAGTTTCATGGCAATCCTCTAAGTAGTTTATTAGAAGTAGCAATAACAAATTTGTGCTAACGGATGGATGGACGACGGACAACAGACCATCCCTAAAGCTCTTCTGGTCAAAGACCAGTAGAGCTAATAAAACCCACACATCAATCATTAATTAATTAGATGGTCTCTTCTATGTAAATATTAACATTAAGTGCAAAGTTCACGATCATAAAGAGCTAGCAATGTCTATCATCACCACCAGATATCAACACAAAAGAAGCATGGTTAGTACACTTGGAGTGTACTGGAAGTTTAAAGCTTGCTAGAACACTGCTTCTTTGTTGGGCAAGGTCTCAGGGCAGGGGGAGAGGTAGAACTCTTAAGTACTCTGGATAGGTATGTACTGTTAGGGTCACAAGAAATGGACTCCAGGCATGTACATGTGTAATCCTTGGTTCATATTAAACTAGTAAACATTCAGAGGCACTATTATAAATGTGTAATTGGTCCTTTATCCATAAAAAATAAACACGTTAAAAATGGAATAATCCAATTCTGTAAATATTTACCATTATACAGTACCTAGTCAGGTATTAGTCACTTCATTTGCTACATGTGGGTATAACATTTGATGCAATTATCTGAACATAAAGTGTTTATTTGTATGTAAATATATCAATGTCAAGGCATATGTGAAATTCCATGTTGCTATGACCATTCATTCAGGAGGCGTAGCGACAAGATTTTCAAGATGGCCTTGGCAGCTATAATGGATATCTGAGCAGCACCATTTTTGTTTAGGACCAACTAGACCATGGGATAAATGTGTATGTACAGTTTCATGGCAATCCTCCAAGTAGTTTAGGAGGAGTAGTGATAACAATCTGATGCTAATAGATGGACTGACAACGGATGATGGACAACTGACCATCCCATAAGCTCTTCTGGTCTATGACCAGTAGAACTAAAACCAGTTGATGTAATGCCAAGCTTGAAAAACAGACCCATATGGGAACCAAATTACCTCATCATGTAGGAAGTTTTCTCCAAAGGGGGAGGTACTTTAACCCCATGATTTGAATGCAACTAGCTGTAATAGAAATTGGCATTAGCTGTAAAAAGGTTAAACTGTCAAGGATGGGCACTTAATCAAGGTGGACTCTTGTGCATCCATACTATGGAAAAACTGAATAGGCTCTGACCCTATGAGGCATCACTGAGCATGGAAAATAATTGAACTTTTTGACTAAAGAGTAGGAAAATTTACCCAAATTCTTGTTTCTGTCGTTCAGCCTCCATTTTCTTCCTCTCTTCCTCTAATTCTTCTATTTCCAGTTGCTGTCTCTCCAGAGCTTCCTGCTGCTGTTTCAACATTTCTGCCTACATACAGAAATGCAAAAATTATGAAATATTAAGAGAGGATGACATCAATAGTTATAATGTATGTATGAGGACAGATGTACATTGACAGTAAATTATTACATGTATGTTGACATTATATTATTACAGATGTATATCGAGAGTAAATTATGACAGATGTGTATTGATAGTAAATTATGAGGACAAATGAATATTGAAAGTAAATAACGAGGACAGATGTGTATTGATAGTACATTATGAGGGCATGTAAATTTAAAGTAAATTATGAGGACAGATGTATACTGATAGTAAATTATGAGGACTGATGTATATTGATAGTAATTATGACAACAGATATATACTGATAGCAAATTATGAGGACAGGTGTATACTGATAGTAAATTATGACAACAGAAGTATGAGGACATGAATATTGATAGTAAATTATAACAACAGATGCATCTTGATAGTAAAGTATGAGGACAGATGTATATTGATAGTAAAGAATGAGGACAGATGTATCTTCATAGTAAAGTATGAGGACATATGTATATTGATAGTGAAGTATGAGTTGTATTTTGATAGTACAGTATGAGAACAGATTGATATTGATAACAAAATATGACTATGACAGATCAGATAAAATCATGCATACCGTTATTGATGTTATTCATGTAATTTTTATACCCTATTTTTTATACATAGCATGGTTGTGAAAAAGGATATTAACTGAAAGTACTGCAATTTGTCTCACATCTTGATTGTCAAAAATGTATTTTCTTTAGGTGATGAGGTGGGGGGAGAAACTAATTTTAATTATGTAATACTTACATGCTACTATTGCATTCATTTCCTTTTCTGGGACTCTTAGTCCCCAGACCGAGCTAATTATTCCCTCCACCAATTAGTATTTGAGGTCAAGAATTTAAAATTATCCCAGTCTGACTCTTTATTCATAGCTAACTTATGGCAGATCTTTCTCTTTTGACTTGGACAGAGAGTACAGGACATCAGTGCCAGGTGGGAGGAGGGAATCTTTGCAATAGTAGCAGGTAAGTATTACCTAATTAAAATTAGTTTACCCCCACCACCACCACCACATTTTAATTGCAGTAAAACAATACCTGCTAGTATTGCATTCCTACATTTACCAGTTTAAGGGAGGCTGGTGGTCTCAACAAAATTGAAACAATTACACTCACCCTTACAGTAGGAGTGTTCATTATTGGAGGCTGGCAGAAGGTTGGGCCACATGCTGTGCTGTCACTATAGGACCCAACCAAAAAACGCCTTCACACTGGTGCACCAAAGATCGAAAGTAAATGGGAGAGAAGATAGTGTGAGACTGCCAGAAGGCAGTTCTTATAACATCATGCAAAGAGGACCAATTCAAGTAAGCCCATGATGTAACAATAGCCCTATAGACTGAGACTGGGGATCTCAATAGGAAGTGGAGCTACTGAAGGTAGCTGATTCTTAGCCAGAAACCCCAGTTGGCAAAGAAGAGAAACTGAATCATAGTTACAATTGAACCATAAACAACCCTTTTCCACTGATAAGGCATGAAGCTCACTCCTTCTCTTCACTAACACTAAGGAGAGCAGAAAAACAGTCTTAAAGGTTAGGTTCTTGAATGAAGCTTCACTCAAAGGTTTGTAAGGGGTTGTGACAATGCCCAAGAAAACAAAGTTTCCATCTAGGCATTAGTGAGCAAGATATCAGTCCCTGAAGCTCAAAAGATCTGACAGATGAGGGTCTGACCCAATGGTGGAACCTCTAGAGAACTTGAGTGTTAGAAAGGGCTGCCCTATAGCCCTAATAGTGGACACAGAGCACTCACTTTCTTTGAAAAGGAAGAAAGTCTGCAACTGCATTTAAAGTGGGACAGCACTGTGTCTTTTCATTAAACATGTCATATTATGTATGCTGCCATCCCAACAAGATGTATTAAAAACATACAGAGATTCTTCAAACCTTCTTCAGTAACACCCCCTACATCAATGGATTTAAATCCAGCATCCAACTGATTCAGCTAAATTAAGGCAAGCTTTCAGGAACACTAATACTTGTGGCATACTCCTTTTTAAAGACTTTCATCAATGTTTGCCATGAAAATAACTGGATTAGCTATTGTCCATAATGGTCACCTTCCTTCATCTACAGTCTCTAATATGCAACCTGATAATAGTTTTCCAATCTACCATTTTCCTCATCATTTGTTTTGTACCTGTGGCCACACACCTGTGTAACAACCAAAGAAATTTTATATTGTTGTCACTGTGGATCTTGGAACTCTATTTTTCTATATGACTAGGATACAAATTTCACCTATGTGTGGGTTTAAATCCACAGCTGCTGGACTCAAGCTATTTATGACTGACCTAAACTTAAGAATGTTTGGCCATGGATGATTACTCTATTAAAGGAAGAAATTTTGTACACCCTCTGTGGCCACAGTTGCTTCACAGTGTGTACATTTTATAGTTGTCCCCCCCCCCCACCTCCTTATTAGCCAACTCTTTTAAACGCCAAAATCCATCTCTACCCTCTAAGAGCTAATTAAGAGAGGTTGCAGAGTATTTGGGAGTCAAATAAAATTTGTAAAACATTTGTACCTCTATTTCTTTCTTCTTCAGTTCCACCATCTGTCCTCTCAACACCTGTTTTAATTTCTTTTCTTCCTCCAATTTCTTCTGTTCTTTCTGCTTTTCCAACTCCAATGCAGCTAGTCTCTCCTTCTCCAGTTCTTCTTCAAATTTAGCTTTTTCTATGCGCTCAATTTCAGCACGCTGAAAGGACCAAGTGACTCAATATTAAGTTGCTATTTAGTTCCTTCATGGACCAGGAAGAATAAAATGTGTTCAAAGAATAAACCCACTTTTGCAAAACTTAACCAGAGTCACTTATTACCGGGTATAATATGTACAATAAACAGTTCTCAATGACTTACTGTGAGTGGGTGGGTGATTTACTCACCATGAGGAAATCGCAAACAAAGTTGTGTGACCTTGCAGCCAAAATTACATGAAAATTGATATAAGTCCAAAACTTCATCAAATTCAATTAAGCATGAAATATAAATCACTATGTCCTACTTATGATGGAAGGCTTTTGCACTTACCAAGAGGCATCCATACACAAAACTGTACAAAACCTGCAGCCAACACAGCATAAGAAAATGACCTAAATGCAAAATTTCACTAACTTCCAAGGTGAGATGTGTCTATGTATGTATATATATATATATATATATGGACAAAGATTAAACTATATGCCCTTTCTTTATTTTGGGGGCAGTGCATGAGAACAAACAAATGGAGATAGTATTAGTTGCAACAGGAGCTAAATTGTCAACAGAGTAGGCTCAGATGTGCTGTCACATACTGCACCAGTAAATCAGGTTCAATGCAGTCTGTTCTATTATTTTAAGTGAACAATCTAGATCCCAGTCCCATATCATAAAATTGTTTGAGCATAAAAACTGAACTCATGCTCAAATTTTAAAAAAATAAACTGATAATAATAATAATAATAATAATAATAATAATAATAATAATAATAATAATAATAATAATATCCTTTATTTATCCAGTGTGGCATAATTAGCTAATAGCTAGTTTACATTACGGCCCTGCAATTAAAACAAATATACAACAAATATATGTGTAATTAATAAAAGTCTACAAGGTTAACATCTTCTGCATAAATAAAACAAATATAACAGAATACAAATTATACAAGGTTAACATACTGTTATGACAAAGATGTATAACAGCTACCATTTACAAATGTTATGCAGTCATAAAATCAGGATTGCTCATTATAATATCTACAGAGGTATAGTTTCTTTCAAGCTGAAATAGTGCTTGTTTAATATCATGCTGCAAACTATTTCATAAAACTGTTCTTAAAATACTCTGTCCAAACTTTTGGTATATATAAATCATTGCCTGCACTCGAATGTGTAATCCTAGTCCTAATGTTCCTTACAAACTTAAAAACACTAAGATACTCTGGTGCTAAATTATATAAGACCTTGAAAGCAAGAACAGCTTTTCTAAAAATAATATAATCCTTAATTGGCATCCATCTAAGAGTGTTGAACAGAGATGATGCAGGTGTTAAAATATCCTTGGCATTTAAAATCACCCTGGCTGCTCTTTTCTGTGAGCTGTACAGTCTCAACATGCAAGAGGAATTTTGGGATTCTCTCCACACAATAATGCAGCAGATAAAATGTGGAAAAACAACTGTATCATACACTTTTTTTATCAAACTGATCTGACATAAAATATCTAACCCTTTTTAAAATTCCTATTTTCTTAGATACTTTTATAAAGAGTGTTTCAGGGTGGTTCAACCAGGATAAAGTATTAACAATAAGGATACCTAAAAGTTTGGCACATTTAACAGTTTCAATTTTTGTACCATATTTCACTTCTAAGTACAATTCTCTACATTTGGCTGCTTGCTGTGCTGAGCAGATAAGCATTAACTGGGTTTTCTGTAAATTTAAACTAAGTTTATTGTCATCCATCCATTTCATAGCATATTGTAAATCTTCATTAGTTACTCTGAACAATGCTAATATCTTTATCACTAACATATTGTGATGTATCATCTGCATACATAGATACTGAAGAATGTTTCAAGAACGTCAGAAAGTAATATATATTTAATATGAAAAAGAGAGGGCCTAGAATTGATCTCTGTGGTACTCCAATGGAAATTTCCTTAAAACCAGAGACAGTATATCTCCAACTCACAGCTTGTAGTCTACTACTGAGATAGGATGAAAACCATTGCAGTGAGGGTTTTGCAACATTATATGCTGATAATTAGTGTAGTAAAACTGTATGATTAACAGTACCAAAAGCTTTATACAGGTCTAAGAATAAAACTCCAGTTAATTTCCCGTAATCAATATTCTTTAACCAGTGATCAATCAAACCAATGAGTGCTGTTTTGCATGAATGATTTGGACAGAAGCCTGATTTACATGGGATAAAAAGTCATAAAATTAATTGAAAACATGTCTTTCTATAATTTTGCTAACAATGGGTAGAACGGATACAGGTCTATAATTATTGACACTTGAATTGTCTCCTGACCTAAGAAGGGGAGTAGTAATTCTAGCTTTTCTCAATCATCTACAAAAGTATTTTTCTGCCTATGGACATATTAAATATGTAAGTCAGTGGTTCAACAATGTGGTCTATTGACAGTTTTAAGAGCTTCACTGACAAGCCATCAAAGCCAGTAGCTTTTCAATTAGACATATTTATTATTTCATTTCAAACAAAATCCTCAGTAAAATTTGGTATCTGAAAGAAAGTTTAATTTGACATATGTCCTATAACCTGTAGTGATGAATCAAAGTCCTTGCCAATATCTAACCCAATACTACATAAGAAATTTAAACTATTTGCAATTTTAGTCAAGTAAAAATGCTTTCTCATGAGGGGCAAAATTAATCAATGTAACCAATATAATCTTGTCAACAACAGCATACATCAAGGCCTAGTATGACTCATGCAGGGCATTCCCTAAGCACTGTTAGCCAGGTAATTTACCCATTTAAATCTGCCAGAGCAACTGGATACTTTTTGCTGCCCCCCTGTATCTCAGTTAAGGAGGCACCTTCCTCCACCCTCCATTACTTTAAAATCTGTACTTGCTACTTTCAATTGTATGGAATGCGCTGCTCATGTGTGAAGTTGCTACACATGTGAGATACCAATTACAACTGAGGTGAGCAAACAAATCTGCAGGATCATCATTTTCACCTTTTGATTCAACCTAGGTCCAAACATGCCCATACAGTTGGTCCAGTCAAGTTGTCAGAGGGAATGATTTCTACTTACATTGACTTCTTTAGACATTTTTTGCGGGCATGTTAATACATGGATGGTAACTGTGTAATATCATTATTTGTACAAATGCAACTACTGACTGAACTCCAAAACAAACAAAGCCTGGACAGTGCAGTGCTATCACACTTGCTTTACACCTCTGCTGTCATGGGTTTGATTCCTCACTCTGGCATATATGTGGACAAGTAGTCTATTGCATGATGGGCTTTACTGGGTTTACCGTTCTCATCTGTCTCAAAGATCATCCTAAACACAGACCTAAAGCCTTCGAAAGTATTAAATATTAGTTTGAGAACTTGTTAGAAAATCATCATAAAATTAAACAAAATAGTTCACAGTGAATCTAAAGGCCTTAGACTTTAGTGTAAATGTTCCGTACCTCCTGTTTCGCCTCCACCTGACCCACCCAGCTGCCCACTATGTGCTCCTTCATTTGCTCTGACTCCAGCTGTAAAATGTGCAGACAAAAAGTATTACATAAATGGTAACAGCATGTGAAATTTGAATAAAATGAGTCAAATAATTTCTTGGTGAAAAAAAATAACTCTGAAATTATTCAAAAATAAATAAAAATGTTTTCTACAAATATTCAAGAATAAAATCTGCTATTTTTTCAACAAATCCTCTCAAATCAACAAAGTTTCATAAGTCTTTAAACTCAGAGTTGGAGAAATAATTTGAAAGACTGCCTGAGACAAGTTAAATAAAATGAAAGACTGCCTGAGAGAAGTTGAATAATTTGAAAGACCACCTGAGACAAGTTAAATAAAATGAAAGACTGCCTGAGAGAAGTTGAATGATTTGAAAGACCACCTGAGACAAGTTAAATAAAATGAAGTGATTTTAAAAGCAAGCAACAGACCTTATATGGTAAGACAATATTGATATGTTGAAATCCAGGGAGAGCATGAAGTGCAAAAACAAATTTACTGAGTGCTCTGTAACAAGAAGCATGAAGAACACAAAGCCTAGGACAGCACTTGAATACTGTATATGCACAAAACTACATACTGGTACGTATTTTGTTCCAAGGTGGCGGAAAGAATGAGTTTGATATGTCATAAGGATACCTTAAGGCCGTCAAAGGGTTTATTATTTGTGCAGTGCAATAATTTTGTGCTTCCTATCTTACAACATCTTTGCTATGTTAAAATTTGCACTGCTATATATCAAACAATATTTTATTTCATTCATTATTATCTAATTTTGACAAAATTTTCATGGATGTATTATTTTTGGGTGAAAAATTGATTGATTGCAAAGATAGTGAAAATCAAATGCATACAAAAAGAACTCAATACACAGTGCCCCATCATAAAAGATTAATGAAAACCTCAAGTTGTTCTAGTGTTGATGATATCAAAGATTGCTGCTGACAGGGTAATCCCCCTTGACTAACCTGCTTTCACAGGTGAAACCAGAAATGTGTTCATGAAACACAAATGCCTCACAATGCATACAAACTGACCTAAAACCAAAACTTAATGTGATGTGTGGTTGGATAAGTGCAATTCAAAATACCCATACCACATTTCTGGGGTGTAAAAGAATGTGAACAGCATTATTTCACAGTAATATGCAAAATTCAATCAGACCCATAAAGCACCGACAGAGTAAATCATTCACTCAGAATTTAGTGGGAATCTATAGTTCCAGTCTATAGTACAGCTGTATACTATTAAACATAATACTAAAATAACAAGAATTTTGTGGAGTACGGTGTCTCGCTTTATTAGGAGTTATCAGCTTGCAAACAAACTTTAACATTGAGCTGATGCCACTGCTTCCAGAAGATGACATCATTCTCACTATGTCTCACATTTTCTCTGAAAAAGGTGTGACAGTAATTCAAAAAGAAATTACTCAAGCAATCAATAAGATAATGTACAAATGAACAACCTGTTTTAACAAACAACAAAAAAATAAAACATACATTTTGAAACCAGAACAAACAAAAGAAAGAAAGTAACAGGCATCTATGACAATCTCATATCAATTTTAAGTATGGGAAAAAATAAGAACCTATAGTTAAACAAGGGTATCTGCACAACTTCAACTAGACATCATTTGAGCACATGTAAATTCATGTTACAGAAGTTCAGTTTCTTACCCTTCTTAGGTCTGGATTGTTTTTCCTCCAATGTTCATATATCTTTTCCTCTGCTATCTGTAAAGTAAAATAAGAGCTCAAACACTTCTGAGCAATAGTTTTTCCATGGAATGATCCTCCATTATTTCTGTATTCCTGCAATCCTGAAGACAAATGAAGCACATGTCCATGTGGACAAGCAATTTTTTTTTTTTTTATCAAACAGTAAAACCTGACCAGAAAGACAACTGTATTGGGAGACCACCTGTCATTTAGGGCCAGACCTGGAAATCATTAACTTTTGCGCTTAAGTTTGAAGTTTTGCTTAGACCAATCACAAATGATGTTAAATTTTAAAAGACTGTTTCTGATTGGCTGATAGTGGAAACTGAATCTCAAACTCAAGCTCAGAGTTTTACTATCTCCATATTCTGTCAGAGCACTAAAATCCAATACAGACTCCAAAAATCATACTTGTACTCTTTCAATATCGTTTAAATTCGGCATGTATGTAGGGATACAAACAATTAGATAATCCTGATAATTTTGCTATTCAAGCCCCTCCTGAAGTCAAGTTATGGAACATCAAAATGTCCTAAAGTTAAGCATTAATTCAAATTTTATGCTCAGACAGTTTTGTGACTACAGGACAAGGCCTGATTTTTAATCCACATATAATATAATGACCTCAACTGAGAGATCACCTGTCTTGAAAGACCATTTGTTGTTGGCAGACGGGGTCTCTCAAAGCAGATTTTACTATATAATAAAACAAATAAAACATATTTCTTATAAGTTTTATGATACAGGGTGTCATTATAAAAGCCTTGACATAAAGTATATCAATGCCATTATATTTTACAGCTACAAGCTCAACATAAAGATTTGCATGTACAATTTTTTAAATTGTTCAGAAACTAAATTCTTCAATGAGAAGAAGAAACAAAACTACCATCTTTCTAGCAACATTGCTGTGAAATCTGATAAAATCTAACAAGAAAGTATTGGACAATACTTGCAAGTGTCTGAATTACTCTACTGTTATTTCAGGTGGTCTGCTTTTGTAAATCAAATGCTTACTGTGCAGTGTACCTCGGTGTATCTGTGCAGTGTACCTCGGTGTATCACTGTGCAGTGTACCTCGGTGTATCTCTGCACTATGAACTCTGGGAGAGATTGGACATAGTATGATAGCAACTTCTATCTCATATTATTGATAAAGAAACATTCTTACACGGTTTTAATAATTGCAATAACAGTCCTGTGAAAGAAAATAATAAAGTAAATGAAATGTATACAAGAACTTTGGAAATCTTTAGCAATTTAGGAACTGGCATAAATTGCAGGCAGGCTTTCTGTTGTGGAAAACCAATGCGATCTCAATAAGTGTGTCATACAGACAAAATTCACTCACTAACATACCCTTTTCTTTGTGTATTTGATAGGAGTCTATAATCTTCAGCCTGTGCAAAATTTCATGAATTTTTAAATACTCATTCAGCTATTATTTTATGGGCAATTAGTGACAGGGTGCTTTTTCCAATAGTTTTTATCCTTACATGGCAATGAATATTCAACTCAGAGTAGTGCAAGAAAACAAAAACATAAATTTTTAAAACAGTTTAATACATTTTACAAGCGATCATACTTAATGCTGCCATCACTGTACGCATGAGCCACAGAGACCAATTTATGATTCGGAAAAGCACAGATGAAGCAAACAAAAACAAAGAGATAAGGGTTCCATGGAACATAGTTTCTAACCTGTAAATGACATTATGATAATACCAAGTTACAAAATTCTCTGTCTCGTGTAACAGGCTTGAAAAAAGTCGGGTCAAGAGGTAGGATTTTTAAAAATTTAACATATGAATTTGTGTATTTAAGGATTGACAATTTATTTTTTTAAATTAATTGAAGTATGTACTGAAAAAATGCTGTGCAAACTGTATGATCCACTTTGCAGATCATAATTAAGTTTGCACAGTGTTTATTCAGTTCATACTTCATTGAACATAAAAAAAATTGACTGGTCCATCCTTATAATTACATTTTAAATCTGATAAATACAAAATAAGGAAAAATCTTTTAAAAAGTGTTAAACAGTCCATTCAAACATAGTCCAACTATGCAATAGCAATCAATACCCGTAAATTGCATACAACCAACCAGAATACAGCTACCTGACATTACGGCGCAAAAAAATACCTTCAGTCATTAAATCATTATATGCACTGCCTCCATTGAACTATATAGTCAAAGTATCCAAATGTGAAATCCATGGTGGACAAATACACATATGATTAAACTTCAACATTAATTTAGCTCTGATTAATTACTTTTACCTTTAATACCTGATGTCAAAATTAAGGAGTAATGTCTACTTGACCAAGCTAATGTACAACATTTGCTATTTAAGAAATGAGGTTTTATTCCTTAACTTTTGCAGAATAGTCGATAGTTTTCTGGAAAAGACAAATATGTCAACTTAACAGGATAATGTTGTTCCGAGAGAGAGAATCCCCATTGATCATGGATCTCATGAATGCACAAAGTGATAAAAACACTCTAAATCAATTTGGGTTGATAACAGCTGATAGTAAATATCTTTTTTTAGCTAAAGCGTGGGGGGAGCTGCTTGTGATTACTACCAATGAAGAATCTTTTCTTTAAAAAAAACAAAAAAACAAAGCAGTTGTTACCTATGTTGTTTTAAAAAAAATGTCAAGCATGAGTCTCCTTTACAAATGGCAAATGAAGCGGCCGCACACAAGTTAGACCTATGTATCTTTAATCAACTGTCTCCATGGAATATGCATTTGTGTGTATGTAACCTCATGTGTGTGTATATGAGAGAGAGAGAGAGAGAGAGAGAGAGAGAGAGAGACTGCAAGCATGACTTGACTTACTTTTTTGAAACATCTGGTCTAAAACTCACCAGTTTGATTCCCCTAGTTTATGTTAACTTATCTGTTATATCAGGATCTGTCCATATTAAATTCCTTTGAGACACATGCTTACCATCTCTTTAAATCCAAACACTAGCTTTAGTTTCTGCTGATTTTGTCCCATTAACTTTTCGATGACAGTTAAGGACAACTTCCGCTGTTTTCATGGGTGAGGATGGCAAATTCTAAACTCTCAAAATCTACAACAAGTTATTTATTTAAATTAGAATTACAACTGCAGCGAATGTTAACTTCTTTCAGTTTTTCATTTAGACCCCACTGTTTTCAAGATATGGAAATATGCCTGTAGGCCTAAAAGCAAAAGCCTGTCTAATCGCGAGGCAAAATAAACCATTCAATCCTGCCCGAATAATCGATGCATCTTCGCCTTACTAGATGTAACATTGTTAAAATGTACAGGTCAGAATGAAACCTGGAAGACCATTTGAAATGTCAGGGCCCGCTACTAACTTCCTCTATCTCTCTCCATGGATTATCTAGATTTCATATCCATCCAAGTTTCAGGTTTATATTTTTAGAATCTTATAAAGTCAAATTTGTTTTTTTCTTTCTTCTTTTTTGTTCACAGCATTATTTATTATACACAGGAAACAAGATATGATCACATTGCCCTCGTTGTTCATGTAAACCAACATTACGTCAGTATAGCTTGCAAATACTTTACACAATTCTATGCAAATGTCAGAAAAAGTAGTGCCAGTGGGTGGGGCTAAATTATTATATTTTTTTTTTCTTCGGTTCATACAGGTATGAACAAAAGAAATTCAAAAGGGCCTGGGCAATCAGATTGCTGGAAATCATAACTAAGAAAGAAAATTTTAATTTGAATTATTCTCATTAGTTCCAATTGTCAACCAAAGAACTACAAAGTATTCTGAGTGGTCAATACTTGATACTGAAATTCCAAAACAATCTGGAAGAGAACAGCTGTTAAAGTTTCTGGAAATAATGTTCACTCATAAACACAATGTCAGAAAAAAAGGAGTCAGCATAATTTTACAAGGGTCGGTCAGGTTACAAGAAACATAAATGTTTTTTTACTTGGCATGATGTACTTCTGCTTATGAAGACAAGACAGTAAAGCCTAGAATATCAAGGTAAAAACTTTAGGTATACAGTAACATTATACCAAAGTTTTAGTTAAATGGAGCAACTGATGTAGAAGATATATAACTTTCAACAACTTTAACAAAGAATGTTAAAGTTGATGCTGCTGTTGCTGCTAAAAAATGACACTAGTACATATGTCTCACCATTTGTAAAAGACACTAGTACATATGTCTCACCATTTGTAAATGACACTAGTACATATGTCTCACCATTTGAAAATGACACTAGTATATATGTCTCACCATTTGTAAATGACACTAGTACATATGTCTCACCATTTGTAAATGACACTAGTACATATGTCTCACCATTTGAAAATGACACTAGTATATATGTCTCACCATTTGTAAATGACACTAGTACATATGTCTCACCATTTGTAAATGACACTAGTACATATGTCTCACCATTTGTAAATGAGATGAAAATCACCAAAAAATCTTGCATTAGACACATAAGCACCATATATACTCATTTACAAGTCAAATCCAACTGCAAAATGCAGACCCAAATCTGCCCAGTGTTCTCCCCAGGACCTTTTACCGTAGCGGGCCCACTACGCTATCATTTCAAACCCCGATAACCCCCGATGCTTTAGAACCTGCCGCTACGCTATGCCCTTCTGCCGCTACACTTAAATGTTTCCCACTACCCTTATAAAATTAATCTGTTAAACAAACATGTCACCTAATTCAAAGCCCTTTTACTCAAATGGCACCTGTTCTTACCTCTTCTTGGGTATTTTATTAAGATAATTCAGGATAATTACTCATTCACTTAACCATTATCTTTTGTACCTTGCAAGCGACTGCAGGTAAGCGACCTTTCGTGCGGGTTTCGTCTGCACAGAGATAGTCATGTGATTGGCTAGCGACGAGGGAGTCTACTGGTAGTGTTATATATATATATATATATATATATATATATATATATATATATATATATATATATATATATATATATATATATATATATATATATATATATATATCATTTTCACTACCAGCCAAAGCAGTTACACATATTACATTAAATATTCTTGGGAATAATTAACACACCACCTTCCAAGAAACGTAAAATTACCCAGCGCCCGGCTAGCCCCATGTTGGCCGTGTTACGAAAATCAGAAATTGGCGTCATGAATAGTGGCAGTGATTCCAATTTTGATAGCGTGTGCATGATTTCCACAAAGAAAGAGATCAATAACGAAGGACGGGATTTAACAATGAATGGAAGACGTTATACCCTTGGGTGGAAATTGATGGATCGGAGGGGGGGGGGGGGGGGTAGTAATACATTTTTTTATATTTTATAGTAGTAACCAGCAGTTGTAGGTGCATGCAATTGTTGTCGTTCTTATTAAGTTGCATTTTATTCACAAGTTGTTATTATGTTTACATAGTTTACTCTGAGCAAGAGAAATATAGTTTGGTCAGTAAACCTTAACTTGAGTGGATGCTGCCCTATTCATTTCTCATTTCTCTTTCCTGTCTCTCCAAGTAATAAACGGAACAAGCTTTATCTTCCAGTTTTACCTCTTTTGAAAAGATGTAAATAAAAAGTATTCCTTCATAAATATAACTTAAATAGTTTAATCCATATGCTTACTAATTATTAAGTAAAGTCATTTTTTATTTAATGTAAACTTTTGAACAATATTTAAGCTCTCTGATATTGATTCAGTGAAGAAATTAAACAATAACAAACATTTTAATATATTGTTCTTAATGGAAAGGAATATGTATTATCTTATTCTGTGATGATTATTTGAAAACACATCACTGTCCTGACTCTTGAGGAATTTGTCCTAGGTAATTCACTTAATTAGGATTCAGGTAGTTTTGTCTCTTTTTTGTACATCCATTAATAAATTTTATGTTCCATTTGTTTCAGATTGTGAAAGGCCATTCTCCTCGATTAATAGAATTAACAGTGTTTTAAGGAACATGTTGACACAGAGGGTACTGAACTACCTGATGACAATCAGTACTGAAGAACAATCCTTAAAAGAATTTAATTTTGATGTGGCAGTCAGTATATATGGCGAAAAGAAGCGAATCAGTATATAAGACGTATATCATTTATTTAAATTAAGAAACAAATGAGATAGACATTAAGCCTTGTTATAACCTAGGTAAATAAAGAATACTAAGTAAATATATACAGTTCTTTTTTATTTCATTGATATTAATTTGTTTAACTTTTATGACGTTAATGCGCACTTTTTAAAACATTTTATGACCCTAACGCGCTTACCCCGATGCTATCGAAAATTTCTGGGGAGATCACTGCTGCCATTGCATAATGCACCAGAAGATCTGGGTCTATGCAATTTGTTAGGAGTAATCAGTAGAACAAACAACATAGACATTGATCTGCTTGCAAAATATGTAACCGCAGATCAGGGTATATGTTGTTTGTAGTTCAACTTGATTTATAAGCAAGAATATATGGTAGTCAGTTAATGCTATTCATGATAACAGTTCTGATGCAATGAACCTACTCCTATCCTCCTAGTACACCGCTCCCTCGATAACTCGCGCCCGGATAACTCGCGAACCCGCTTATAACGCGGACCAGACGTGGATCCCATTTTTTTTAAACTAGAAAATTTATTAAAAAAATAAAATAAAAAAAACAAAATTGACCCTATTTGTTGAAGGTGACAAAAATCGTGATCAAAAATTAGTAAATGAAACCTTAATATATTGCTCGTTTTTTCGTCAAAACCAGTGGTTAGTACCCAGAAATTTAATCATCATCATGAAATTTTCGACTTTTAATAAGAAGTCAAATATTTTGTTCAATTTTCTTTCCAAACAACATTCTCAGTACACTATAAATAACAATATTCGACGAAATTTCAATCAATGAAAACGTCACTAAAGCCTACTGGTGGCAACACTTTAAAAATAAATACCAATTAAATAAGTTTTGTCAAGTGAAATATGTGTTTTAGTTCTATCTTTTAATTCGGTTTCAGTGTAATCATCATAAATGCAATAAGCCCTCTTGTATTCAAACGTGAAAATTAAAATTCAACCGACCCAGCTATCGCCGCGAGCCTTTCCGTGAGAATCTAATTAGGTGCCGACCTTTTTTTGCTTTTATCTCCGACTTGCGGAAGTATATGTTGTATTGTTATACTCGAATAAACAGCAGACCTGCTTTGTATTATCACGTTAATTACGTCTTTTGTATCAAATCAAACAAAGGGGGTGGAAAAACAGAAAAGTTAAAAGGCGTGCAAATCCTGCCTGCGTAAGAGCTAGCGGTCACGGCCGTGTGTCAGGTCAACTCATTTCAATTGATCAATCGAACACTGTTATAAATATTATTATGTAAGTAATATAATTAAACTACCTTAAATTAGCCTACTCATTCACAAATGTAATCAAAGATAGTAAGGCAACCAAGCCAAATGAGTACTTGGAGAATAAAAGCTTTGTTTTACAGATGCGGTTCATTACGGAGAAGCGAGTTCCAGAGTTTGTATTGAACTTTCTAACATGCTACTCAGGGATTTCCTCAAGGATGAGACGAAGTTTCACTGTTACTTGATATGAAATCACGGCATCCATATTTTACTAATGGAACAATAAATAAATCGAGGTTCGATGTTGACGGTTGTTTCACGAAATAAATGTCAATAGTTTTGAAAAAAGGAATCTTGTTTAGTTGTGAATCAACAACAACAAAAAGCAGTGACGTAATACACAATGTATCGCGTACACGTGTTGTTCAAACCGCTTGGACTAATGTTGTTAACGATCTTTCAGAGGTTCGTTATCTTGAAAATAAAGGTAATTTATACAGAAAAGCAAACAACTACATTAGAAAAAGCTCATTATTGACAATTATTCAATGTAATTATAAAACGAGTATTCCACCATTAAACAGCCCTGTTACCCACCCCCACCCCCACTGCGGTTTTCTCGATGTCCAGCGGGGATGGCATCCCTTTCTTAATTTTTTTGAGGTCCCTCGGTAACTCGCGCTCTCGCTTATAGTGCGGTCTATGTTTTTGGACCCCGTTGTGCGCAAGTTATCGAGGGAGCGATGTACTTATACATACAGACACAATGAACCTACTCCTGTCCTCCTAGTAGTTATACATACAGACACAATGAACCTACTCCTGTCCTCCTAGTACTTATACATACAGACACAATGAACCTACTCCTGTCCTGCTAACACTTATACATACAGACACAATGAACCTACTCCTGTCCTCCTAACACTTATACATACAGACACAATGAACCTACTCCTGTCCTCCTAACACTTATACATACAGACACAATGAACCTACTCCTGTCCTGCTAACACTTATACATACAGACACAATGAACCTACTCCTGTCCTCCTAACACTTACCGTATATATTACTTAAAATTCGATTCATGTAGTGTAGGGGACGTCTTATAAGCGCGACATTAAAAAAGGTATAAATTTTCATGCCACTTTTCCTATGCAGTAATGCATATATGGTATGCACTGTGTTTATCCATTTCATGGCGGTATTCATTACACAATACTTGTATCTACAGTTATTTGGATTTTAATAATTTGAAAATATTACCGATAAATTAAATACTACCTACCGCAAAGTGAAGTGTCCGTCAATGTTTACCGTGGGTTTACCAGTAAGTATATTGCTTCCATTTTCGTGCAAGTCCAAACAACCTGTGTTTGTATTAATATTTGTGTTTTGCTGTATAAAGACTGTGCTTGATGCAATAAAAGTTTTGATTTAATTTGCATTTTCCTTTTCCACAAGTCAGATTTAATTCCCAAGAGATATTTCCCAAGTTATCTGCCAGTGCAGATGGGCCGATAAGCCTTTGGCTTGTAAAGGTACTCACTTTGTTTTCAAGTTGACAATCCTTTTGATCGAGCCACGAATATAATACTTTGTTCAGTGCCAAGAAGAGTTATACAACTTCCTGTGCATATACTTTGACCTTAATCCCTTAGCTTGTAAAGGCACCACACTCTTTGTTTTCCCATGTGACAACCCTTTGATCAAGCTGCGAGTTCGATACTTGTTCAGTGTCAAGTAACAGAGGATGGTTATTTGAACTCCCTGTGATCTTACCACATAATTGATATGATTTCAGTTGCATCCTTTCATAGACTTCTGACTTTATGATCAAAGCGTTACTTACAGAGCCCAAGCTGCATAAGCACCCGCATATGACAGTAAAGCCGAGTAATCGGAGTCAGACGAGATTTACGATGACTAGACGACGATTTACAATGACTAGATGATGATGTAGGATTTCAGAACTTTATCAGACAATGAGGATTAATTCTTGGACTTTGTACCAGATGACATTAGATAGTGACATTTATAGGATACCGTGAATAAAAAAAAAAAGGACTTAACTTTTACTGTTTATTTGTACTATGTGTGGAATTAACATATTACAGGATATTGTGAATTGGATCATTCTGAACTTCTATTTTTATACAGGTGTGTGACCTATAACTGAATTCGTAGATTTATCATATAAATGGATTTAAACTGTCAAGCATTATGGATTTCAATGGACTTTATTACACAAAGATGGACAAATTGTAAATTGTCAATTTATATGTGACATATTTCACTCAATAATATAAATGTATTTTACACTGGTTTTGTCTTTATTTTTCTTATCTATCCAGTTTGGCTTGTTTATATTTCCAAAGTATATTTCTGACTCGCTACGAAGTCACCCCTTCAGACGGATCTGACTTGCAAAATACACCCCGACTAATAGGAGGGTCAAAGAGAAATTCACTTTTTGCAGTCCTAAAAAGGGGGGTCGACTTATAATCGAGTATATACGGTATACATACAGACACAATGAACCTACTCCTACACTCCTAACACTTATACATACAGACACAATGAATCTACTCCTATTCTCCTAACACTTATACATACAGACACAATGAACCTACTCCTATCCTCCTAATACTTATACATACAGACACAATGAACCTACTCCTACCCTCCTAATACTTATACATACAGACACAATGAACCTACTCCTATCCTCCTAACACTTTTACATACAGACACAATGAACCTACTCCAACCCTCCTAACACTTATACGTAGACACAATGAACCTACTCCTACACTCCTAATACTTATACATACAGACACAATGAACCTACTCCTATCCTCCTAATACTTATACATACAGACACAATGAACCTACTCCTACCCTCCTAATACTTATACATACAGACACAATGAACCTACTCCTATCCTCCTAACACTTATACGTACAGACACAATGAACCTACTCCTACCCTCCTAATTCTTACGTAACTTTTTTTTTATCCAAACAGAATCTTACCTGCTTTCTCTTTTCCTCCCTGGCACTGCGTAATGTATCAGCCCTGTCTTTCATGTCTTCAAGACGGCTGTAATTGTCTGGAGAGTATCCTTTCAGCTCAGCCTACAAAGCATGGCTATTACTTAAGTTGGTAATATTTAACACTGATTGCAGTGCAGCATGCATGCTCAATGAAAATAGTAATCAAGGTAAAGTCTAACTGCTATTATAATATGCATCTGTGTATTAGTGATGTTATCACATATTGCCATAACTATGTGTTGTTGTTGGATTTGACTTGATAACAATATCAGCAACAAATAATACATTGCCAATATTGTATAGATTTTAAATAACCCCCAACCTTTTGTATATCTGTTTCCAATTCACTGCAATACTGAACACTAATGCTGAGTAGCATGTTGACAACATCGGCGGTGTCCTCAGCATTGGTACATTTTAATCGATACACATTTGTCAGATATAAATAACAATAGTTTACAGGCAATGCTCATTGAAGAAAGAAAAAAAGATGGAATTTTCTGCAGGCTATAACCTTTTGGCGTGTGTCTTCAGTGATCATAGTAAAGAATGTCTAATTTCTAATCTTATTCATGTGAAATAGTATATACATACATGCCATAACACAACGTGTCACGCGAAAAACACGATTTTGGACCCCCCCCCCCCCGCGAAATGGCCGTGTTTTTCGAAACACACGATTTTCAGCAATCTTAGTGAGAAAAAAAATTCCCACAAAAAAAGTAAATTTCTTGATCACAATGATATATGCCCGTAATCTGTGGTATGTATAAACAGTAAATTGTCTTGCTCAGAGCTCATGTAAAACTATCCTCGGTGCAGTTTATACAGATGTTTTAGAGACAATTAAAAGGTACGGTGGTCAGCGATAAACAGACACCTTGCAAAGATTTACTGAATTACTCACAATAGCTAGGGTGATGTGTCGTGTCAAATCCTTTGAGCACTACTGAGGGAGAGCCTATTATGCTAATTTGCATAGGTAAAGTACACTAAGTGGAACAACCCAATTTGTCTGAAGTTAAGTACATCAAACAGATGCGTGTTGAAAAACAAATGTTATTACATACACATCACTGACTGCATTGAATGAGAATGTTGAAGACATCTTTATTAAAGTTTGTGATCAGCAGAAACGTTTCTTTGAAGTCGGATTTTTACTCCATATATAAAATTGAAAACATGAATATTTTATTAGGTTGAACAACAGCACCATTAAATCTCTAATGCAGTGTTGCACCTAGGATCCAAAGGTCAGGGGACACTCTGCCCCTCATCCTCCAGAATTGGGGGACACACAACATTTTAAAAGGACAAATGAATATTGTAGTAATCCACAGAAGTGCTAAAAAAAAAATGAGATGATCTTATTTGCTTCAACAGTTTTTCCACATTAACTTTCTCGTATTTTCCTTGGACATTTACATGATTGCAATAAACGTTTTATCATGTGATCAAGTAACTCATGAAAACATCAACATGTTTGAATATCTGGTTAACTTTAAATGAACTGCACCATGGAATTTTAATAATATAAAAGTATTAAATCATTATTCAAATGACAAATTGTGTATTTGCATAAAATGGTACCTTTTTTCATTAATTCAGCCTGAGAATAAATTAAATCTTCACTGCCATAGGCGTGACTTTAACCTCGAAAATATACGTTACAATAGCAGCGGTCAAAGACTTTAGCAACTCGGCCGACTACCACAAACCTTAAACATTTTCATTGCCAGATTCATTGTACAAATGACACTTGCATAACCATCAGACCAACTACTGAAAGCAGCAAAGACTACATGTAACAAAACTACATTCCACTGTCCAATGGATTTGAAAGACAGTAACTTGGTGTATTTTATTATTTAATGTCTGCGAGGTTGTGACCATGTTTGTGGTGATGTTATTTGACAATTCAAGTCTAAAAAATTATTTTTTTTTGGTAACTATATTAAATGCTTCAGAGAAAACAGATGGTATTTTCTTTTATTCAGATTTGATTTTCCAGTCATTTGCTATAAGCTGATTTGAAAAAATAACTTATTCTCATTTGGATGATGTTGCTTTTGGGGGGTCACCCGCACTGACCCCCCTTGGGACCTCAAAACACACTTTTTGAGTCTCAAAAAACCCCCAACACTGTCTGGGAATATGGCAAGTATGTATATATATATATTAATAATATACAATTTTATCATGATACTGTGAGATACCAGTAGTAAACTGTAAATTTTATTATGACACATGTACTGTGAGATAGTACCATGATTAGTATTCTGTTTTTATTAATGAGATAAAATTATATCAAAATTATCTCAAAACTTACCAAATTCTACCAAAACTTCAAATCACTTTTAACCAACTGACAACTTGTCTCATAACCTGAATGGACTAAACAATGTCATGATACAGACTATTAATGCTTTCAAGGGTGAAGATTACAATATGGTGACATCCTAAGGATTGGGAAAATTGTTGATTGCGGAAAAGAAAAAAAAGCAATCCCTTACATAAGTGCTAATAAAGCAAGCATTGGTTAATATCAAATTTTTTCTACACATTTTATACTTAATAAAACCATTTTGTCACAAGCAGTGTATTTTGTTCTAAACTGTAAAACTGATTTTGAATCTTCCAGTCCATTATGAATCATACAACACAGAATGAAGTCAATACTAGTAAAACTCATTTCAGTTCAGTCAGATTCCAGCACACTGTGAATGCTATGCAGACACTGCAAAGTTACCGATATTGTCTGTAAAATGTTGTACCTACTAATTTTCCTTATATCATCAATCTATTAAATATACAAATTTATTTTTTAACAAAAATAAACTTTGTATTGTTATTAGGAATTTGCTAACATCTTTATGCCTCTACTTCAAACTCAGCTGAAAATAATAATTAGCATTGTATGATATATAATTATTTGTACACCCTAAAAATTTAACCATGAAAAGTGTACAATATATTACATGCAATCCAGTATTTCATGTTCATCATGCCCTTGCGATTTACTGGTAAAGAATGACATTTTGGGCTAATTTCCTACTTGTTTTTTCCTGAATGGAGATAAGAACTTTTTACAGTCTAATGTCAGTCATATTATTTCTTTTTATCTTACTACTGTAATCACTCTTGTATAATGCATACCCAATTATGAACCACACAGACCCAGATATAATGCACCAGTATATATGGATCTACTATGGTTCTTGTATAGTGGTCTCTTTTATAAGGTGGGTATGGTTATAAATGCCATTATGTAACAGTAATAATATGTATAATGGACCCCCAGTATAAGGTGACCTCAACTATAACACTGTAAAAAATTTTAAGGTGGGTATGGTTATAAATGCCATTATGTAACAGTAATACTATGTATAATGTACCCCCAGTATAAGGTGACCTCAACTATAACACTGTAAAAATTTTTAAGGTGGGTATCGTTATAAATGCCATTATGTAACAGTAACACTACGTATAATGTACCCCCAGTATAAGGTGACCTCAACTATAACACTGTACAATTGTATAAGGTGGGTATGGTTATAAATGCCACTATGTAACAGTAACACTATGTATAATGTACCCCAAGTATAAGGTGATCTCAACTATAACACTGTACACTTTAATGGTTTCCTTGAGGAAGACTCTTATCTGCTGGCACATTATGAGATGGCAGATCTGGGTATACAGGCACTATATTATTTATGAGCTGAACTTCATATTTGACAGAATTTATGAAATCATGAAACTTGAAAACTGATTACACCCTGCATTCATGTATAGTGTGTATTCAATTTTCATGACTTCATGAATTCTGTAAAATATGAGGTTCAATTCTTATAATTATAAATATCTATAGGAATAATAATGAATTTCAAGAAATAAATAACAGTAATATAATTCAATCCTTGTTTTCAAATATTGTCAAAGTAAACAAGAAGCTTGAATGAAAGCTGTTCCTTTCTGGTGTTATGAACTAATAACTTCAAGCTTTCTACATTACATGATACAACTTTAACCAATCAAAATGTTAGTAACAAAGGCTTGGTAAAAATGTGTAATTATACACAGGCAGAATTAATTTAATATTCAGCCATAATAGGAATGTTTCAATGAAGTTCATCCAAAGTTTACCTTGTTTATCCAAGAGCTGAGACTCTCTGATGTTTATAACAGCAAAAATTTGCAACAGACAAACATAAAGGGAGTGTATTTTGAGATTTATTTAACAGATGTTGATAGTAGGTTTACTGTTATTATTTTCATTTTATTGGAAATACAGAACTCCCACACTATAAGGCCCTTTATGGTTCCTATTATAAAGTGAGTATGGCCATGGCTCCCATTTCATTAACTGGTAGTAGAATTATATGCATAACGTACTTCATTATAAGGCATTCTGACTATAAGGCAGTATACACTATGGCTGCAATTGATAGTGTTATAATGAGAGAGCATTGTATATTTGTGACAGTAACAGCTTCGTCAATGTCCATCAGTCCTATAAGTAGTGCTGAATCTGACAGTTCTGTTTCAATAACTGATGACATTCACCGATGATATCCAATTATTAATTGTTTGGCACAGCTTGTTGAATGTTCCCCTAAGTTCAATTACCGTATATACCTGCGTATAATCCAGGTCCAAATGCAAACAACATAGACCCTAATCTGCTGTCGCATAATGCGCCAGCAGATCTGGGTTTATGTTGTTTGTTCTACTGATTAGTCCTTACAAACTGCATAGACCCAGATCTGCCAGAGCATTATGCGATGGCAGATCTGGGTCTATGCAGTTTGCAGTTGGTATCGGCTTATATGCGAGTATATACGGTACAGTAGTTTAGAGGAAAAAACGAGCAATTTATCTAATTTCTTAAACATCAATAAATTATCATCTTACTTCATATCTGGTTCTCTCATTTTTCAACATCTGTGCCAGTTTTAAGCGTCTTCGCTCCAAATTTTGTCTTTTCTCCTCTTTTTCTTTTTCCTTCTTGTATACATCAAAGCTGCAAGAGGAATGTAATGTTATTAATATTATTACAATTTAAATGCCCAGAACAAATTAGTTAGTCAAGACTACATGATTTATCAATAAATTTGTGTATAGTGACAGTCTATAAACTTTTTATATTCATATGTTTATTCTCACTTATCAATTCAATACTCTGCCATTTTGAAACCATAAGTAATCATGTTCATATGTGTAATCTACCTGTCTTTTTTTGAAGCTTCTGACTCCCAAGCCTGCTGCTTAGATGTGGATACATCAGACTTGTGAAAATAATCTGCTGCATTGGCCCATTTCTGTCGGAAATCCACGTCATGATTCCTGCGCTTGACAATGGCCTGCTCATAAAGGTTTTTCCTTGTTGTCCAGTAGCATGGAATGGTTGGTAAAGCCATGGTTTATATATCAATATGTACAAATGCTTCCTGCAACAAGTTAAAATATTTTTAACTAATAATTTTTCAGACTAATACAAAAAGCAACATCTTTCTGATGATGATGACTGAGTTGGAAGATGACATTGTTTAATTAGTATTACTCTTTCCCATAAAAGCTTTGTACATCCTGCTATCTTGGAAAAATCCAATAATAATAGCTTGAATTTTCTTCTAGGAAGTACTAAACTCTGTGTAAATGGACAAAAATCAGGGCAAATGAAACTGTTTTTTCTGCAACACATCCTCCATTCCCTCCCCTCTAGTCTGACCTTGATCTCTGACCATATGAACCATGCAGTGGCAGATTTTGATGAGGGTAGAGCCAGCATGTATCCTCCCTAAAATCTGTGCATGTATCATCCCCATTCTGAGGTTTTGGTGCCATATTCTAAATGGAGGTTAAGGAGGCCATCAGACCCTCTGGCATTTAAAAATTAATTTATGGCTTGTTGAACATAAATCCTCCACAAAGTCCAAACTTCATGAAAATTTTAATGCATGGCTGCACTGTAAGTTCTTTGTCTTGTGTTTTTGTCATATATTGCAGGCAAGTCAGAAATTATTTTTGAGGAATCTGTCTCTATTTAAAACAATCTGTGCATTAACTCTGTAAAAACAAGGTACATACATCCAAGTGACGTTATCATGAACCTTAAGTTGTCTCGCTATATTTATACCTTTTTATGATATTACTGTGATAATATCAAGATGATTATGTTAGTAATGAACCATTCTCTATAAATTGAACTGAAGACACATGCCTGGACATGTGCCAAAGACAAGGTTACAGACTGCAAAAAATTCCAGGTTTATTTCCCCACTGTCCACTGCCCGAGACTTGCTATTTATATCTGACAAAAATGTATCGACTGAAATGTATGAATGCTGAGACCACAACTGATTACAGTAAACATGCTACTCTGTATTAGTGTTCAATTTTGACACGAAATGGAAACGGATTTATGTGGCCAGGGCTGGGGAGGGGGGGGGGGGAGGGGGTCCAAAATGTATATGATATTGTCAACATATATTTTTTACAAATATCACCCTCATGGCTAATCTAAATATGATACATCATGATGGCAATATATGATAACATCACTAATCCACTAATCACTAACCCATCTGAACAAAATCCATATTTAGATTACACTTGCAATTTCTTTATGCAGCTGATGATGTGGTTCTTCTAATTAAAATCCAAAACTTTATTTGTTTGCAAGAAATTCAAATACTACAATGCAAATTCATTTAAAATTAAATTAATTTTATAACAATCCCATCCCCCTGTTTATGAAAGCTACCCATAATTCTGCTTTTGTTTATTTAACTTACAACAATTTCTAACACCATTAAGTTTATTTTCATTGTTGTATCAACCCAGCTAAACTTGTCAATGTTTGTATTGAAATTCAGTACACAAAAAGCACAGGACTATGATAAAATTAAATATAATCTCATTACCTACCGGTAATTTGACAGAATAACTGTTTAAATGGAAACTGAAGTTTCTAAATTTTAAGCATGATTAATGCATATGTGTTATGTCATCAAAATTTGCAGGCTTTCTATCAGTCAAAGGTAGTTTTCATCACTATTTTGAGTATGTGGTCTACTATCAAGAGTTGAATTTACATAAGTCATAACATAGGTGTTTTAACTAATGATATTTGTTCTTAAAATGTTTTGTAGCTGAAAAGATATTCCTGAATGTAATCAATGAGCACATAACTGAACTCAACTTTTACCAGTATCCAGTAGCCATAGTAAACATTATCATGCATAAAATAAATTAAGACTAAGTTGATCTTGGCTCCTTTTCTTATTAAAGATTTTTTTGTTGCAATCTTTTCTTTTTACATTAGAATTTTTAATAGTTGTAAACTTTTATATTTTAACTTTTAATCGACACTCTATACCCCCAGTAGTCAGTATTATGTTGACATACTGTGAAATCACCCACCTACATACTTACCCACCCACCCACCTACCTATTGTAACTGGGCATAAAAGACACAAAATGAAAAAAAGAACATTCTTTTCCATCATATAAAAGTAGAGGTACTATAAAGAGTTGAAAAAAAACCCAGAAATTAATGCTGTTTTTATGTTATTATTGTTATCATTGTTCTTAAAATCTGCTTGTCAAGCTATTATCATTGTCCACCCCTAGAAGCAAGATTTTAATGGGTGAAAGTCACAGGCTTTGAGTAATCTTGGAGTGACAACCTGCAGTACAAAACACAGTTCATGCAACAATAATTATATTAATTAACCATTACAGGTAAGGCCTTGTATGAAACGCATGCAGCATGCAGTCCACTCATCTAATTCCTATACTCATTTACACAAACAATACACAGTTATTAATATGGAAAGTTTACCACTGAATAAACATTTTATTCCTACTTCCAACTTTATTGGTCAGAAAGGGCCTTCTGAGCGGGAAAGAATGTATATAGGTCTAGCATGGATGAATCTATGTGATCACAAACTCAAATACTTAATCTATGTTAGTGAAGCCAAAAAATATAGGTCACAGTGACCTTTGGCTTTAAGGGTGTAGTAGTAACATAGTAACAGAGATGTATCCAATTATAAAGTTTCATGATTCAAACACAAACAACACACAATAAGTTAACTTTTAACACAAAATTTGAACAAAGTCACTGAAGCATGAAATATAGATCAAAGTTACCTCTTTTTGCAATAAGGTTGTAAAACTTATCATGATGTGTCCACTCACCAAGTTTCTTGATTCTAGGAAGGATAATATGTATATAACATGCCAAAGTCTCATGTGGTCATGAGCTAATTGCAAGAACTGAATCAAAGTTAGTGAAAGATGAAATATCGGTCACAATAAGACTTAAAAGATTTTACTGCACTCATAGAGGATGGAATGGATTGATGGCATCTGGGACTTGAATAATTGTTTAATTCTAGTTCCAGATGCCATTATTTTCTTTTTTTCAAATATTCTTTATGAAATATAAAATAAATCTCAATTCCTCATATTGGTGAAAATACTAAATGCTAATCTATTAGCTCTTTTCCACGCTACAAAATATGGTCATGTGACTGGTCATTTGGAGCATTGTGTGGGTGGCAGAAAAATGAAGACTTACTATTGAACTGGGAGATATTTGATAATTGTCGAAACAAATTAAGTCTTACAATTCTCTAATGGATGAACATAATGCATAAACAAATTTGATATTACAATAATACATATGCAAAACTTTATGCAGTTTTTTAATTAATTACCACCACCCTTAACATCTGCTTTATCTTCTGCTATCCACTAGATTAATTCTGGCAAACCATTAAAGGCCTAATAGTCCCACTAGTACATGTATTCTTAATGTTCAAACACTTTAAATTTACCATGAAAAGTTGAGTTCTCAAAACAGGCATGGAATCACATTGGCCAAGGATATATGGTGGCTGTGTATGTCATTGATTTATTCTCTATACATGGTAGCTTTTACATGGTCTTTGGTTGTAATTTCCTTTCTTTTTTCTTTCTTTCTTTTTATCTTTCAAAAGCAAAATAATAGACAGTGGAGATCAGGATGTTAAGGGTATAAAACACAGTAGTGGAACTATGCACCCAATGCACCTGTAGTGACTATTACTTTCGAAGGTTGTACAAGAAAAGATCATTGGCTAAAAAGGAGATAGATAAATAAATAAATAAATAAATAAATAAGTAAATAAATACAAAAATAAATAAATAAATAACTATTTAAACCAAAATTTGTGTGTACATTTATTTACCTAAAATAATTAAAACTTGTTAACATTCAAACATTAAAAACATTTTGCTTATGATTTTAAATTCAATTAGAGACCTGTAGTGACCTTTACTTTTAAAGGCTGTATTTTGAGACAGTGTTGGAAAAGTGTAAATAATCAGCGAATCAATCAACCAGGACCAAAGATACAATTCAGTATTTAAACCAAAAATTTAATGATTATGTAAATTTAATTAAAAGTACTAACAGAAAATCTTAAAACAAACCAAACAGCAAACAAAATTTTGCTTATGATTTTAAAATTATTTGAGAAAGGAACAGTTCCACATAATGATTCAATAAAAAAAATGGTCATTTTACCCCCTGGATTGGAACAAATTGCATTTTTTGAAATCTGATTAGGTATTTTGTGAACACTGCAAAACAAAAACTTAGTCTTAATCCTGAAGACATTAATGATGCCTGTCAGACAGCTTAGTGATCATGACTAATTCAAGGTGCATTCAATTGTATGGCTCTATTTGAGTGAGTATTCTCACAGTGATCAAGGACTATTATTTCAAATGTGAACAAATATCTGGAATGTGTACTGGTAGCATAGTTTATATTGTACAAACATGCCATAATGAAACATGGACTGTGCTTATGGCAGTAGCAATATACACTGAAAACTTTGGACTAAATGCTTACAATTAAATTGTTTTGTGTAATTTAAAAACATTAAAAAATTTCATTACATGCTTTTAGTCAATTTGTCTGAGTAAAATATGCAAATACACTGCTTACATCTTTAAAATGTATGATTTTCACTTTCTTGTTCACCAGATCTCCCACTATCAGTTCCATTTTTAGAGTCAGCTGACCCCTAAGTTGTAAAGTCCATGAGTCACATTCAGATTTTCAGGAGTCAATACTGGTCAATAGTAATTGTGTCAGACTAACACAATACAGGACCTTAATTCCTAGGGTAGCAATACACATGACTCAACGATGTAGATTCAGATCTGTTGGCACATAATGCACTGCTGCTATTTTATGCTATTCACTACGAATCGTCAGAATAAAAAATAGGAAAGATCCTTATCTGAAAACGTATTATGCTAGTATGTATACCATTCATAGACTCACAGTAATGTTAGCTGATTATACACAGGAAATACAGTATTAAAATGTGACTTTCTCCAATACTTGTCCAGACGGATATGACTACTGACTTACAATAACACCATAGAGTAGAATAGCTAAAATTACTGCTATCACATAAATTTGTTCAGTACACACCTAGAGGGATATCAACTATTGACTGAGTCACACTGTGGAGTAGGGTAGTAAAAAATATTTCTTAACATATAGTGATCAGCAAAACTGGGAGCAACTTTAAACTCTTGTTGCCAACATATTTACATTTCTGCATCAGAATTACACACAGTGAGAGCATATCCTGTGTCATCTTTAAAAAAGCTGAGCACTTTATGCAATATTTTGCATAAATGGGAGCTATATTCATAAAGGAAAAGGTTGTATGATATTAAAAGCCTTAATTATCCTATTGTCACTTTTTGTTCAAGCAATATTTTTCCCTGTAAACATTACTTCATTTTCTATAAATTGTATAAACTGTTATCTTTTCACAGCATTAGGAAAATTATTTTAAGATGCAGTTAAATACCTATATAATAAAATTAATTTATTACCACTGATGTTCATTTGCTTTGTGCACCATGACAAAACAATAATTTCACTACTGATTGTAAAATATGACTTTAAAACAGAGAACTGACTGGAAAACTTGTATAAATTAGGCTTGGAAACAGCTGTTCATGCTTTAAAAACAATAGGTGGATTAGCCAGTTGTCAACTTGCCAAAATCAAATGACAGTCAACTTTGTGAGAAGCCGGTGATGAATAGGAAATCAAAACAAGTTGTATATGGCTATTCTTTGTGACCCATTAGCCGAAATTTTTGCTGCCTTTACAGTTTTTAATACTGAATGACCCCTGACCATAATGAAATGGGATGTAACCCATATTTGTTCTCAAATTTTTTCCTTGATTCACAGGCAAATAGATGAATATTTTGAACATTATCTGTCACACTGGCACAAAAGGCAACTTCCATTTCTGCTGCAATAACACGACTACATTGCCCACTATCCAGAAAATGAATTGCATCAACCCTCTATTATAATGATAAAAACTGACTTGCTTTTCAATTTGACATATTGACAGCTTTGAGTTACACTATCAACATGAGTGGAGTATGTCGAGTACAAGCGAGCTAAGAAATGTTTGCACATCGATTAACATGATATTCCTTTATCTAAACAATGCCTTCCTCATGAAGCAAAATTTTAGTTTGCATAGACTAAGTGGTCACTGTAGATCCCTGCCAGTGACTGCTCAAAGCAGGGAGAAACCATTGTTTGGTTAGGAAACACCTAGACCAACAAGTTGTTCTCTGCCTTTCTTCCCCTCGGCCATGAATAACTTGTTGGTCTAGGAAACACCTGACCGCAGAAAGCAGGTGACCGTTACATACAGGGCATTTCTATAGGAAATTTACCGTGTGTGTGGGGGGGGGGGGGGAGAAATTAGAATGTCCGTTGTGAACAGGTGACCGCCGAGTAAAGGTGACCGTCAGGACAGTTTTACTGTTTTCCAAAATCGTGCACATCATGTATAATAAAAGCGTTAACATCACGTACCACAATAACAGAAGGAATCGGGTTAAGTGCTTACTTGAGTTAAAACTGATAAACCATACTGTACATATCTACGGCATACGTACAGGGCCGGCGTATATCAAACCACTACAAATCAAAACTTATTTTAGTTCCAAACCGTTGTGACTGATTACAATACAGCTAACGTAGATTTTAAAGTGGAAAGCAAGAGCAAAAATGTCGCTCTCTGATATAGTTTTCATACGACTCTGAGCTGACAACATGTACAATCATGCATGTATTTGGTAAGGTACATTTATGGTTCATAGCTCGTAACAAATACCTTCGATTTCAGATATTTCAGTTTTACTTCAACGATGTGGTCACATTCTATAAATATAATATATAATATATATTCTCTGCCTTCATCAGAAAATACTAAAAATTATGAAATTTCTTCAAAATATTTTGCTTGGAGATCAGTATCCAGACAGCTTATTCAATGAAATATCGCACATACAATGTAACTCTTGGGCGACAAATTGGAATAAGGCCACAACTTGGAACCCGGAGTTGTTGTTCTCTTTCTCGAGATATTGCAAGAACATGAAAAACGATATAAATAGACCGGAACCCGTGGGTTAGTTCCGTGAGTACATTGACGACGGAGAATATTAAAAAGGAGACGTTTCTCTATAAAAAAAAAAAAACATTCGCGTAGACGCACCCGACGTTCAGTCCAATACAACGCAAGTAGCTGAACAAGTCCCATGCGGGTTTTGTTATACGGTAGTCAGATGTGATGGAAAGACTGAACCACCAATGTTGTATCGTGGTCAGGACTCGGTTGAGGTGTTTCTTAAATCACTCGAGGTTACAGCGAAATGGATCCGACAACAGCTCTCCTCCCCCGCAGACATGATTATAACTAATGATGACACACGCAAGTTTTCCGCGGCCACTCATTGCTGGATCTGTACCGGCCCCTTTGGTACTGATGCCAAAGTTCGCGATCACAATCGCATTACTGGCATCCATAGAGGAGCCGCGTACACCTCAAATAATCTAAAGTTGCGAATTTACCCAAGTAAAATAAAAATCCACGTGGTAACGTGGTACCCTGCGAGGGTATGATGGTCACCTGATCATGTAAAGAGTCGCCGCAGCATCAAAGGCGTTAATAAGCGTAATTCCATACAACATGGAACAGTACATGACGTTTGGGCTGGGTCAGCTGCAGTTCATTGATTCCAGCCTGGACAAGCTAGTTAGCAACCTTGCAGCGGGACCCAACAATCGATTCAAAATCACCAGTCGATATGGTACCGCTAACCCTGACAAGTTAAAGTTGATAGCTAGAAAAGGAGTGTAATACATGAGCGACTGGAGCAAGTTTGCCGAAACTCAGTTACCACCGATAGAGGCATTCCATTCGTCGTTGTTTCGCGAAGGTATTTCCGCCAACGACAATGAACACGCAAACAAAGTCTGGTCTGTATTCGAATGTAAAAACATGGATCATCATCATGATCTGTATCTGCATTCGGATGTGCATTTGCTCACGGATGTCTTTGATATGTTTCGTGATACAGCTATGCGTGTGTACAAGCTCGACCCTACACGTTATATCTCATCCCCGGTAATGGTTTGGGATACACTTCTCTCAAAGACAAAAGTAAAACTTGAGCTTCTCAGAGACATAGATAGACACTTATTTATTGAGAGTGGAATCCTTGGCGGTATCTCCATGTTGAGTTACCGCTACGGGCGCGCCAACAACCCAGGTGTGGACGGATATGATCCCGCGTCTCCCAAAAGTTACATCTTGTATCTTGACGCCAGCAACTTGTATAATGGGCAATGATGCAGCATATGCCTATTGTCGGATTTCAGTGGATTGATCCCGAGAGCGTAAACATAAACGAATATATAAGCGACAGTGATATCGGGTACTTCTTTGAAGTTGATCTAGAGTATCGAAACGAGCTTCACAGCAGCTACAATGATTATCCGCTAGCACCTGAAGTGCTGTCGGTAACGCAGGATTGGTTGTCCCAGTATCGTAGATGGATTATAAATGATACTGGACGCAAGTATACAGAATATACAAAGCTAGTACCAAACCTGAGAACTAAAAATAACTACGTAGTCCACATACGAAACCTCCAGCAGTATCAGCGGATGGGGATGCGTATATGCAAAGTCCATCGGGTGCTTAGGTTTCGCCAGAATGAATACAAACCTGATTATCGCAGCAAACAACGAGTTTGAAAAAGACTTGTTTTCAAACTTATGAGCAATGCTGTGTTCGGCAAGACTATGTAGAATCTTTGGAAACGGATTCGCGTCGACCTTGTCCGTGATAGTGAACAAGACAAGCCTCTGAGGTTTATTGCTGACCCAGCATTCGAGTCCCGGATGATCTTCGATGTTTGACTCATTGCCGTACAGAGTAAAACCATCGATACTGAAGCTGACAAAGCCTATCTACGTTGGCCTGTCTGTGTTGGACTTATCCAAACTGCTCGTGTCGAGTTTTATTATGATAAGATCAAACAGCGGTACGGTGACGACATCAAGATGTTATACACGGAAACAGACTCGTTACTGGTGCATATTACCACCAATGATGTATGCAGACATGGTTGAGGCATCGCTGGTAAACGAAAATTTGACACCAGCGAGTATCATAAAGATCATCCACTGTTTAGTAACGAACACACAAAGGTTGTTGGTAAGTTCGAAGATGAGTGCTTGGGTAAACCTATTGAGGAATACGTGGGACTGCACCCCAAAATGTACTCGATCGTGGTTGGTGGCTCCAAAAACATCAAGAAGGCGAAACTTGTTTCACGCGTGATTGTGCAAAAGGATCTTCGGCACGATATGAGTGTGGAATGTCTGCAGCAACGACGGGAATTCGCACACGCATCAAATCTGATCCGATCAAAGAAACATGGGTATGTATCGTTGCACTGAAGTAAGTTTGTCACCTCTTGACACCAAGCGATGGATTTTTCCTGATGGAATCACTACTTACGCGTACGTAATAAAATAAACCTTGGCGGTAGTTCCGTATCCGCGGGAACGACTTGCGATTCCTCTCGCACAAATGCTTTAATTGGTGGACGAGCCTCCCATGGTTGGACCGGCGCTAAATGGTAACGTGTTGGTTGCCTCGGAGTATCAATCCGGTTGAGGATGTAAATACATCAATGGACCATACAAGGTCAGTAGCAAGACGCAGACTCATCTACTAACTCACCCGGTACATACAGGTACCGAACAAAATTCTTTCCGAGTGGGTCTAACGGCGGTGGTTGCAAAACTTATTTTGTAAGTAACGGTGACAGTCGTCAGTAGTATAGTGGGGGTATCGGGGGCAGGTGGGGCAATCGGGGGCAGTAACGGGAATTTAACATGGTGGGGCGATCGGGAGCAGTAACGGGAGTTTAACACGGTTGGGCGATCTGGGGCAGTAACGGGAATTTAACACGGTGGGGCGATCGGGGGCAGAATGGGGTACTTGGGGGCAGTATTGGGCACTTGGGGGCAGTAGGGATACTTGGTGGGCACTAAGGGAGCACTTGGGGTCAGTTGGGGTTAAAAGGGTAGATAGGGACAGAAGTATTTTGAGTGGGATAGAATATACACATACACCTAACACACAAACACAGAACATAGAAATACTAGGATTGGCAATTTTAGAGTAATCTTTTTCGAGAGAAGCGGGTGGCCCTGAAAATGCCGTTGGAGTTTTTATTTCATCCTCCAACATGTTGTCAGGAAGCCTAGGATCTTCTTCTGCTGGGGTGGATCAGGGACCCAGTCAGGATGTTCCAATCGCCTGAACTTCTCCTGGACCTTGATCCAGTTGGCATTCAGGCGTTGGAAGTCTTGCTGTTTCATTACATGCTCCTTCTACATTTTCTCCTGAGCCCAAGCCTTCTTGATGGCGACCACCTCCTTCTCCAGAACTTGTTTCAGAAGACTCTTGGCGGTGAGAAGGGCAGCCGTTTCCCTCCTGACGCTACTAGGGGGTGGATACAACCACAAATCTTCCTGTACCTTGTCTAGGAAGTACTCTACCCCTTCCAGCAAGTCCAAGGCTTTCTTTATCAAACCCACTCTACAGGGTGAAATGGTAGAGAAGGTCTTTTTGGCTTCTTCCACCAAGACATCATACACTAGGTTCCTGGCTTTCTTCAGTGCTGCCACTTCGTTTGTCACATACGGCTTGGTGGTCGGGTATTGCCAATACCTCTCGAACCTTTCTAACAGGGACACCATCCCATCCCAGGCTTCCTGTAGATTCTCTACGGCGGTCATTCTAGTCTTCTTTTCAGTTGACGATGAATGGCGCAACTGGGGAATGCGTCGCTTTATATGCTGGAAGCACAGACGTGAAGGCAAACATCCCTCCCAAAAAAAATATATAAAAAATCCTATCACACTTAAAAAAAACACACACCCAGTACGCGGACCTTTATAAATTTTTTATTTTTTTCAAAAACACATACATCAAACACCCTCCATACAAACACACCTTTTATTTTTTTTAAATACTTTTTTTTATTTTTAAAAACACATACACCAACATACCTACAAACATTTTTTAGAAGAGTTTTTATTATTTTTTATTTTTTATAAAACACATACACCAAACACACTATATACAAACATACATCAAAAGACACACATACATACAAACACTTTGTAAATAAGATTTTTTCTTTTCTTGGCAATTAGATGGCCCTGAGAAGGGCCGTTGGTTTTTTTATTATTAGTTACACCTAGAGATGTGGACACCTCCCAGGTCTTGCTCCACAGGCAGCACATCTCCCACTCCATCCAGTTCCATAATTTGTGTAGGTGGGAAAGGGGAAGGGGAGTTCAATGACTTTACGATCCCAATTCTCCGTTTGAGGGATGGTGAAGGTCGTTGGCGGTGTCCTTGCCATGGGGCTCACTTCAGAGTTGGGGAGTATCATGAGATGAGGCCTTATGGGTTCTTCGTTTTCCTTTTCCATCTCTTTCATCTTCTTCTCCTCCATCTTCTCCATCTCCTCCAGGTCCCGTAGGAGCTGCCAGGCCATCTCTATGTGTACTCTCAGTGCTCTAAGTTTTTCTTTTCTGTTCATCTTGACAAGTCGACGGTGGTAGCTCGACTGATGATGATGATCTTTGAATTCGACCATGTACGTCTATTTACCCTAAGCACACTTATTTATTTTTCGTCCAGTGGCTTACAGACCTGCAACCCACTAGACGTTTTGATGCGTGTAGGGACGCTATTTTCGCACCGCTCCATCGTTACATGGTTTCCCCACTAAGGACGATATAGAGGGGTGCGTATTGTTAATTTGAATTTTCAATTTTCCTGTTCATAGGAATATAACCATAATGTTTACAGGATTACTTAGTTAGTGCGTTGAGTCTGTCCGGGCGAGGCAAAGGAGAAGGTGGCTCGCTGCGCCACTGCGTCCCAGGAGGCTCCGGCTGGTCCAGGGTTTATTTAGGTATTTTTGATATTTTGGCCGAAAAAGATATAGTTGAGGTATCTAGTACTTTATTATTGAATTCTTGAAAATTTTGAAATTTATCTTTGTACCATAAGGCTATGATTATGGGTTAGTGATGAAGAGAGAGAGAGAAAAAAAAGTAGTTACCTAATTTGTACTGCGATTTTTGTTGATTTCCATTCAAGAGTTGCCACCTTGTGTGGCTGGGCTTGATGGTCCGGGATTTAGGACCACCTTATATTAGCTAATTTAGTTGTTCGGGTTTAGTTTCTTAAAACTTTATTTGAATACTTCAGATCTTATGCACTTTAGAAACGATTAAAAAATTTGGTAACCGCTTTGTGCAGTTTGGGCCTGATGGTCTGGACTTGGTACCACCTTATAATATGTAATTTATGTGGGATTTTATGTTTATCTATATCCCTAAGTTAGACTATCCAATTTGGAGCCACCTTGTGCGGCTGAGCCTGATGGTCAGGGTTTATGACCACCTTATAGTATTAATATGTTTGGCGTTGCAATTATTATGTTTTATCTATATCCCTAATTTAATTTTTCCAATTGATGCCACCTTGTGCGGCAGGGCCTGATGGTCAGGGTTTATGACCACCTTATAGTCTTAACAGTTTTGGGGTTGAAGTTATCTGGCTTTAATTTTGATTGAGTTAGATGTTAACAGGTTAGGTTAGTTTAAATATATTTTTTTTTTTTTAAATTTAAAAAAAAATTATAAAACATTATATAGGCCTGATTGTTATTAATGATGTTTTTCAATTTGTTATGATGTCAGAATTTGTTCTTTCTGTCTAAGTGTCGTATTTAAGTTGATTTTGGTGGTTGTATGATTTCAGTAAGTTGAGTTGAGTTTGATGTTTGGCTTGACCCCAAATTTTATCCATGGGAGTGGAGATTCTCCATCCCCGGGGGGCCGGGATGGGGTCGCCTTTGCGACGCACCTGGGCACCTAGTGGTCCCGGCATACCAATCCCCTTCTCCCTGGGTAGGGCTCCACCTCTCTCGACTCGGACTTGGGATTTTGCCTTTGTATTATAATATCCTAAATTGCTACGAATTTGCATTGTTCATTATTCTCTATTGTGTATAGAATGTTGATTATCCTAATTTACATTTTTCCCCTTTTTCCGATTTCTGAAATGTACCCCACTATGTTGGCATACACCGATTTAATGTTGTTATTTCCTTCTTTAAGGAAATCCGGATACGTAAGTGGGGATTTTATTTTTGTTTGTTTTTCTTGGAATGTTTTTCTTTCGTTGTTATACCTGGGGCAGATGTTAAAAACATATCCAATGTTTCAGGTGTGGGACAGTTTGTGCAGTTTATTCCTGTTAAGTTTAGTCCCGACACATATTTTCCAAAGCTATTTGCTAATAGCGTTTTATCCGTTTTAATCCTATTTATGATTTTGTAATCGTAAGGATTTGCCAGGATTGGGTGTTCGATATTTCTGTTGATTTGTTTCTGCAGATCGTATAGTCTGCGTCCTTTATTAGATTTGTCCCATTCAGACTGTCATTTTTGGTTAATTTTTTTCCTGATAATACTGTAGATTTCTTGGACGCTATAGTCCAGTTCTTGAGTTATTGGCTCGTTTAGTCTGTTTTTTGCTTCTTTGTCGGCACTCTCATTCCCAGGGATGTTGATATGAGAGGGCACCCACATAAATTCCACAGTATGGTGGTTTTGATCTAGGATTTTAAGTTTGAAATTGACCTCTCGGAGTAGGTTTTCTCTGCTGGTGGAGTTTCCTGATTCCAGGGAGCGCAGCACACTGAGGGAGTTGCTAATGATAACTGTTTTTTACTTTTTTTGTTTCTAGAGAATCCATTCAATGGTTTGTTTAATGACCCAGAATTCGGCTGAATAAATTGAACAGGAATCCGGTAGTCTCGCTCCCAGTGTGATACCCTCCCCTGGAATTACCACTGCTGCCGCAGTGCGTCCTGGGTCCTGGGATTTTGAGCCATCTGTGTATACGATGGTGAATCCCTCGTATCTGCTTTCTATTTCTTCAAGGATTTTTGCCCTCATTTCCATTGGTGGTAGCTCGACTGGGAATGCATCGCTTTATATACTTAAAGCACGGACGTAAAGGAAAACATTCCTCACACATACCTAAAAAAAACATCACCCACACTACCGCGTCTGACGTCATCCTTATGACGTCATTCTGTGCTTCGCGGATTCTGCACTCCACCACCACCACCCCCCCCCCAAAAAAAAACACCCAGTACGCGGACCTAAAAGAAAACACTTTTTAATTTTTAAATTTTTTTTTTTTTATAAAACACAAACACACTCGTTACAAACACACACCACACAAATTTTTTGAATTTTTTTTTTTTATATAAAACACGTACACCAAACATACATAGAAACATTTTTTAGAAATTTTTTATTTTTTAAAAAACACATACACCAAGCACACTTATACAAACATACACCACACATACATTTTTTAAAAGGGAAAGGGATTTTTTTTTTGGAGTGGGAAGACAAAGACACAGAAAACAAACAAACACTTAATATACAAAGACACTAAATCTTTCGTAGGCAATCCTAGAGTAATTTTTTCTAGAGATCTGGGTGGCCCTGAAAAGGGCCCTTGGGTTTTGTTTTGGTGAAAAGTTTTTTAACTTCTAGCAGCAGGACGGCCACGTTTCTCACCAGGTCTCACTGCTGCAGGACAAGGACGCTTTCTGGTGAAAGAGAAGGCAAACTCATCACATTCCGTTCTACAACTGACTTCTCCGTCTGGTTGTTTCAGCTGCTGCAAGAGTTGTTGTTGTTGTTGTTTTTGCTGTTGCTGCTGCACTCTTTGTCTCTCCTCCCATTCCGCTCTGTCCCTGACGATTTCTTCTCGCAAAACTTCTTCCACCAGATCTTGAGCCATTTGCAATAAGATCATCGTCTTCTTCTTTGGGTTCTTCTCAAGTAGGTTATGTCTCACCCGCTGCATATTCACCATTGCTTCATTCAACTTGCTAATCTTGGCTGCCATCTTCTTGAAGTGTTGACGAGTCAACGAGAGTGACTGGACTGATGATGATGTTCTTTGAATTAAAGACGTGTGCGGTCATTCGACCATGTACGTCTATTTACCCTCAGTGGGGGATTGAAATGTGTGCTGAGCACACTTATTTATTCTTCGTCCAGTGGGTTACCGGGCTGCAACCCACTAGACGATTTGACGCTGTTTTCGCATCGCTCCATCGCTACATGGTTTCCCCACTAAGGGGGTTCCTTGAAAGAGCGATATAGGAGGGTGCGTATTGTTAAATTGAATTTTCAATTTTCCTGTTCATAGGAATATAACCACAATGTTTACATGATTACTTAGTTGATGAGTTGAGTCTGTCCGGACGAGGCAAAGGCGGAAAAGGATGGCTGGCTGCGTCTCTGCGTCCCAGGAGGCTCCGGCTGGACCAGGGTTATTTAGTTATTTTTGATATTTTGGCCGAAAAGAAAATTATTGATGTATCTAGTATTTTATTATTGTATTCTTGAAAATTTTTGAAAATTATCTCTGTACCATGAGGCTGTGATTATGGGTTAGTAATGAAAGTAACGGGGTTACCTAGTTGAAATTTATAATTTATACTGAGGTTTTATTGATTGTCAATCGAGAGTTGCCAACTTGTGCGGCTGTGCTTGATGGTCCGGAATTTAGGACCACCTTATAGCAGCTAGTTTAGTTTGTTCGGGTTTAGTTTCTTAAGACTTGGTTGGAGTACCTATGATCTTATGTACTTTAGAAACGATTAAAATTTGGTAACCGCTTTGTGCAGTTTGGGCCTGATGGTCTGGACTTGGTAAGACCTTATATTAGGTAATTTATATGGGACAGTATGTTTTATCTATATTCCTAAGTTAGACTCTCCAATTTGATGCCACCTTGTGCGGCTGGGCCTGATGGTCAGAGTTTATGACCACCTTATAGTATTAATAGTTTTGGGGTTGAAGTTATCTCGCTTTTATTGTGATAAAGTTATATGTTAGAAGGTTAGGTTAGTTTATTAATTTAAAAAAAATAAAATAAAAAATTAAAATAAAAAAGGCCTGATTTGTTATTAATAATGTTATTCATATTGTTATAATGTCACAAAATGTTGTTTCTGTCTAGGTGTTGTATTTAAGTTCATTTTGGTAGTTGTGTGATTTCATTAAGTTAAGTTAAGTTTGATGTTTGGCTTGGCCCCAAGTCATATCCATGGGAGTGGAGATTCTCCATCCCCGGGGGGCTGGGATTGGGTCGCCTTTGCGGCGCACCTGGGCCCATAGTGGTCTCGGTCTACCAATCCCCTCCTCCCTGGGTAGGGCCCCTCCTCTCTCGCCTCGGACTTGGGGTTTGCCGTTGTATTAGAGTATCCTTCCTTCCTACGAGGTTGCATTATTCACTATTCTATATTGTGGATAGTATGTTGCTTATCCTAGTTTAAATTTTTTCCCTTTTTTCAATTTCTGAGATGTACCCCACAATGTTGGCGTAGACCGCATTTCTTCTCATAAAGTCAATAATGTCGTCTTCCAAAGGAGGTAATCCATAAGTATCAAAATATTCCACACTGTGATCGTTGGGAAAGTACACGGCCACCCAATGGGTTCCTGGTTAATGACTGTCGTCGGTATTAATGACATAGGCATGAACGTCTTTAGGTTTGCGACGGGGAAGTTCATCTTTAGCACATATCACAGGATTCCAAGAAGAAGTGTACGAACTGCGAGTCAACAGGTAATGAAGTTCCCAGGTATCCATTAATTTTTTTCTTGGTTAACAGGTAACGATAAGTCATCAATTCACACTTGACTTTATGCTTGAATTGATCTCTCAAGAAAGTCGATGAATCACGGACAGTCTCTATACTCTGTTGCAAGTGAGCTTCGATGCGTCGGATCTCCAGAGGAGTGAGTGGAGGTGAGGAAGAATCCTGCAAGTCTTTATACCACTTTCTCAACACCTTTTCTTCTGAGATCTGAGACCATGCGTCCTCCAAATATTCGTCCAATTTTTCTTCTGCACTCATCATCAAACATTTGTCGTGTTGTTTCTGGCTCGGATGATTGATTTTACATCCATGACAATGTTCTATAGACAGGTCTGTAATTCTTGCAGCCAATTCCGTAGCAAAACAGGAGAGTAAATGTTGTTCTTGTTCTAGCAACCTTGACGGCATACATTGGATAAATCCAGTAAATTTGGGAACATTACTTTTCTCTTTTTCTTCCTTTTTTAGTTCTGGATCAAAAACATTGTCATCACCGGTGGATTGTGACTGCTGTGGTTCACAAAATCCCTGATCTTCTATCTCCATGGGTTCTTCGTGTTGCATCTTTTTTTTCTTCTTCTAATAGTCTAGAATCACTTCTCTCAAACTGTTGATTTCTAGAGTAATGTCAAATTCTGCATACAAGATGACGTTCACGGTGTTGGCTAGCGCTGTAGCAAACTGAAGATCCACACGAAGTTGACCTGATTTTATAGGGTGGAAATGTCCTTCGTCGCTGCCTTTGTCGGGAGTGAAATCAAATCCCCACAAAGCATACCCTCCTGCATAATCCTCGTACGAACTGCCGTGGCTGCTGTTGGCGCCTAACTGTCCTGTGGCTTCAAACAGAGTCAAGTAAGATCGCAAGTAATTTCTCTGGGCAAAGTTAGGTTCAAAAGATCTGGTACACAACGTCTGACCATTTCGACTGACTTCTATCTTGGAGACTTTGAAGTGTTGAAACTCGAAAGGATTTTGATCGATGACTCCGTTGAGGGCTGCATTGCTGACGATGCCGATCAGTAAATGTTTGGGGGGCTGTCCTTGGAAGACGTGATCTTCGACTTTGGAATCGAGTCCAGAGGCAATGGTAAACGTTTTCACTTCCATTCGTCGCACAGGATACTTGGCAGTGGTTCTGCTCAACGCTTGACTGATGTCGTTGGCCACTTTCACTTATAACAGTATGAATGACATATAATTAAAACAATGTTTCATCTTATTATATCAAAAGACTAATATTGATAATGAGCTTTTTTATTGTCAAAGGTAAATGAGCGTTGTTGTTTATTAATCTACAAATATCAAGCGGATTGCATTGAGCTTTAGGCAATGATTCTTCAAGTGCATTGTCCGACAGATGTCATGGCATAGAAGCTCGTGCATATGTTTGCATAGAAATTTAACAGAGGCTCTATAAATTGCGGTCTTTCCTTTTCTTGGTAGTAGTTGTTATAATATCAAGCAGCAGAGGATATTAATTCCGGCACAGATTCCTGTTTCAATAAGTTTTCTACCCTACAACCACTAAAACACAGTGGCACAATGTCACTATCACTCAAGTATTCACTAAAATACTTAGTATAAGAATGACCTAATATGATTGCCATGATAACAAATCATAAGTGCACAAGTCTCTGAAAGTCAGTTTCTATAGATAAATCACCATTTAATGTAGCGGCGAAATCATTTTCTCTGGAAAAAGTGCTGTTTTTATATTATACAATAACTTTTGATTGGTCACCAACTACTTTTCTTAAGAACATATCAGACTGGCCAGTTATGTTTGTTTGAACTTAATATAATTTGATATTTCTGCACATCATCAGTAATGCAAACCGCTAATAGACCTTGTTTGTTTGTTTCTTTCCAGTTCTCTGATCCTTCCCGAAATCCTGAAACAGTAACTAATTAGGCCTTTAATTTTAATCAGTCCGATCAATCTGCGTGTCGGCATGGAATAGTCTTTTGTTAAGCAAAACCTCTAATCATCGCCGACAAAAAGTAATTCAAACCGCTAATAGTCCTTGTTTTTTCAATTCTCTAATCAAATAATGTAATTAGGCCGTTAATTTTTTTAAAAATTCCTTCGGCATGGAATCCGCTTTAAGTCCCTAATCATTGTAGATTTTTTTATTATTACTGATATCGCAATAATCCTCATGACAAATGAAACAAGATTAGTAACCCGTTTTATTTAACTTTTCTTTTACTAGCTCTCATTACACTAATTATTCATTAAGTTTATATAATAATAAATAAATTCATGATTAATAGTAAACAAAACTGGAAACAAATAAGCAGTACAATTATCCATTAGGATGTGGCATCAATAGTTCAATCATTCTTTATTGGCTGCAGATGACCGCAGTTTATTTGGCCGCACTTTCGGCCTCAAGGGGCCGCAGTTTGAATTTGTGCATTAATGATACTTGATCCAGATTGCACAGAAGATTGGTTTCCAACACCATACACATATACACGCCGGAAGGTAGAAGCAGGCAGGAATCGAAGTATTTTTGCAAATCTTAACAAAATTAAATTCTACAATGACATCTGCATTCGCAAAACAAAAACCTTTTCCACCTGTTCCAGAAGATGGGAAAGTTGTTCTTGACGTGTTTCTTGAGGCGGCTAAAGGAATTCCAAATATTATCGGTAAGGCGCATTCACAATCGGTCACCTGTAACGTGTCAATGCGATAACTGACATTTCAGCACGATGATTCCAACGATTAGAGCATGGAAATAACTAATGAATTTTTATCTTTACTGAAGACAATTCAGGCAAAAGTATTAATCCACTATTGACGTCAGGAAGTATTCTTTTTTCTCTTTCTTTCTTGATAATGACCGGCTTCATCATAAAACCTTTGTGGTTTTGTTGAGACTGCAAATGTCAAAGTCACAGCAGTCATACCAAATTTGCAATTAAAAGGTTAAAACTATTTACAGGATAAAGTCAATTGTTATAGAACGTCTGGCGCCTTTGGAGTACAGGAGACTAGGCTGGTTCTGAATGCCTTCAGTCGCAGTTGAGCAATTCAGCAGCTAGTTCCAGTTACGATTTGTGCATGTGAATGAGTACCAGAATACCTCATGAAGCACTTATTATTACTGGTAGAATTGTTATGACTCTGGTTCTGCTGTTGCACTGCTGTAAATACTTGGTCTTGGCGATGGCAGTCAGTCTGTGTTGGATTTTATACTGTATGGTGAGTCTGTTGGTGCAATGTCTGAATTCAAGGCTTGCCTCTTTGAAGTTAAGTAATCATTGTTGTAATGCACAGCATGGTGCTTTTGTCTGAATAGTTGTTGTACCTCCTCCAAAGGTTTGGTTTAATTTTGGGAGTGTTGGTCACATACTGTTGAAGTATATTCTAGAGCTTGTGGTGTATGTGGCTACCTTGATCTTCATGGTGCAGTCTTTTTGGTTGTAGTTGAGGAAACCTAGGATCTCATTTCCTCTACTGACCATGTTTTCAGTATGTTTCATCCAGGATAAATTGTTTGTAATGGTGAATACAGTCCTACCCACTTATATAGACATCACTTATGTTGACAAAAAAGCAAACTTCTGGTCTATTGTTGCTACCAAATTTATCATGCTTATGTTGATGTCGAGATAAAAAAACGTATATGTCAACAGAAGCCCTAGGTCCCAGCTTGAACAAATCCTTTGTTTTCTAATCATGTATGTCGACAAGCTGCCAGTTCTGACCCATACTTTGTTCTACAATTATTTGATGTTGAGGCATTTGTTTGGTTCTCCAATGTTGGCCTTTCACAGTGACTTTATTATCGCATGCACCCTACATCAAAGTAAGCCGGCTACAATCTTCAATAAAAACAATGCATCCTTCATCAAAGGAAGTCATCATCAAACTTGAATAAAATCAATGGAATCTTATCGATGGTTGCCAGGGCTGAGAAAATCCCATAGTCCGACATCCTGGACTATTCATTTTCAAAGTCGGGCAAGTAAAATTTTCCAAGTCGCTAGTCTGGGACAAGTGTTTATTTCCTATTTTAAAAAAGTCAGGCAAGTCCTAATTTTCGTGGTTTAATCACTATATCTACCTTTATTTGGCCATTCATGCCCTCCGGGCATACTGAATACTTGATTCTGCCACTCTCCATGTATACATTTCCATCCTGTATAACACCTACAGGTAGTCAGTGATAACTATCGCATATGTGCACGTTCTGTTAAGCGACAAAATTATTGGCAAATCATCAAAACACGTCAAACAAAACAAAGCCGGTATGATTAATTAGCAGTGTTTTAAGTGGCTTTGTTGCACTGTGTTTACTCAAACCAGATCCTCACGAGCGGCTCACTCTGATTTTAATCCATCAAGTCAGCTTAATTCAATTAATGAAAGGTACTTTACAGACATCAGTATTGGTTTCCTTTATGAACTGATTAAATGACAGTAATGATTCTTTACTTTTTAATTGATTATTCAGAGGATTAACTTTCATGTGCGATATTGCGTTTGAAGCGAAACAATTACGCTAATTAATGAGCTGTCTCTCTTCATATTTAAAAGAGAAAATGTTTGTTATGATCACTTTAGAAGTAGTTATCAAGCAAGCTGATATCTGCTATGTGTATAAAATGAGTTTGCTAAATTATTTTCGAAATGATTCGAAGAAGGAAAATTCTTGTGAAAGTGGAGGGATAAAATGTAAGACTGCTACTGAGTGTGAGAATTCCTTAAACTAAGAGAGTTTAAAAATTCAAATGGACATTTCACCAAATGGACCAGAGCTTGAGGACTTTAACCCAGACACAGCTATCAACTGCTGGCTTAGTGCTGGTGCAGGTGGCAGACATGTACACGGACATTTTTTCAAATCCAGCAACTAAAACATATACTGTATACATGTACCTGAAGTAGCAAAATGTATATCAACCAATATTTTTGAAAAATTTATTTCTTTTAAGAAATAATTATGTTGTAGTATTAGTTCGTTTGTTCTTTCTGTGGATTAAGTACATCTCATTAAATCTCAGCAAGTGATTACCATTTTGGGACAAGTGAAAAGTAACGTGGGACAAGTGAAAGTGAATTTTCTGAAACCACTTGTCCCGGACAAGTGGATGAACAAAAAATGTGCTCAGCCATGGAACTTGCATTTTCCAAAGTGATTGGTGATTGAACCAAGTTTATTGTGCTGTGAAAGTGTCCTTTTCTGCAGGAAGAAAAGTAACTTTATTTATGCTTACATGCTATCAACAGCAGCATAAAATGCAAATTCTACTTGTGCTTAATTAAGACTTTATTTTTAAAATGTAATTGAATGTTTTGCGATTATTTGTCATTAACATTTTTACTGCTATTTCAAGAGAATTCATAACTTGTTGACATGTTTTCATTTCCCTATTAATAGGCTTATCCCCTTGGTTTTCTCAGTAAGATGATTACATTTGATGGTCCTGCAAAAAGATCAGTGCTGAGAGTTAGGCCGTTACCTAAAATTATTCAAGTGTTGTTTGTATCAGCATGAGACATTGGTTAGGATAGTGTATGTGGTTGAACCCCCAGCTAGCATTCAAGAGATCTAGGTTTGAGCTCAGGCCTGACCATGCAAATTTTACCATTTGACATTTGGTGGTAGTGATGGTCTTTTACCCTGAGTTGAGAAGAGGGTCCATGGTGGCTGTCAAAGAATGTTTTCTTGAGGGGAATGTGTTATGGATACCTGCAGAGAATATGGTTTATGCTGACAGTGACTCATTGAAATCTAATCTTGACTGGCATATGCTTGATTTGAGTATGGTACTTTCAAGTGATTTATTTTGTATAAATATTTTCAAAATGTCTGTTCTGGTGTGGAGATTATTTAAAACACGTCTCCTACATACTTCACACTATCCTAAATAAATAACATGCAACAATTACTTTCCCTTTAATTAGACCACAAGGCTTATCTTTTCCCATCAAACCCAAACATGTTTAACTGCTCATCATTAGTTCAGCAGACAGCCATGAATCGACTTAATTTTCTGTGTGTGTCTGAGAATATGCTTTTCATAAATTTTAATGTGAAAGATAATTTAAACCAGAATTAGGTCAATTACATGTACATGCCATAGCATATCCCAGTTGCTCTTACTATGTGCTAGTAAAAACTTTTGAGCAGTCAGTCATGTCTGGAAAATATATATAATAAATTCAGGATTCCTTTGTTACAGGGTGGGGACCTTAGTAGTTTCTAAGTTATGACCCTGGGGCAACATTCCTTCTCCCCTAGGGCAAGACCTAACAATATAATCTGAAAACATATTATAGTCCTTTTCTTGATGATGAAGTGGTAAATATTCACAAAAATTTAAGGTTATTTCCATACCACTATTAATGTACAGATAGAATTACATTGGTGCAATCAATTGTATGAATCTTGCTAAATTTCCTGTTCAAATGCCAAAAATTACCAGTCATAGACCAGATTGATTAATTTGTACGCCAGTGTATAATTAGGGACATTGATCCTCTTGGCCTCGCTCTTTAATTTACTGGAGATTTATTAAATAAAATCATTTCAAATTTTATTTGGGGCCTCATAGTCCTAATGTAATTTTCTTTACAGATCTTTTGGGCATGCAGTTTAAACCAGTCAGGTCTGACATTCTTGGAAATATCACAGTAAGTACAACAATATATGGTAAATCTTGATCTGGAAATTATTATAACCTCCCCCAATTCAAAAAAGGGGGGAAATTTCTGAATATTGGAGGGACTTGGTGAAGACATAAAGGTAGGGCTTGAAAATAATCAATTCTGGTACCCTTAATTGATTTTTAGATGAGAATTTTAAAAATTGCAATGAATCCTGCATATAATGGATATGTTGATTATGATAATTGATAACATATACACAAAAAGACCAGAGAATATTATTGAAATTCAGGTCCCACATTCCACAGTAAGCGATCATTATTCTGTATGCATCATTGACACTAATAACATTGAAAATGAATTGAAGAGATACTCTAAATGAAGCCTGAAACAAACAAGATTTGTTTAATAAAACTATATATATATATATGAAAACAATCGTGTCTGGCTCAATCAGTGTAAGGAAATATGGAAATATTTGAAGGTAATGAATCCACGTTGTCAAAACAAATTTGCTTCTCAACTGCTTATTGATGATAAGGTTGTTAGAATATGCAAGCTGTTGTCAGTCAATTAAATGAGCACTGTATAAACATGAGAAACTTTAATGTAATGAATTCAACAGCAGATACTGAAGAAAGTTCAAAGCTCCAAGATTCTATAGATTCCATATTACCTAAAAATATACAGTTGTGTATTTCATATATATTATGTGTAGAAATAGCTAGAGTACTCGGACAGCAAAATGTTAAGAAATCGACATGTGTAGACCATATAGGACCATATATCTTGAAGATAAGCCCAGACATTGTGGCTCAGTCACCAGGTTACATTTCATGGGTGGGGAGAGATGCACTCAGTATGTACTGCAAGTGGTAGTATGAATTGGGGCTAGGGGTTCAAGGTTTGTATAAAATGGGGTTATATTTTACAGCCAATATTTGGGGTATTTTTTGGATTTTGATGATCCATATTGCTATCTCCCATGCCATACACTGTCAACCGCCAATCTGGCTGCTAACCAGTTGTTCAGCCAACTGTATCTGTTGACTAGAGACCAGGGTTTGTCACATGAATAGGCCGTTATGTATACTGGTTAGCCATTCCATGGTATGCAGAGTTATTCCGGGATCCATTTAGTCTGTCAGTTTGTTTCACCGCACATACTATCCAGGCTTTTTCTTAGCTGACATTTCAGCCATCCAGCCTACCATACCTGCTGACTGGTGACCAAAGGTTCATCACTTTGGCAAGCCATGTTGCATACTGGCTGACAATTCTGTGGTATGTTGAACCATATGGGGAGCACTTTGGCTGATCCGTCCATTTTGCCAAACATTCTGCAAGGGCGGTTTCAGAGATGACCATCCAGCCAATCGCTGTGCATGCCATCCATCTGGCAACTGAGATAACTGTCCAGCTGTACAGCACACATTCTGGCAAGACACACTTGTGGCATTTGTCCTGTCACCAATTCAATCGGCGAGTCATTGGTTTGCAGTTTATCCGTCTGATAGACACTTAGAGATGATGGCAATGCCTTGTCCAAGCTGCCAGGAATGTTCTCTGGGGACATGGATGTAGTGTCTGATGAGGAGAAACCCCACAGTGAGTGTGATGATAACCTCAATGACTTAGTGTACTCAGCTCTCACAATGGAACAGACTGAGTTCAGCTTTAAAGCAGCTGTCAAGGAATATATCTTGTGTTGCCAACACCACCAACTATGAGCCAAGCCTGTAACTTGAAGGCTTCAATGGACTTGGAAAATGAGGATGAACATCCTTACTTCTATATACTGCTTCAGTTGGAAATATCATACCATCTGTCATATAAGATCTGTTATCTGGGCAATTCTAAGACTTTCTTTTCTGAAAGCCAGCTACCAGTGATGTTTGCATCATGCTGGTATCAAACACATTCAGAGACATTTACCACTGAGCTTCTGACATTAAATAAAAACATTGTGAGCACTGTGAATATGATGTTCCCGCTGTTTTACAATGTTTTTCATGCTACCTTTAAGCTCGTACGTAATATTGTAGCAGCATCTTCCATGTTATATCTATCATTGCTATCGATTGTTCAACTTTGTTTCTGCTGTTTTACAAGGCGGATCAGAATGTTTTTCATGCTACCTCTAAGCTTGTGAGCAACATTGTGGGAACATCTTCCATGTTATATCTAGCACTGCTAATGATTGTTCAACTTGCCAAAAAATCAGGCAGCACTAATGCATGGGAGTCTACAGGGCTGTGCACCATTCAGTGGCTAATGTCCTGACTGCTTCGGCTAACTTAGATTTAGTGAGATGAGATGCTTGTCTTCACTCATTGTCACTGAAGCTACATCATTCCTTTGCTGTCCGGGCTACACCCATTGGGTCACTGTCACTATTTGGTGGTAGAATAGAGGAACTGTGAAGGCAGGCAGCACAGGACCAAATCAGTCACAGCCTCAATGGGGAGATGATCATTGGCAAAGAGTTGAAATTTAGTGGGCAATTCAATAAAGGACATAATAAACATGGTTTCTCCTTTCCCAAGCCTTGCAGCAACTGTCATTGACTTGCCGCCCACAGACAGCCTTCCGGTTGGTGATGGACTCTTTCATTTTAACCAGTATTGGATCAAAATATGTTTGCAAAATGAATTTGCAATCCAATTGTTTAAGGGGGCTTCAGATTTTATTTATTTATTCCCCTCCCATTTTGTCTTCCCTTTTCATGAGAGACATGCTGCAATGTTCCAGAAGCAGATATGGTTATTACCTGACAAATGGGCAGTAGAAATAGTTTGCATAACGAACTCTCCAGGGTTTTGCTCCAAGCTTTTTCTAGTGCCCAAACTCAATGGAAAACTCAGGCCAGTCATTGACCTTTGCTGGCCCAAAAATACATTGTTCCACCAAAGTTCAAAATGGAAACAGCACAGTGAATCAGACTTTCCATATAAAGGGATGAATCTGCTCTCAATCTAGACCTAACCAACACATATTTTCATGTCCCTATGTATCCGGCTTTGTGCAAATTCCTTTGGTTGCCTACCAAGGTAAAAATGTTGTGCATATCCACCATCCATTTGGTCTCAACATCAATCCATGGGCATTCACAAAAGTTGTCAGCAATGTTGTTACTTTGTTCCAGTCAGATTCATCGACAGCAACTGTGACATATCTGGGCATCGTTCTCCAAAAACACACTGTATGTTCAATTTTGGTGAAGGGCAGGAACGATCTTCTGTCCCTTTTAGGTCATCTAGGCTTCTTAGTGAACTGGGAAAAGTCAGATCTCAAACCCATCACAGCATTTTGTCCACCTTTGCCTGATGTTTCTGAGCAAACTGAATCTCATCTGATGTCTGTTCATACATGCAGTGTGGATTATCGAACTCATGGAGTCAATTTCCAACAGGGAGTGGATTTCAGGGAGAGTGTTTTTTGCAGCTCCTAAGTTTGCTCAATGCTGCAGCAGATTTATTCTTCTTGGTTGCCTTTTCATGCACCTTTGCAGATGTCCCTGCTGGCCCAGTAGTGCTCTTTTTCTGGTCGACTCAATCAGCAAGTTATGATCAATACTGAAGTAGTTATATTCCTGCATCAATGGTGCAACGAACATTGGCTCCTCTGGAAAAGCCTAAACTGGAAGTTACAGTACGTATGGATGCCAGTTCATACAGTTGGGGAGCCCACCTGTTGCCATGCTTCACTATGGTATGTGGCAAGTAGGTTCCGGAGGAGTTACCTTTTCAAATCATACTTATGGAAATGAAGCACATAGTCAATGATTTTCATTTTTGTAAGTATTAGCTGTACGGGAAAGTAGTCCTTATCATGCCAGATAACTCAGGGGTGGTGACCTATCTCCTTAAACAGGGGAGGAGTGTGGAGACGAAGTCACCCTATCTCTGCATTCAGGTTTGGAAGTTTCTGCACTAGTGCTCTCAGCTAAAAGATAACCATCCAGATCAGACACATTCCCAGCAGGCTCAATGTCTTAACCAACTTATTATTATCAAGAAGGGGCCAGAATCTTCACACCAAGTCACCTATTCATCATTCAGTCTTTTGTCAGATTTGTGTGCTTTCGGGGGATCCAATGATAGATCTTTTTGTGACAAGATGGAATCATAAACTGTCCATCTTTGTTTCTCTGCTCTGGGATCCTAATGCCTGGTCCATGAAAGTCCTATCAGTCAGTTGGAAGTGGTTTTGGCATATGCCTCTTTACCCCCACCCCCTGGTTTTGGTACTGAAAATTATACAGAAATTTAGGGATCCGAGCTGCAAAGTCATTCTGATATCTCCTCTCAGGTGGGACAAATCCTGGGTGAATAATCGTGGCAGAGGTGATATTGGTCATGACAAAAATCTGTCAGACCTGCTAACCAGTTTTAACTTCAGTAGGCAAATAGGCTGTCATGTTAGGAGAGCAGGTTATTCTTATTACCTCCCCTTACCACCGCTAGGCAGCTATGGTTGTTTACTCAGTTTGAGTTTTTCCTGGATACAACATACGTTGTATTCTGTATCTCTCATAAAATCTAAATCTTTTATGGATTATTGACCATTAATTGAAAAAGTCAGTATAGTATTGAGTGTATGGTATTGACTGCTGTACATATTGCAATTGCTATTTTGTGAAGTTTGTTGAAATTTGTATGAATTTCTTGCAGTAGTGGACTTTGTGTTTTTTCCTGACCGTGTGCTGCAACACAGTATCTATGGTGCCTGTTGTTGGTTGTTGTCAAACACGCTGCTAGTATTTTTTCACTTTTTAAGTAACAAGCATTGATTATTTGCACAGGTGAACACTTTCATGTTGTTAGCTAGCAAAAATTTTTCATCGTTCTTGACTTTGATAAAATTGGTAGACCATGTCGACAAAATGTGTCAAAAATGCTGGAGATTTAAGGCAACTGAAGGCATGGATGGGACCTGCATTGTGCACACCAAATGTTCATCAAACTATATGTGCAGTGTTTGTGCATCATGGTCAGAAACCATATGGTCCACAGGACTGTCAAGACTGTCCTCCCTTTTCTGGGTTCCCCAGTGGGCATAAGTCCCCCCCCCACATGTCTGAGTTTGGTCTTATGGCCTGTAAATCTGGGTGCATAGGGTATTTTTTGGACATGGATGATCCGTTTTGCCATCAATCCAGGCAGCCAGCCATACTGCATAATCAATGCAGAAACCAACCAGATGGTTACCAAGCCAGCCATCCAATGGACAGCTGGGTTGTCCATCTAGTTGAGAGCCCAGCTGATTTGCTAGCTGACAACCAGGCTAACTATCTTACATTTTAAACCAGCATGACAAACTGTGGCACTTACCCAGCCACCGATGCAACAGTCAGCTCAAATCTTTATGGCTTATCCATTGGGGAGATACCATAACATACACAGGGATGATGGCACTGCCTTATCCCTGCCCCCACAGTGAGTGTGGTGATATCCTTTATGACTTAGCGAATGCCAATCCTACAATGGAGCAGATGGAATACAGTTTTAAAGCGGTCATGGAGGAAATCTACAGAGTTCTGCCAATTTCTGAGTGCCCAGCCCTGTCAGCTGCAAGCCAGGCCTATAAGGTCAAGTCTTCAATGGATCTGGAAGACAATGATGAACAGCCATCCTTGTTTCTTCTTTCACAGTCATCGTAGGTCAAGGAAGTCTCTGATAAAAAAATACAGGATCCGGGGAATTGCAATGTTTTCTTTTCTGAAAGCCAGGTACCAGCATTGCTCTCTCCATGCTAGTATCAGCACACATTTGCTGATGTTCAGCACTGAGCTGCCATCCTTGGACAAGAATATTGCAGTGGTCAATATGACCAATCTGCTCTTATGTATGGTGGACAAAAATGTCTTGCACCACACTTGTGATGCATGGTCGCTACTTCCTCTATGCTAGATTTGACTTTGCTAGCAATTTTTCGACAGGACGAAAAAGCAGGTAGCAATCATGCATGGGAATCCGTGGCCTGGATTGCCAAGGTGATTAACAGGGCCATGCACCACATAATGACTAATGCTCGGATGACTTTGGCTAACCTGGATATCTTGAGACAAGACACTTGTCTGTACTCATCTACCTTCAAGCCACATCATGCAGTGGACCTTTGGTTGGCACCTTTTGGCACACCTTTGCTGTTTGGTGGAAAAATTGAATAGATACACAAGCGGGCATCACAAGAACTTGCCTTGCTGCCTACACATACTTTCAGGCCAAACCAATCTCAGTTGCAGTGATGAGATGATCATATGCAAAAGGATAAAAGACTGAATGCCGCTCAAATCAACAATTTTAACCTCATTCCATCCTCAGGTGGCAGTATAAACATGCTGTCCAGTCTGGAGAATGTGGGCATTTTAAAGCTGGATATCTGGTCGTTACTCATCAAGCAGGCGGTGGAGATAATTCACAAGTCAAACTCTCTGCAGTTTTACTCTGGGCTGTTTCTAGTACCAAGGCCAACATGAATCTCAGATCAGTCTTAGACCTCAACCAGCTCAGTAAGCACATAGCTGCACCGAGGTTCAAAATGGAGACAGCAAGATCATCAGACTTCAGGTACAAAGAGATGAATTTACAGTCAGTTTAGACTTAACTGACACATACTTTCAAATCCCTTATACACACATCCTCATTAAGTTCCTTTGACTTGGTTTCCAAGGAACCATTTACTAATTATTGCAGTCTCCCATTGGGCCTCAATATCAGCCCATGGACTTTCACCAAGATAATCAACTGTGTCATCATTCTTTTCCAGTTGACCTTAACAGCAATGGCAGCACAGCTCGATGACATCCTCCTGAAACACACAATTCTATTAGTTTTTCTGGTTAATTGGGACATGTCAGACCTTGATGCATATGTTCATCCTGTCTTTGATTAGTGTTGCACAACTTGGGAAAATATTACACAAACTAAAATTCATTTTTTGATAAGTTATACAATTTGTGGAAATGCACACAAACTAACATTCGTTTTTTGATAGGTTACACAATTTGGGGAAATACCACACAAACTGATAATGGTAGGTTACACAATTTGGGGAAATACCATACAAACTAACATTGATAGGTTACACAATTTGGGGAAATACCATACAAACTAACATTGATAGGTTACACAATTAAAGGAAATACCACACAAACTAACATGTATATGTTACACAATTTAGGAAAATACCACACAAACTAACATTGATAGGTTACATAATAAACAGCTAAAGAAGAGCAGCCCAAATAATGATAATTGCACCTACCGGTATGTCTTTTAAAACTCTATTATCAGAATTGTATGTGGTGGTTGACATTTGAGTACTGATTGGTCTATTCATGTACAAAATAAAAAGTGATTCAAGATATGTTTTGTTTCAAAACAGGAAGACATTATGAAGTACCCTTTTTTGTATTCAAACTAATGAGATTTATATAATACCTTAGCCAAAAAAAAAAAACACTTTCAAAACATCATTTTCTTTCTCTGGTACTACACATTGGAATGAACTCTATAAATCATACATCTGAGACCAATATACATTGTCATCATTTTACAACATAATTAATTAAGTAGAAGCTGCAAAGCCGACCTTATTTTAATTTTGTGCAAAGAACATTCAACCTATTGTTTTAAGGAAGATTGAAGTACATTATTATAATTGTGTTATGAATGTCAAATTGTTACATTTATTCAGAACATGTTACTTTATATTTAACTATTTTGGTATATTTTATTTCATGTTACTTTATATATAATTATTTTGGTATATTTTATTTCATGTTACTTTATATATAATTATTTTGGTATATTTTATTTCATGTTACTTTATATATAATTATTTTGGTATATTTTATTTCATGTTACTTTATATATAATTATTTTGGTATATTTTATTTGATGTTACTTTATATATAATTATTTTGGTATATTTTATTTTATGTTACTTTATATATAATTATTTTGGTATATTTTATTTTATGTTACTTTATATATAATTATTTTGGTACATTTTATTTTATGTTACTTTATATAATTATTTTGGGATATTTTATTTCATGTTACTTTATATAATTATTTTGGGATATTTTATTTCATGTTACTTTATATAATTATTTTGGTACATTTTATTTCATGTTACTTTATATAATTATTTTGGTATATTTTATTTCATGTTACTTTATATAATTTTTTGGTATATTTTATTTCATGTTACTTTATATAATTATTTTGGTATATTTTATTTCATGTTACTTTATATAATTATTTTGGTATATTTTATTTCATGTTACTTTATATAATTATTTTGGTATATTTTTTTTCATGTTACTTTATATAATTATTTTGGTATATTTTATTTCATGTTGCTTTATATATAATTATTTTGGTATATTTTATTTCATGTTGCTTTATATATAATTATTTTGGTACATTTTATTTCATGTTGCTTTATATATAATTATTTTGGTACATTTTATTTCATGTTGCTTTATATATAATTATTTTGGTACATTTTATTTCATGTTGCTTTATATATAATTATTTTGGTATATTTTATTTTATGTTACTTTATATCATATTTTTGGTATCTTTTATTTCATGTTGCTTGGCTTTGTGCAGTTTTATTTTTAAAGGGACTGTTTACACATTTTTATTATATTTTGACATAGAAGAATCAATAGAAAATGACATACATGTACCTTGTAATACACCATATAAAGTTTGGCTTTGTGTTAATTTTGCACTGGTAAATTGCACTCTAATAAAGATCTATTGTTAAGAAAATATGAGAAGTTTTGCTAGTTTTCTCCAGACGTAAGCTGAATGGAAATGTTGGTACATGCATGGTAGCTCCATGCACAGTTGGAGGGAAATAAACAAACACATGCATACCTGAAAACAAACAATAATAGTGTTTACCTGTACTCAGTAGTATATGAACAGGTTTTATTTCCTGGAAGAGAATATTTTTGATGGATATTGAGCCATAGTTGTACTAAACATAATCATCATGTACACTCATATAAACCATATACACTTACAGGTAGAAAGTGGTCACTGTACAGGTAATACTCAACCCAGCTATCCACTTTCTTTTTGAGTGCTGTATATAGTCGTGTAGAGGTTGGATCCAACTGCAAACTGCATAGACCTAGATCTGCCAGCACATGGGTCTATGCAGTTTGTTAGGAGTAATCAGTAGAACAAATGACATAGACCCTGATCTGCCTATGCATTAGGGTCTATGTTGTTTGCAGTTGGACCTGACTTATAAGCGAGTATATATGGTAACCCTGGAGCTAATATGCAAACATTAACATTTACATTTGCCCTTAGTCATGTCAAATTTAGGTTACTCTTTAGGTCTGAATGAGTTAATTTTTCTATTTCCACATTCCAGGTCTTTGTCATGATGCACTTAACAGATTGTTCATAATGTTATCAACAGCTAACATGTTTTCCATCCAACTGACACCTGTCAAAATTCTTTAAAAATGCGTCCACAGCCCCTTTAAGATGTTTTCCATCCAACTTTCTGTGTCAAAATTCTTTAAAAATGCGTCCACAGCCCCTTTAAGATGTTTTCCATCCAACTTTCTGTGTCAAAATTCTTTAAAAATGCGTCCACAGCCCCTTTAAGATGTTTTCGGGAGAATAGTTAGTTTGTAACTCACCGAATTACGTTCTTGAAAATAAAGTTGTTTACTATCTCCCAAGCAACAAAGTTGGCATGGGATATGGGAAAGGGTTTTGTCAGTCCGTCTGTTACACTTTCATTTTCGAATCATGACTCCAAAACCATTCAAGATATCTCTATGAAATTTTTTACAATGGTCCAGAAGTGCCTTTTGCTATTTACAATTCATCAGTTTCAGTATTTGTGATGTTTTTGACCATACATGTATGTCTCCATTCCTCCATATATTATCCGCACTTTCACTTCTGGGGCAAAACTCCCAGAAAAACATTTAAGATACTTCAATGAAACTTGGTATAAAATATTTGAATTGGGGTATAGATGTACCTTTTGTTCTTAAGTTTGAATATTTTTAACCACTTACAGGGATTTTTCTGCCAAAAATTGACTCCATTCCAATTACCAAAAATTTTCCCATTTTCTGTTTGAGTACAATTTTGTATAAAAAAAACCCACTGATGCAGTTTGCCTAGAAAATACATATAAGATAACATTATATTTTAGACCATTATACAAAAATAGACAATTATTTGATTATGAATTTTGTTTGAATTACCAATATGTACAAAAATTGTAATTTTCCATTTGACCTTTCTACGTGTAAAAATTTCCAATTCCATGGATGCTTGCCTCTGTTTTGAAAATAGTAAAGAAATCCATGATTTGTGTATTCATTCATCCTTCCATGATTTATACTTTTGTTTCTTGAACATAAATACAAAACCATTCAAAACAGCTCTTTGAAACTTGCTATATATTACACTGGTGGCGTAGATGTGCCTTTTTGAAATTAGACATACATATTACCTGTATACTAGTGGTGTAGATGTGCCTTTTTGAAATTAGACATACATATTAACTGTACACTAGTGGTGTAGATGTGCCTTTTTGAAATTAGACATACATATTAACTGTACACTAGTGGTGTAGATGTGCCTTTTTGAAATTAGACATACATATTACCTGTACACCAGTGGTGTAGATGTGCCTTTTTGAAATTAGACATACATATTAACTGTACACCAGTGGTGTAGATGTGCCTTTTTGAAATTAGACATACATATTACCTGTACACTAGTGGTGTAGATGTGCCTTTTTGAAATTAGACATACATATTAACTGTACACTAGTGGTGTAGATGTGCCTTTTTGAAATTAGACATACATATTACCTGTACACTAGTGGTGTAGATGTGCCTTTTTGAAATTAGACATACATATTAACTGTACACTAGTGGTGTAGATGTGCCTTTTTGAAATTAGACATACATATTAACTGTACACCAGTGGTGTAGATGTGCCTTTTTGCTATTCACAACATAACTACAAAACCATTCAAAACAGCTCTTTAAAACTTGATATACATATTACACTAGTGGTGTAGATGTGCCTTTTTTCTATTCACAATTTGTCCGTTTAAGTAACCATCCATCACAATTTCATTTCTGGAGTATAATTCCAAAATCATTCAAAATAACTCTATGAAACTTGGTATACATATTAGGCTAGTGGGCTAGATATGCCTTTTTCTATTCTTAATTCTTAAATTTCAGTATTTTTAATGTTTGTCCATTTGTTTGTTTATCCATTATGAAAACAAAAGGGCAATACCCCAAGACTGTTTAAAGTATCACTTTTAAATTTGGTAAATATATTAGAGTTCTATTGCTATTTCTGTATTTAATTCTTCAGTTTAAATATTTTTCATGTTTTTGTTTAATGTGTCTGTCCATCCATCCATCCATTATGCACACTTCATTTCTGAAGTAAAACTTCAAAATTGTTTAAGATATTCCTTTGAAATTTAGTCCATAGACTAGTGTGCCTTTTGCTATTCACAACTCTTAAGTTTCAATATTTTTAATATTTTCTGTCATTTGTCTATTCATCCATCCATTCATCATTAACACTTTCGTTTCCAGAGCATAACTCCAAAAAACATTGAATATATCTCTATAAAAACTAAGTATGCCTACTAGACTAGTAGTCAATATGTGCCATTGCTATTCACAATTCTTAAGTTTAATATTTGTAACACTCATATATTTGTTTATGCATCCATCTATCATTCACACTTTCATTTCCAGCTTTAACCAAAATCATTCAAGATATCTGTATAAAATTTCATACACATATTAGATTACTGTGCTTTTTGCTGTTGGAAATTCTTGAATTTAATATATTGTTATACTTTGCCTATGGGTTTATTCATCTGTCCATCATTCATACTTTGTTTCTGGAGCAGAACTCCAAAACCATTCAGTATATCCCTATGACACTTGTTATATAGTATCATACTAGAAATCTACATGTTGTTATATAGTATCATACTAGAAATCTACATGTTGTTATATAGTATCATACTAGAAATCTACATGTTATATAGTATCATACTAGAAATCTACATATTGTTATATAGTATCATACTAGAAATCTACATGTTATATAGTATCATACTAGAAATCTGCATATTGTTATATAGTATCATACCAGAAATCTACATATTGTTATATAGTATCATACCAGAAATCTACATATTGTTATATAGTATCATACCAGAAATCTACATATTGTTATATAGTATCATACTAGAAATCTACATGTTATATAGTATCATACTAGAAATCTACATGTTATATAGTATCATACTAGAAATCTACATGTTATATAGTATCATACTAGAAATCTACATGTTATATAGTATCATACTAGAAATCTACATGTTGTTATATAGTATCATACTAGAAATCTACATGTTGTTATATAGTATCATACTCAAAATCTACATGTTGTTATATAGTATCATACTAGAAATCTACATGTTATATAGTATCATACTAGAAATCTACATGTTATATAGTATCATACTAGAAATCTACATGTTATATAGTATCATACTAGAAATCTACATGTTATATAGTATCATTCTAGAAATCTGCATGTTATTAAATAGTATCATACTAGAAATCTACATGTTATATAGTATCATACTAGAAATCTACATGTTATATAGTATCATACTAGAAATCTACATATTGTTATATAGTATCTTACTAGAAATCTACATGTTGTTATATCGTATCATACTAGAAATCTACATGTTATATAGTATCATAATAGAAATCTACATGTTATATAGTATCATAATAGAAATCTACATGTTATATAGTATCATACTAGAAATCTACATATTGTTGTACAGTATCATACTCAAAATCTACATGTTGTTATATAGTATCATACTAGAAATCTACATGTTGTTATATAGTATCATACTAGAAATCTGTTATATAGTATCATACTAGAAATTACATGTTATATAGTATCATACTAGAAATCTACATATTGTTATATAGTATCATACTCAAAATCTGTTATATAGTATTATACTCAAAATTTACATATTGTTATATAGTATCATACTAGAAATCTACATGTTATATAGTATGATACTAGAAATCTACATGTAATATAGTATGATACTAGAAATCTACATGTTATATAGTATCATACTAGAAATCTACATATTGTTATATAGTATCATACTAGAAATCTACATGTTATATAGTATCATACTAGAAATCTACATGTTATATAGTATCATACTAGAAATCTACATGTTGTTATATAGTATCATACTCAAAATCTACATATTGTTATATAGTATCATACTAGAAATCTTCATGTTGTTATATAGTATCATACTAGAAATCTACATGTTGTTATATAGTATCATACTCAAAATCTTCATGTTGTTATGTTGTATCATACTCAAAAACTATATGTTGTTATATAGTATCATAATAGAAATCCACATGTTGTTATTTAAATATCACACTAGAAATCTACATTTTATATAATATCATACTTGAAATCTACATGTTGTATAGCACATGTTATATATATAGAATCATACTAGAAATGTAGAAGGGCTCACAAGTAACGTGATTTCCAAGAAATTCACATTCATTTGCAGCATGCTCAGGTGTGGAATTCTGAAAAGTCATGGCATACACCTCTGTTCTTGTGATCTCTGACTAAATGCCTTCAGGTTGATATACAGTCTGTGTATTTCATGACATCTAGTATGAGTATTCAGAAGCCTTGGAGTGATTTCCTTTTCTGAATGCTACAAAAAATCTCAATATTTCATGTTTAAAGTTGAAAACGGTAATGAAGTTTGAGAGGCATTTGTCTTGTATATGTCAATAAGTAAAAACAGTGGCTTCAGGTTTCATAATTAGTTTTGTGTGATAGTACTGTGGATGCATCACAATTACAGAAAACATTTGCTTCATATCAGTAGAATCAGTGGCTACCAACTCTTGAACTAAATAGATTAAAATATAATGTAATTATGAAGGTTCCTTTAGGTTCAAAAACATTGTATTAGTTGTTAATCCCCTAGCTTAGCTTAATTTTTAAAAAAAAATCACTTTGTTATCGCTCTATATATTTAACCAGTGATGCATTACCAAGTCAGCATGACAAGTGAGCACATGTTATGGCCATGATCTAATGATGCACTAATTGACACATCTACATGTTATGTTATGGCCATGATCTAATGATGCACTAATTGACACATCTACATGTTATGGCCATGATCTAATGATGCACTAATTGACACATCTACATGTTATGGCCATGATCTAAAGATGCACTAATTGACATATCTACTTGTTATGGCCATGATCTAAAGATGCACTAATTGACACATCTACATGTTATGGCCATGATCTAAAGATGCACTAATTGACACATCTACATGTTATGGTCATGATCTAAAGATGCACTAATTGACACATCTACATGTTCAAAGATGTGCTAATTGACACATCGACATGTTATGGTCATGATCTAAAGATGCACTAATTGACACAGCTACATGTTATGGCTATGATCTAAAGATGCACTAATTGACACATCTACATGTTATGGCATGATCTAAAGATGCACTAATTGACACATCTATATGTTATGGCCATGATCTAACTATGCACTAATTGACACATCTACATGTTATGGCATGATCTAACTATGCACTAATTAACACATCTGCATGTTGTTACGACTCTATGGTCTAAGAAAAATGTAACAGAAAGAAAGTGAAACCAACAAATCATGTAAAAAATCAACAAGCAATTTATTACTAGATAATTAAAATGAAAAATCAAAAAGTCACTTACAGTAATGTGTTTTGAAATCCTAATAATCCAATAAGAATGATTGTTCTAATCACAAGTCCTAAATATAGAATGTTCCGAATTCACGGCTGTGTCCTTGAATGTTATGATGTGCTGATGGTCTCCAAAGTCCTGATGTACTAGTAATCTTGATGTGCTGATGTCAAAATGAAGTATTCCGAAATCTCTGAATAAGTTCACATAAATTCCAAAATCATCAATTAAAAATCCAAAATCCAAAAGTTTATGAGCACTGTTATAATCCAATGAATATTTAAAATAATTCCTCTCTTAGAATTTGGAATGAATTTTCACAACTGTAATAGCTCTTTACAAGACTGATGGTAATGTCAAAACTGAATAAATGTCCACCAAACATGGTATATATAAAGATTGGTCACATGACAGAATGTTCTAGAATGTGTGTCATCTTAATGGAATTTTACTTGTAAACAAAATTCAACCTTGACCTTCAAATTGAAAAAACATATTGATCAAAACAACCTAATTCAAGGACACTAGTTAAACATGTTTCTCCTGACAAACACTAAGTTCCAAGCAAATATCAAAGTGAAGAAACATTTACAACTTCCCAAAATATCTACAATATTATATAAACATCATACATAACACCTCCCCTCATAAAGAAAAAGAAAGATTTATATAATAAAGCTTTCTTTTGAATATACATCTAATACTACAATAACCAAAATTACATAAGAACATGTTTTATGATACTGGACTTAATTACATCAAGCAATATTACATTTCTAGGCACGTGAGAGTGCATCTGCAATCACATTGTCTTTTCCCCTGATGTGTCTAATGTCAATGTTATATTCTTGCAATATCAAACTCCATCTCAACAATCTCCGATTTGTATCTTTCATTTTGTTGATGAAAGTAAGGGGATTGTGATCACTGTACACAATAATTGGAGAAAGAGCTGAGGTGACATACACTTCAAAATGCTGTAAAGCCAATATCAAAGCCAAACATTCCTTCTCAATTGTGGAATAATTTTTCTGGTGCTTGTTTAGTTTTTTAGAAAAATAACACACAGGGTGATCCACACCACTTTTGTCTTCCTGAATCAATACTCCACCAACCCCTACATCACTTGCATCAACAGATAATTTAAATGATTGGCTAAAATTTGGTGCAGAAAGAACTGGTGCATTCTTAAGCATGGCCTTTAACTTGTCAAAAGATTCCTGACACTTGTCAGACCAATGAAATTTGGTTTTCTTACTTAATAAACTTTTCAAAGGTTCAGCAATTTTGGAAAAATTGGAACAAAATTTCCGATAATATCCAGCCATACCTAGAAATCGCATCAGTTGCTTTTTACAAATTGGAACTTGAAATTCAGAGATAGCTTTGACCTTAGCTTCTATAGGTTTAACTTGACCTTGTCCCACAATATGTCCTAAAAATGTGACACAAGCATGGCAAAACTCACTTTTGCTCAAATTAATTGTCAGATTCGCATCACTGAGTCGATCGAAGAATTTTCGAATGGTTTCCAAATGATCTTCCCAGGTGCTGTTGTAGATAATGACGTGATCGATATAAGCGTCACAATTATCAAGACCAAATGTTATCATGTTCATCAGACGTTGAAACGTTGCAGGCGAATTTTTCATTCCAAACGGCATGACTTTATATTGATAAAGTCCATCTGGAGTTGCAAATGCTGAAATTTCTTTTGCCCTTTCCGTCAGTGGAATTTGCCAGAATCCTTTTAAAAGGTCAAACTTGGTGACATATTCCGCATTTCCAATTTTATCAATGCAATCGTCCATTCTTGGGATTGGAAATGAATCAGTTTTGGTAACACTGTTGACTTTTCTATAGTCAGTACACATACGGAATGTATTATCTGGCTTGGGAACAAGAATACATGGTGAACTCCAGTTACTTTTACTTGGTTCTATGAAATCATTCTCCAGTAGATACTGAATTTCTTTCTTCAGATAGTTCTGTTTGAGAGGATTCATCCTATAAGGATGCTGTTTCACAGGCGCAGAATCTACAATGTCAAGGTCATGATAAATTTTACTTGTTCGTGTTGGAACATCAGGAAACAAGTGCTCATAGTCATGTAATAGCTGTTTTAGTTCATTTCTTTCCTGTTGTTGTAGATGTGAAAGTTTCTGGTCTAGGTTGTTCAATATTTCTGAATTCCGAAGATTGGTTATACCAGAGTCACTATAGTCTGATTGTACTCCATCGTTGATATCTTCACTGTGTGGGACAGGTACAACTAAATTAACTAAATAATTAGCTGAGCTATCTCTGTCAAAATATTCCTTTAACATATTTATATGACAAAGTTGTTTCTGTTTCCGTCTCCCAGGAGTGTTAATGATATAATTTAAGTCATTTACTTTCTTTTCAACGGTATAAGGACCATAAAATTTAGCCTGAAGAGGATTCTGAGGTATGGGAAAGAGAGCCAGAACTTTGTCACCAGGTTTAAAACTCCTTTCCTTTGAATTTCTGTCATACCTTAATTTCATTTTTGACTGGGTAGTGTGAAGATTAGTTCTTGCTACTTCACAGGCCTTTGACAACTTGTATTTGAAATCAGAAACATAATCAAGAAGATTAATCTTTGAATCTTCATTTGAAAGAAGTTTCTCTTTCAATAATTTCAGTGGTCCACGGACAGTATGACCAAAAACTAGTTCAAAGGGACTAAAACCCAACGACTCTTGAACTGATTCCCTAACAGCAAACAACAACAAATGAACACCCTCATCCCAATCCTTTTCTGTATCAAAGCAATATGATCGAATCATATTCTTCAAAGTTTGATGAAATCTTTCCAAAGCACCTTGACTTTCAGGGTGATAGGCAGAAGATTTAAACTGTTGGATGCCTAGTTCATGCATAACTTGTTGGAAAATTCCAGACATAAAATTTGACCCTTGATCCGACTGGACAGATTTGGGAAGGCCAACAAGTGTAAAAAACTTCACCAAAGCTTTCACAATAGTTTTAGTTTTTATATTTCTCAGAGGAATTGCTTCTGGAAATCTTGTAGATGTACACATGATGGTCAACAAGTATTGGTTGCCTGACTTGGTTTTAGGTAAAGGACCAACACAGTCTACTATTATTCTACTAAATGGTTCATCAAATGCAGGAATATGTTGTAAATGAGCCTTAGGTATTTTCTGATTGGGTTTTCCTACCATTTGACAAGTGTGACAAGATCTGCAGTATTTAGAAACATCACTTTTGAGTTTCGGCCAATAAAAATGATTCAAGATCTTGTGATAAGTCTTACGGACTCCTAAATGACCAGCCAAAGGAGTTTCATGGGCTAAATTAAGAATTTCCTGTCGATATGACTTAGGAACAACAATTTGATAGCTCACTGACCACTCGTCACCAGCGGGTACATCAGGTGGTCTCCATTTCCTCATAAGGACCCCATTTTTCACAAAGTAACACACTGGAACTTGTGTGGCTTCAGTTTCACTAATAGCCCTCAGAAACAAACAAGATATCTCAGGATCTTGCTCCTGTTCAACGACAAGGGATTGTATTTTGTCATCCTGATTAGAATAAAGAGAATGAGTTGCCAAAAGAGGATCACTGTGATCAATACCATTTGATTGATCAATACCTGAGGAAAAAGTGACCTCATCAAAAGACTGACCAATACATGTGTCAGCTAAAGGAATAATATCCTGATCAACATCACTCTCAAGAGCTCTTTTTGCCATAGCTCTAGTAACTGCACAAGCAGGGTACAAATCAGGGATTTCAGTTTTGACAGGATCAACTTTCTGATCCAAACAAGGCTTGTCAGTTACAAGTGGATTAACCACAACCTTATCTCCAGCTAGGTCATTGCCTAGTAATAAATGAACACCCTCTATGGGTAAAAAAGTCACTACCCCAACAGTCACAGGTCCAGAAACTAAGTCTGATGCCAAATTTACACAATGGAGAGGAACATTTACAAAGCCGCACTCTACTTCCTGAACAAGAACACTTTCACTTGAAGAAGACTCCTCAGACAAAGGCAAAGTACCTGATAATAAAAGACTCTGAGAAGCTCCAGTGTCCCTTAATATTTTAATTGGGATAGGCTTGGCAGAATCACCAATAAGTGATATAGAACCTTCTGACATGAATGGTTCATAAGCCTCCAAAATAGAATCAGACTGGGGTTTGTTTGACCCAACAAATGTATTGCTTTCAATACAAGACCGTGACCTTGACCTCGTAGAAATAAGAGCATTTGGAAAAGCTCTGTCTTTACTCTGTTGCTTATTTTTCAACTTGAAGCAATCAGAAATAACGTGCCCTTTCTTTTTACAATAAGTGCACGTAGGAAGAGATAAGGATTTCTGATCAGTCTTATCAGATGTTTGATTCCTAACAGTTGTGCTGTTGTGAAATTTGGAAGTACTCGAATGAGATTGAAATGGTTTTTTACCAGAAAACTGCTGAGAGGACGATTTATTACCAAATGAAATTTTGTGAGTCAAGGAATAATCATCAGCCATACGAGCAGCATTTTCCAAAGTTTCCACATTCTGCTCGTCAAGATAGGTTTTAACATCACTATGGATGCACCTCTTGAACTCTTCAATTAATACAAGCTGTCTGAGGTTATCATAAGCTTGATCAACTTTCTTGGCTGAGCACCACCTATCAAATAGTTGTTCTTTATCCCTTGCAAATTCGACACGAGTTTGTCCAGTTTCTTTTCTACAATTCCTAAACCTTTGTCGATATGCCTCTGGTACCAACTCATAAGCTCTCAAGATGTACTCCTTAACCACATCATAATCAGTGCTTTGTTGTACTGACAGTGAAGTGTAGACTTCACGAGCTTTGCCAATAAGTACACTTTGTAATAACAAAGTCCAATGCTCTCTGGGCCATTTCAAGTTTTCAGCTATTTTCTCGAAATGAAGAAAGTATTTATCTACTTCTTTTTCCTGAAAAGGGGGTACTAAATTAATATATCTAGTAACATCAAAACCTGAACTTGTTTTTAAAGGAGTGGAGTGTGCTCTGTTTGCCAGTTCTAATTCTCTTAACTTAAATTGCATTTCCCTTTCTTCTCTTTGCATCTGCATTTGTATTTACCTCTCTTCTTTCTCTCTCTCCATCTGCATTAGCCTCTCTTCCTTCTGCATTTGTATCTGCCTCTCTTCCTTCTGCATTTGTAGCTGCCTCTCTTCTTTCTCTCTCTCCATCTGTATCTGCCTCTCTTCTTTCTCTCTCTCCATCTGTATCCGCCTATCTTCTTTCTCTCTCTCCATCTGTATCTGCCTCTCTTCTTTCTCTCTCTCTCTCTGAATCTGAAGCTTTGCCAACTCTAAATCCATCTGGTTCTTTAACTCTAATTCCCTTAATTTCCTGTCAGAACCAGATACAGGCTTTCTCTTCAAACTTAAAGCACTATTTTCAAAAATTCCCTTTCCTACTAAATACTGAATTAAAATAATCTTTATTTCCTGTTTTGTCAATGATACTTTTGCCTCAGATAGACTGTATTTTCTGGCAAGCTCGAGCAACTCATCCTTTCTCATGCATTCTAACCCCTCCTGGGTAGGTTTTGAAATGAAATTCTGAACATTAGATGCCATTGTAAATGCTTGTTGGTTTCACACAAAAAAATTCTCTATATAAAATCTTTGCCAAAGACAAAAAAAATTCAGAGACAAAATCAATATGAATTTCAAAGATAAATTTAATATCTCTAATATGCTTTAAAGAAATTCAATCCCAGGCGAGCCCCCAATTTCTGTTACGACTCTATGGTCTAAGAAAAATGTAACAGAAAGAAAGTGAAACCAACAAATCATGTAAAAAATCAACAAGCAATTTATTACTAGATAATTAAAATGAAAAATCAAAAAGTCACTTACAGTAATGTGTTTTGAAATCCTAATAATCCAATAAGAATGATTGTTCTAATCACAAGTCCTAAATATAGAATGTTCCGAATTCATGGCTGTGTCCTTGAATGTTATGATGTGCTAATGTTCTCCAAAGTCCTGATGTACTAGTAATCTTGATGTGCTGATGTCAAAATGAAGTATTCCAAAATCTCTGAATAAGTTCACATAAATTCCAAAATCATCAATTAAAAATCCAAAATCCAAAAGTTTATGAGCACTGTTATAATCCAATGAATATTTAAAATAATTCCTCTCTTAGAATTTGGAATGAATTTTCACAACTGTAATAGCTCTTTACAAGACTGATGGTAATGTCAAAACTGAATAAATGTCCACCAAACATGGTATATATAAAGATTGGTCACATGACAGAATGTTCTAGAATGTGTGTCATCTTAATGGAATTTTACTTGTAAACAAAATTCAACCTTGACCTTCAAATTGAGAAAACATATTGATTAAAACAACCTAATTCAAGGACACTAGTTAAACATGTTTCTCCTGACAAACACTAAGATCCAAGCAAATATCAAAGTGAAGAAACATTTACAACTTCCCAAAATATCTATAATATTCTATAAACATCATACATAACAATGTTATGGCTATGATCTAAAGATGCACTAATTGACACATCTACATGTTATGGCCATGATCTAATTATGCACTAATTGACTCATCTACATGTTATGGCCATGATCAAAAGATGCACTAATTGACACATCTACATGTTATGGCCATGATCTAAAGATGCACTAATTGACACATCTACATGTTATGGCCATGATCTAAAGATGCACACATTGACACATCTACATGTTATGGTAATTTTTCTTAGAGTCATTGTTCTTTTTACCTACAGCTGGATTAAATATATAACAGAATTTTGTGAATGCAACTGTACTGTACTCTTTGAGTTCTCAGTAGATTGCTATGAAACTTAGTACATATTATGGTCATCATCAGAAAATATGCATGTTGACAAATCATTTTACTTGCATTTTTTTAGACGAGTTACTCTTTTTACTATAGGCTCATCTCCCTCATGGGGGCAAGAGTGGGATCTAGGAGAGGCTGATATACATATACATTAGCAAATTGGTCACCATTCCACTAGTTATTATTATTATTATTATTATTATTATTATTATTATTATTATTAAATTAATCTGATGGAAATATTGAATTAGTGCTTCAGCTTCTATAAACTCTTATTGAATGTTTTCAGCTATAACTTGGCATCTTTGGGTGCAACCCTCACCCTGAACACAGCTTTGCTTTTTATATTAACAAAGAATAATATTGAAAGAATTAAGATTTGAGTCTACAAGTAACTCATCACCTTATTACCTTTGCATAAAATGGCAACAAGTGACTCCCATATGTTCCCATTTCCTTGACCTGTCACATATATAATGTTTACAATTGTAACTCCATATTATCAGGGTCTAAAATTTGCACAAAATTAGACTCATCTGAATGCATGAAAATCATGCATCATATTGGAAAGCCCTATATTTGTTACTTGGTTAAATCTCCCCTATTTTTTAAAAAAATTCACTCTTTTTTTCAGATAGAGAGGGAAATTTTCCCCCATAAATTTTCATTTGTAGAAAAGACCCTGCATTATTTTTAAGTACTAAAAAATTGATGCCAATTCATATCTGTTGTTTGCACTACTACAGTTCCAGCTGTCTCAGAATTTAATCTGATTTCTTAATTATTTATCATACCAGTATTGGCATGCTTATTATATTTACTCACAAGATGTGAGTCATCAATAAAATAAATTATGGTTTTACCATATCTACAGATGCAAATGATGACTTGAAATCTTCAGTTACCATATATACTTGTATATTAGTTGAATCCAACTGCAAGTTGAATAGATCCAGATATGCCAGTGTGCATAATGCACTGGCAGGTCTGGGTCCATACATTTTATTAGAAGTAATCACTGGAACAAACAACTCTGACCCTGATTTGCTGGCACAGTACCTTATGGCAGATCAGGTCTATGTTGTTTGCAATTGGACCTGACTTATTACTGACTTATTAGTGAGTATATACAGTATTACTACCCAGTGGCCCACACTTCAGCATTGGGGATACTATGATAATTTTTGTTTGTTCTTTAACTCTATCTCCTCCTAAATTGCTGGGTTGAAATTCACAAGACTTGTTACAATAGTCAGCATTGCACCTAAAATCTCTTGGGTGAGGGATACTGTGTCCCCCTGTCCCACAATTCAAGAGTGCACACAATATTTGAAAGAGACAAATTATTGTCCATAAAATAATAGCTGCCACTAATTGTCCATAAAATAATAGCTGCCCCTAATTGTCCATAAAATAATAGCTGCCACTAATTGTCCATAAAATAATAGCTGCCACTAATTGTCCATAAAATAATAGCTGTCACTAATTGTCCATAAAATAATAGCTGAATGAGTGTTTAAAAATTCATCAGATTTGCATGGGTTGAATATCATAAAGTGAAACTCCTTGTCAAATACATCAAGTCAATGGGTTGCTGGTACATATAAGTGAAATTTTTCAGTATGACACAATTGTTGAGATCACATTGGTTTTCTTTAACCAGAAGTGTGCACTGCCGATTTATGGCAGATCATTAATCGCTAAAGATTTCCCAAAGTCTTGCATACTTATTGTAGATTTTATCATTTTCTTTCATAGGACAGTTATTGTGATTAGTACAATTGTATAAACAGGTTTTTTTTAATTACCTAATATGAGACAGAAGTCACAATCAAGTCATTCATGTCCAGTCTCTTCCAGTATTCACCTTAGTAAAAAGTGACATCATATTCATTGTGCCATAATGTAATGATCACATAATTTCGAGCTACACAGTAAGTGTTGATTTTACAATTGCTAAAGATTTTCAGAAACCTCTTATTGTTTTCACTGACTTTATCATTTTCTTTTACAGGACTGTTATTATGCTTGTACACAGGGCCGTCACAAGTTTCTGCCCCCCCCATTCGGAAAATAATACCACAAACTCCGCTTAACAGCGCCCCCTGGACTTGGCACCCCGGACGGTCGCACCCCGGACGGTCACCCGTATCACTTGCCCCTTATGACGGCCCTGCTTGTACAGGAATTTTTCTTTTTCATTATTTAATAAGAGACAGAAGTCAGAACCATGTCATTTCATGCCCAGCATTCAAAGCTACAATGCAACTAGGTAAAAGTGATGTCATATTGATGATGCCATTTTGTATTGATCACATCATTTCGAGCTGCACAGTAAATGTTGATTTTGCAAAACTTGACTACCTTAATCAATTTCTTAATAACCTTTTCAGAAAATCCAGAAGCATTATGATGAGAATCCAGCAGGGTATGTGACAGTGAACTCAATTTTGGAAGCAGAGAAGCAAGCCAAGGCTGCCAAAGATGACAGCTCAGCAACCACCGGTGTTCTTTGGCTGAAGAGGTAACTTACACAGACACTGGTCCATTATACTGTGGCACCTGACCCAAAAGTTGTCTCTGAAGACAAGCTGTCCTTTAATACAGGTTTTAGAGCTTCTAAAGTATTAAGTATATAATCAGATTTTGTGGCCTTTAGTACAGGATCAGCTGTCATTGGTATTTTACTATAAAATATTACTGTGCTTTTATCTCAGCTGCAAACAGCATAGATCCAGATCTTCTATTGCATATTGCACCAGAATATTGGGATCAACACTGTTCTGTATTTGATTTCAAGCAAACATCATTGACAATGATCAGTCAGTATGTCCTCTGCCTTTTTTGTCGCATACTATGAAAAGACCTGGGATGTAAATTGTGGCCATTTTGAGATACCCTCAAGCCCATGGTTGTTATTTCATCATAATAAATTTATTGACATCAAAATAACTTGATGACCTGTCATCACCAATAGTAAGGTAAGCAATAGTTTAAGGCTGTGGAAACTGACTGTTTTCTTCAATTTGTTACCTTAAAAAGTTGCAGGAATTACATTGATTAAAAGTGCCAGTATTTCGTTGATGGATGAAATGCCCTCAAATGTTTTTTGAAATGCATATCTTTCATTACGAAGATCTATTCTTCGATTAACATGCTGGATATTCATCGGGCCCAAAAGTTATTTCAATTTGGGAAGTATCATACAATTACCTCTGAGTCTCTTTTATAGAGTCGAAATTATTCGACTTGCATCAGAAAGAGATGAGGATTCCAATAGAGACAGTGCTGTGCCTTCACATTATTTGCTGGCAGATCTGTGTCTGTGTTGTCCACATTATTTGCTGGCAGATCTGGGTCTATGGTGTCCACAGTTGGGTATAAATACAGGTATAAATATGGTAATCAGTAACATAATTATTATTAACCTCTTTATTGTAAATTTCATTGATGCAAAGAACACTCACTATATAATAGCAAGCAAAGCTCAAGTCCTGCTTGGTAGCAAGCTCTTTAGATAACATGTATTTTTAAAGCAAGGTATTTGAAGCTGTGCTCCAAGCAGTTTGAAAACTGTGGTACCGGAATTGCCTGTAAGTTGAGGCCATTTATCTTCCAGTGCTTAGAGTCTACACGTAACAAAAAGGAATGAAGCAACATGAGTAAGTTTATATAGCTTCCACCATAAATGATCAGCTCTGCCATTGAAGTTATTTATCATTGGAAATATTCCCCCCAATTTATGTTCTGTTTTTTAAAAGTATTAATTAACAGTATTATTGAACATTGTATGCAACACAGTAAGAAATACTCTGTACAGGCTACAAACATCCATCAAATAACTCAGTGTTGTGATAGAAAGTTGGTCAGTGCAGACACTTAAAAGCAAACTTCACATGCTTCTCAGGTTTTACCTACCATATGTACTTGTCTATAATTTGGGTCCAACTACAAACAATATAGACCCAGATCTGCCATCGCATAATGCATGGATAAATCAGGGTTTGTGTTGTTTGTTCTACTGATTACTCCTAACAAACTGCATAGACCCAGATCTGACAGCGCATTGTGCAATGGCAGATCTGGGTCTGTACATTTTGCTGTTGGATCCAACTTGTATGCAAGTATGTATGGTATTTCACATTTTTAATACTTGAAAAAGACATTCATGAGGCTAGGACACACTGCAATCTTGTTAAAATCAGATCTGATGGACACCAATAAGTTCAGTTGACCTTGTGGTTCACCAATCAAATCACAGCTTTCAAATTTCAGAAAGTGACGCACATCATTCAGGATATATCGTTACTAACAGTAACTCTTCCTAACATGAAATGGAACATTTTGTCTGATAGGCTACTAAAAATAAGCACACTGGGAATTCCAAAGGTCACTAAAACATTAACATTTATTGGTGTCAGTGAGATCTTTGCATAGGACTGTGGAGATCTGATTTTAATCAGACTGAGGTACATTGTTAGAAAATGAGACTCTTAAATAAGTGCTCACTTCATACACGATTTATGAAATGAGTAGAATTATTTCCATATTTCGTGAACCATGGACAAGCAAAAACATTAAAACTACAATTGCATGTATGAATGTAAGTTTGTAATATGTATGTATGTAGGACGTATGATTGTATGTATGTATGTATATGGGCTGATCAAATTTTTTTTTCAACCACTTGTCCAGGACAAGTGGTTTCAGAAACTTTACTTGTCCTACCTGCATTTTCACTTGTCCCAGAATTTAAATCTCTTGCCTAGGTTCAACGAGTTGTATGTATTTTAATCAATATTAAAAAAAAAAAAACGATGTACAACATATTTATTTTTTCAAAGGGCTTCATATTTTTGTTTTTGTTACTGTCAGGGTATCTTATATACACTATTTCTTGCTCCAATATGGTAGCATCAGAACTTCCGTCAGCAAGAATGGAAAGAAATTTACTGGAATTCAGACCTTCCCTAACTTCTTCTCTCAAGACTCTATCAATTGAGAGAAAAAAGGCTCTTGCCCTGAATCTGTTCATATAATTAGCACTAAGTTTAAGACCATTCTTCTCCTGGAGTGCACACAACATTTCCATGAAAAAAAAAGGTTTTCCATATTGGGCTATGGTGTAGGCTGTGTTAAAGAGTGCTCTCATTTTATATGTTTTTCATTTCATTCTCATTTAGTTTTAAAATGGCCTTTCCTGGTGGAGAGTTAGCAACTCTAACTTCAGGGATTTTCAGCATATGTTGGCTAGTGTCATGCATATACTGTGCTGCACAGGCTTTATGAGGTCCAAAGCTGTCATGAGACTTGCTTGATTAAATCCTGAATTTGTCAGTTCCATTGACAAATACACTGTGCAAGTTTGAATATTGTTTGCAATAACTGCAAAACATCTTTCCTTCCGAGTCAGTGAATTCGAGCCATGGATAATTATCAACCCAATGTGGCTGAAGATTTCTTTGTCTCTTAGTTGTGTCATATTTGACATTTTTTGTTGCCACAGAGTCTGGCTTATCTCCCTTTGGAGGAATAGTTACCTCAGACTCAGTGGCAGCCTTACATTTTATTCTTCCACTTTTACATGAATTTATCTTCTCTGAATCTTCTTTATGACCTTCCTTGTGAAAATAATTTAATAAACTCATTTTATACAAAAGAGATCACCTCATTTGACAACTACTTCTACTGAAGTGATCATAACATACATTTTGCCTTTTCAATGCAAAACACAGACTGATCCTTTAGTGTAGTTGTTTCGATTGAAACGTAATACCACATGTTGAAGTCGATCCTCTGTATAATGAATTTTAAAAAAGTAAAGACCCAATACTGTCATCTAATCAGCTCATAAAGGAGATGGACATTTATGTTGATAAAGTGGCTTTCATTAATTTCATTGCAGAAATCAAAGGGTGGTGTGCTCATGAGTATCAATGTTGAGTAAACACAATGTAACAAGGTTGTTTAATGCACTGCTAATTAATGAAGCTGGATTTGTTTGAAGTGCTTTGATTGGCTGATAATTTGGTTGCTGAGCCAAACATGCAGTCAAGCAGTAATAGAACAAGTGCACATGTGACGGTTGTCAATGACCACTGACTTTAGTATCACAGGATGTGAATGAATAAATGGAGGTAGATTCAAGCATTCAGTATGCCTATAGGGCATGAATGACCAGATAAAGGTAGATAAAGTGATTAAAGTATGAAAATTAGCACTTGATCAACTTGTTTTAAAATAGGAAAAAAGCACTTGTCCCAGACTAGTGACTTGGAAAATTGTACTTATTGGACTTAAAATGTATAGTCCTGGATGTCTGGCTATAGGATTTGATCATTCCTGTGTATGTATGTTATAGGGTTTAATGGCACCTCAGCTCAATAATGCCTATATGGTCCCATTTAAATTTTATTTGAAATGAGCACAAATATAGTACTTTTAATTATGATATGAGAACACTCTTTGGATGCTGTAATTCCAATGCATTTAGGTTCCATTGCCATAACATTTATACTTTATTTTACATCCAGACATCCAATTGCTAGTAACGTGGCATAATATAAAATATTGGTATATCATTTTATGAACTTGGTGGTTCAGATATCACAATATTAGTTTATTATATTGATATAACAATATTGGCATAGCATTTGAAAAATGTTGTAATTTTCATAAATTAATATTAGCAACCTTTTCCTACTTGACATGCATTCAGATTGACTTAAACTTATTCTGAATAAATGTAATAGAACATTTACACTAGTGAATCTTCATCATTGAGAAGCTCCTATTTCCTTGATGTTAATTATTAAGCACCTTGTTGACACTGATAGCTGACTGGCCTTGACTTTAAGCTACAAGATAACCATTTCATCATGCATGGCTGAGTATGGTCATAGGAACCTGATGATGTTGTCTTAGTGTATACGAGCATCCTGTCAACGACAAAAAATCACAAAAACAATAACTTTGGGCCCCTATGTGTACAAACTAGTGCAATATTCTATATCATGGTCAGCATTATAGACTTATGTGCATAATGGCTGAGAAGAGCCATGAGATGATTGCAGAATGCTAGCTTTATGTTTTCTGGTGGAATAACAAATTGCTAATATTGCATTGATTCTGTCTTGTCCAAAGCAAGTGTCAACAAAGACATAGAGCATATCTTATGATCTTTTGCTTCTTGATAGCAGTCATTTTAATTATTTTATTATCATTGTATCATTTAATTTCAACAAAATAAGATCTATCTATTGTTTCTTCTTAAATCAATATGTCACTATAATTTTGCAATATTTCATTCAATGTTGCAATATATTGCAATATGATTTTCAACTTAATACCCACACCAACCAAATGCAATTAATAATATTGAATACCTAAAGGGGCATTAGTTAAATTTTTCACTGTTATGTACGTAATGCTTCAAATCATTTTCTTGTTCATGGACATTATTTAGGCTGAGTATGTGCCAAATATATAAGAAATTCAAACCAGGAGAAAATGATAAGATGATTTTTGTATCCTTTTTGCTAACATTAATTTGCATTTGTCAATTAATTACCATATTTACTCAATTTTAAGTTTAGTCCAGCTGCAAACAATGTAGATCATAATGCACCAGCAGATAAGGGTCTGTGTTGTTTGTTCTACTAATTACTTGTAACAAACTGCATAGACCCAGATCTGCCATCGCATTATGCAACAGCAGATCTAGGTCTTTGCAATTTGTAGTTGGATCTGACTTACATGCGAGTATATGTGTATATGCAAACAGAAAAAAATGAAATAAGAGGTTAACTAGAATGACCGCTACCAGTTTGGACTTTCAATGGAATATTCAAGAGGGGCCTAGTCCTCTTGGGGCCCCGGGTGGCCGAGTGGTCTAAGGCACTCGCCTTTACAGATCACTGACATCTCACCTCTGTCCGCGTGGGTTTGAGTCTCTGGCTCGGCCAACGAGGGTATGTGAGAAAGCTTGCCAGTAGCTTCCTGTGGGTCGGTGGTTCTACCCGGGGTTTCTCTGGTTCTTCCTCCACCAAATATACTGGCCGCCATGTATAGCCTATCATGTGCTGAAAAATGGTGTTAAACCCATAACAACCAACCTAGTCCTCTTGATAAAATAATGTTTGCAGGGTATACATCAGGGGTGTATAATATGGCAGAATTATCTCGTTCATGTTTAACATGCATGACACATGGTTAGCATGCATGGCACATGGTTAACATGCATGGCACATGCACACTGTCAAACCTATTTATAAAGTGGGCCAAGATCTAATTTTTCAAATCAAAGGTCAAAAGGACATTTCATGTTGATCAAACTATTATACTATATTCACTGGGGATAACTATGACATTAAGGATACAGTGACTACGCATGGATTATGATAAAAACACATGTACTGTTATACTATATTCACTTTTATAACCATGACATTGAGAATACAGTGACTATGCATGGATTATAATTAAAACACATGGTTAATTCTCATCAGAGGTAGGTTTTGCCTTCTTTCTCCTTTTCTTACACTTTCTAGAAAAGTTTTAGACCATGAAACACTACAGACACCCTACTCTGTTGATTATATTTGATAAATGTTGTGGTTTTCAAAATTACTTTGACACATTGTTGTAGGGGTATGCAACTTTTTATTTGGAAAGCTGAAAAAACAACATATAACTGATATTGTTCAGTATTTGGAATTACACTGTGAATATTATCAAATAGTGATTTGGGTTTTATTGCATTTCAGAATGTGTAATTTTCCCCAAAATTCTGAATAACCTTCATCAAATACACTTTCATTGATTTAGAGTAAACTCATGAAAGTTTTATTAGATTTACAACATTTATATGCCAGATTCACTTATTACACTTACAACATTTATATGCCAGATTCACTTATTACATTTACAACATTTATATGCCAGATTAACTGATTACATTTACAACATTTATATGCCAGATTAACTGATTACATTTACAACATTTATATACAAGATTAACTGATTGCATTTACAACATTTATATGCCAGATTCACTTATTACATTTACAACATTTATATGCCAGATTAACTGATTAAATTTACAACATTTATATGCCAGATTTGCTTATTACACTAGTCTTACATCATTTATATACCAGATTCACTAACCTCCATTACAAGTACTATATAGACCAAAATATAACTTGTATGATTTTAGTAGTCTTCATTACACATTTAATTTTATGAATTGCATCAATCCAGTCATAGGCAGCACCATTTTTATGGAGTATCTTATTTTTGCAAAATGAATGCTATTGGACATGTTTTTATCCTGGCAGTGTCACTCTACCTAGACAGTGGTGCTTGTGCTTGTTCCATTTTCAAAAACACCCCTATTTGTGATTTTTAGTAAATAAAAACAGCAATTTCTTCTTGAATTTCTTTTTTTTTTTTTCTTGCTGAGAAAGACCCCTGTTTTGTGATTTTATCAGTATGGTTATATTTAAGAGCCAGCTTCTCTCAAAAAAGCATACCTTTAAGATCTCATAAAAAGTCAGTAATATTAAAAAACCTGTTTAGAAATCTTCAGTACTTAAAACTTTATTGGAAAAAGATCAACAACAACAGATAATCATTTTTCTTGATCTGTATATATACCTGACACCATCAGCTGATGAACAGTCACAATAGTTCTTCCTTGAAAATTCCACTTAATCTGTCTCTAATGGGGTGTCCAAACCTCTCAGAAACATGGTAGGAGTCCAAACAAAACTTCCAGTGGACACCCTTGCCCCCCTCTCTCATCTCCCCTCCCAGCGCCCAATATTTTCGACACAAATGCCCCACCTGGATCCTAGTTAAGTTCTAGCATATGCCAGGCACAAAGTGCTGGATTCATTGTTAAAACCACAACAGGTTTATCACAAATAATGGACTTTTTGGAGACCATAGTGTCTGGAAAGTAGAAAAACCCAATGGAAGAAATAGACCAAACTTCACTTTGATAGCATTGAGCCACATGTTTGGAGTGTATTCCATTTGAGCATATTACACACATAGTCATTGTATTTGCAATTTTATGATTATCCCTAGTGACAGGAGAAAACTACATGCACTTCATCAAGGAACAGGTGAAGAAAACCATGAATAGAAATCTTATTTACTGAAGAAGACAGAAGACATGCAATTCAGCCCAATTAGTAATAGACAATTTACCACTCTTATAATTTAATTGCATTAAAGGCATTTTAGGTATTGAAACTAACATGTAAGCAAAAAGCAGATGTATACGTAAACAAGTAAAAATACTTACAAGTAGAGCAAACATTTAATCACTTAATGGTTATATTCCACCTCAATCTTCTGTTTTCAAGCATCTCTGTGATCCTGTTGATTGCACATGTGTAGTCTCTTTCCAGGGGCCCCAGTCAATAAAGTGGTCTAAGGCGCTCACCTTTACAAATCACTCACATCTCACCTCTGTCCACATGGGTTCGAGTCTTGGCTCGATCAGTGATGGTATGTGAGAAAGCTTGCCAGTAGCTTCCTGTGGGTTGGTAGTTCTTCCCATGGTCTTCCCGGGTTTTCCTGCACCAAATATACTGGCTGCCATGTATAGCCAGCCTATCATGTGCTGAAAAATGGCATTAAACCCCACAAAACCAAACCAAACTGTACTTTCCTTATTCTTGCATCTTGTTGCCATTTCACTCTTTTTTCACTCAATTGTTGTATATTTATCAGTTCTACCCATCTACATGTGTAGCCTTAAATTGAAGTAATGGAAATGCTTACTGCAATGGCATGAACTGATGTCCTTGGAAAAGGGGGCAGAGCAAACAAATACTTTTTACAACCCATATAAGTTGTTAAAGAATTTGCATCCTCTTTCAGCGACTGCATGGTCAAATTCAAAATACCCATTTTGCTTGGGGTATGGAAGAACTCTATCAATTTCAGTGTAACAGAAGTCAAAGGTCAATGTCACTCTGATTGAAAGAAGAAAAATGGTTTCCACACAATAACAATACTTCAACATTGCAGGCCATGACAAAACTTTGTGGATGGCCTGCACTTGGAGTAAGGAAGAACCCTATTGAATTTGCATCAAAAGGTCCAAGGTCAAGGTCACTACAAGAAAAATGATTCTGATAACAATTTTTGTACATTCAGAAATTGTGGATGACTTGTATGATGAATAAGAAAGAAGCCTATTGATTTTAGGATCAAAGGTCAAGGTCATTTTGACTTAAGAAGAAATATGGTTTATGCATAATATCTTTAGTTCTAGACCACATATCTTGACCAAAGTTTGTGGATGGCTTGCACTTTGGGTTATAAAGAAACCTATGTACTATTTGGTCTAGAGGTCAGAGGTCATTGCCATGGTAAATCTGATAAGAAAATAATGGTGTTTGCACAATAAATATAGCTGAAGACTGCATACCTTTACCAAAGGTCCAGGTTATTAAAACCCATTAGTTAATAATCTCCAGAGTCAACCATGCTTTAGTAGTGCCTACATAGAGGACTATTAAACAATGGCTGGCATTTAATGTGTCATTCACAGCACTTTTGTTTAATAATGATGAATTACTCTACATTAAAATTGTATCATCAGAACACTGATTACATGTATGCTGAATCACACTCATCAAAAGTGTCAATAAATTACATTTGGGATATTTGCTGTTTTCTTTGAAAAAAACAATTTCTGAATGAAGAATTAAAATAATTGATGTTAATAGTCAGTTAAAATAATATTTAATTTAATTTGTAAAATATAATTATAATAATAATAATAATAATAGTATTCTATAATAATAATAACATTATTCATTTATACCATTAGTCAAGTTTTCCTTTCATTGTCTCCAAATAATTCAGAACTTATCGGTTTATTGTAATCATCAGAAGTTTTCCTTCAGTGATTGCTACCGTAACTTCTGAGGTAATCAGATTCACTGACCATTGTTTTCACAAGAAGCACTGTCTTTTATTTTATGCTAGGCAGTGAATTACTGTATTTTCCGAGTGAAATAATCGTGATATTTCACTGCAGTGAAAAAATATCATATTTTTCCACTGTGGTGAAAAATTATGATATTTTTTCACTGGCCATCAATAGACATTGATAACATTATGAGTAAGAAATTTCAAACTTTTTATAAGATGCTTGCATGCTGTAAAGGTTAAGATGGCTGCCTCCCATTCAGGTGGACCAAGTTCAAATCCAGCAACGGACAAATATTTTTTTTTTTTGCATTTTCTGTTTTACCTTGAATTGGGAAGGAGCATTTTTATGTAACTACTGATATTTTATGTGATAATATACACAAAACAGAGCAGAACATAAACGGTAAACCGCTGACATTATCGTGTGGGATACAGCAATAAATCAGCTACTTCAGTGTCTTATACAAACTGCTAGACAATACACTTGAACATAAAATAAAAAGAATATTTGCTTGCTCCGAGTGAATAACGGATATATTTCATCTTGTGGGTGAAAAACATAGGTATTTTCACTCGTGGCTTCGCCACTCATGAAAATACTGAGTTTTTCACCCACTCGATGAAATATATCGTTATTCACTCATTTCAAGCAAATATCCTCTCTATATTAATGAGGTGTGGTGATTTGTTAATTAATTTTCCATGTGTATTCTCTGTCTTGACATGGGTGATAAATAAATTACAATCTACAGAATTTATGCATGATCTTAACATAAGAGGAGGCACAAGAATGGCTAAACTAGCTGACTGTTCTTTCAGTACATGTACCTTATTGGCCTAACTATAACACACACACAGAGCTGCCATCAAATAATATGCTAGCAATTTGTTCTGTTAATAATGTGCTTGCAAATTAGGGTCTCGGCAGTTTGTTCTGTTAATAATTTGTATTGCATATCATAAATGTAAAACTTCATCCTATTGGTTGAAAGTTGATTATATTGTATTAACTATTCTATGGTACATACTGTATTGGTCTAATTTTATGATAGTGACTAGTCCATGTTAGGGTGTATTGTCATATCATACATATCACAATTAATGACATCCAGACTGATTGAAGGAATACTATAATTGTCTATATCAAATATGGATCATTCCATATCAGATGACAATGTCGCATCACATATGTTGCATTACAGGACTACATTCATAGTGAATGAAGGAAAAGATCATTCAGTGCAATAAAAGTAATACTTATGAAGAGGGCAATATTATTGGGTATGGACTCTCTTCTGGCCAGGGCCTTGACCATTAAGTCTATATGTACTCGGCCTTTGCTCAGGCCATATCAACTTGGTGGTCCAGGCTCTGGCCAGAAGGTAGTCCATACCCAATGATATTGCCATCTTGATAAATAAGTATTGCTTGGAAATTTATCAATGAAGACCCCAGTTTGCTGATGCTTTATGCAACTTTCAAAATTGCAATTACTATCATTCATCTAATTATTATGAAATGTTTACCATATTGATATCGCTGTTTTCAAGAAAAGTTTTAATTTTACCAAAAATGCTTTCCAGATTAGTAGGTATGTTTAGCTTCCATGTGATTTTGGCAATGGCTCAATTGTCAGGATAATGGAATGTTACTGGCAAGTTCTTGATGTGAGGAACTCTTAAGTCCTCCAGACGATATAAACCAGTGTTCCCTTCTGATTTTTTTCAGAGGCTTGGAGTTTATGTTGAGATTTTTTGAAGAGCTGATTAAGGATTTCCGATCAGGAGCAAAGAAAGAGAGCACCAAGGATTGTGTAAATGCTGCATATGAAGTAACACTGACCCATCATCACAGCTGGATGTCAAAAAAAGTGTTTGGGGTAAATCTCATGATGATATATCAATGTCTCATATCATGATGCAATCTATTATCTTACTTGAAGTACTTAATGGCAAGACATCGTCAGTGCTAAGATTCTTTGTAAAAATTGGTTTTGAGTCATGACACTTGTGAACGAGTAAAAACTCATGGTACAAGTGCAATTTTCATATCACTTTCATGATTTTATCCTCGAGGTCAAGGTCACGTGTCAAAATTGTGTTAAAATCTTTGCAAGTCAGAACATGTTCAATATAACCTTGTGAGCAAGTAAAATCTTGGACCTCAGGTGTGTTCTTCATACCTTTTTCATACATGTATGTTTAAGGTCAAGGTCACAGGTCTCCATGACTTATTTTTGTGTTGAATTATAATCTTGGAAACCATTCAAGATAGTGATAGTTAGCTACAAGTCAAACCAGAAGTTTGCACAATTTATCTTTTTATGCATTAGTTTTTTTTAGCTCACCTCCATAAAGCAAAAGAGAACTATTTGTGCTACCTCTGACATCAGCATCCACACATTTAAAAGCATAAACATGTACAGCCTCACTGCATCTCAAATTCTTTCTTTCTAGATCTTGGGCAACACTTTGGAGTGGGGTTCATAGCACCAACCCCTTGGGGAGGGGGCTAAGATGGCTAACTGTGTACATACATGTACATTGGTTAAGTTTCTGTGTTTAGCTCAGGCTTTTTGCCTACTGTTTACATATTGTTATTCCTGAAATCATGAAACTTGATGAGGGTGTGCATCTTGAAGAGTGCTACACCCTCATCATAAAGGTTGCCACTATGACCCATATTTTGCACTTCTCTGACTTTGCTTAAATTTTGTAATTTAAGCAAATATCTCAAGCTCTGTTCAGACTAGATGATTGCATGAATCTCTTTTAGTACCACACTCTTACAACAGAAGGTAACTGTGACCTATATTTCACATTTTACAAGTTTTTGCATTTAACTCATGACCACATGTTGTATGTACTCTCTATACATACTGTTAAATCTGGAATAATGAAACTTGTTGAGGGGATGCATTTTGATGAGCACTACACCCTTATCACAAAAGTAGGTCACTGATACATATTTCACACTTTACTGACTTCGGTTCAGTTTTGTGTTTCAAGTTTTTTTCTCAAGCACTGTTCATTCTAGAATCATCAAACTAGATGATTGTATGTATCTTTATTAGTACCATATCCTTACAACAAAAGGTCACTGTGACCTACATTTCACATTCTGCTTGGTGAGGTCAATTTTTTCATTTGGCTCAAGATCGCTTGAGATTTTTGCATCCTATATACATACTGTTACACTTGAAATCATGAAACATGGTGAGGGGATGCATCTTCATGAGAACTACACCCTCATTGCAAAATTAGATTACTGTGACACATATTTCATGCTTCACTGACTTAAGTTAAATTTTGTGTTGTAGCTGTTCATGCTTGAATCAATCAACCAGATGAGATTATGCATCTCTGTAGTATACCCATACAAAGAAAGAAGCTTACTGTGGCCTGCATTTCAGATTTTACTGGCTTAAGGTAAAGCTTTTGCATATGGCTAATGAAAACATAAGCTTTTTGGAGGCTGTGTATATATTGTCCTATCTAGAAGCATGAAATTTGTTGAGGGGATGCATCTTGATTGGCACTACTCCCTTATTGCAGAAGTAGATCATTATGGCCCATATTTTACACATCACTGACGTGGGCAAAATTTTTTCATTCATTTCTCAGACACTGTTCGTGCTAGAATAATGAAATTGATCATGATGTACGTCACTTTTAGTACCATACCATTTCAACAAAAGAAGATTATTGTGACCTATATTCCGTCGTGTACTGGCTTTAGATAAGTTTTTGCATTTAAATCATGACCACATGAGTTTTTGGCATATATATCATATATGCATACTATCCTATCTAGAATCATGAAATTTGGTAAGGGGATGCATCTTGATAAGTACTACAGCCTTATTGCAAAAAGAGGTATCTGTGACCTGTATTTTATGCTTCAGTGACTTTGTTGAAATAATGTGTTCAAAGTTCATTTTTTGAGGGGTGCTGTTTATGTTTTTATTATGAAACTTGATAATTGGATGCATCTCTGTTAGTACATGATCCTTCACTATGACCTGCATTTTATGCTGTTTTAACCTACCTGCATTTTATGCTTTACTAAAATAGATTAAGTATTTGTGTTTAGCTTATGACCACATAGATATGTACATGATATATAAAGCCTAGTCTAGACAGAAAGCCCTTTCTGATCAGTGGAAGTAGGAATAAATATGTTTATTCAGTGGTAAACTTTCCATATTAATGACTCATTGTATACTTTGAAAGGTTACTGCAACTGGTTAACTGTGTATCGTACATGTGAATGAGTATAGTAATTAAATGAGTGATCTGAATGCATTTCATGAGAGACCTCAGCTGTTGTGGCAGATCAAGGTCAGTAAATTACTGATGGATGAACTATGCTTCTAATAGTGGTCATACTGGCTGCCTCTCCAAGGTTATGCAAAACCTGTGACTTTAAGCCAGTAAAATCTGGATTCTAGGGGTGGACAGTGATGAAAGTTTCTTAAATAGACTTTAAGAACAATGATTTTTAGAAAAAGATAAACAAAATTAATATCTGTTTTTTTTCCAACTCATTATAGTTACCTATACTTTGATATCATAGAAAAGAATATTCTTTTTTATTATGTATTTTATGCCCTGTCACAGCAATCAGTGTTTTGTTGTCAAGATCGCTTTAGTCTTAATTTTTTTTGCATGATAGTTAACATTTACAGTGACTGCTGGAGACTGCTGAAAGCTTCATTGCGGCATGTCATATAGTCTAGGATTTCATTCTGGTTTGCTTTTGTTTCTTCTCTTATTTGAACACTTAACACTATCATACTTTTACTCTCACTATTTTGATTCTACTCTTTTGTCTCAGTAATATGCACAAATCTGCATCTGAGATAGGGTGCAGCAGTATATAAAGTTAGCTCAAAGTTGCATCATTTTCATATGTTGGCTGTAAGCATGGAGCCATTAAATATGCTGGGATGAAACTTTGTGCATATACATAATCATTCAAGTACTATTTTCCAGATATTTTCATCTTCAAAATACATTATCCAATCATAATACCTTAGGAGTACAACCACTACCTCACAAATGCAGCCCATCCAAGCTAGTTTTAAGCCTTAAAAATGCTAAAAGTCATCTCCCCACATAGGTGGGAGTCAGACAAGAGTGATATCCCTTTTGATACAGAGATTGGTGCTGATTCCTGTCCATTCTGCAGTTACTACTTCCACTTGAGTTAGAAAGCAAGTTCTTTAGGAGACCTCGGAAAGCTGTTCTCAGTTTGTGTCTTTTTGACATTTGGAACAATTATGATGAGTTTCCTCACATAGGAATTATACTTCAACTGTATTTCTGTCTATTTCTCACTCTCTTCTATCCAAGATGAAGAATTCACACTTTATTGGGCTGTCTTCATCTTAAGAAATATATTTTGGTAACCTGCCATATGGTTAGTAGTATGTTCATTCAAATAATTTCATACTCAACCTAGTATATGAATTTTGTCACTAGCATCCTCTTCACAGTAAGTTTCATGCAACGCTTGACAGATTTCACCAATATAGTGTGTTGTTTTGCTCCTTACACTCTGACAACACACGGGGCAGGACTAAATGCACCAAGTGCAAATGCTGAAAGTTGGCGGAAGACGATCAAGCTACATGTCTGAAATGTATAGGGTGCAATTTAATTTGAGTCATATTTGCAACATATGTATACAATGGACAAAATCTGTGGGTGATCAACTTGGCCAAACAGTGCACTTGGGCTAATGAGAAAGCAAAGGAATGCACCATCAAGGATGAGGACACCATCATCATTGCCACTGCTGCGGTCTCATTGAATAACTTTCTACAGGTGGAAACATGGAAAGTGGAGAGTCCACTGGTCAGTAGCAGTGTACTAGTTCCCTCATCCATTGATCTATTGGACAAGATAGACCAGCTGCAATTTCAACAGGAACCACAGTCTGGTTGAGTCACTGACTTATTATATGGTTTAGTGAGGCAGCTTCATGTCCCAATTGTCAACAGGCTTTTCTTTTCACAGCAGTGCCTCACACCTAATTTTAACAAGCCTTGTTATAAGGCACATATGTTTTTCATACTGAGGTCCCAGCCATCAACAGAGACATTGGAGGCCTGGGAATGTCAAACCCACATTGATTCTTTTCTTAACATGTAACTACTGATTTGAAATTTCATTGCAATAGGTTCTGTGCTCGACTTGGTATCCAAGCTATATTTCAGCAATCTGAACACAGTCTAACCTCACCTGATGATAGCCCCAAGAGGCAACAACTGCTTCAGTATGTCATAGTGATAGTACTCATGTTCAACGTGGTTTCCATAGCAATATTTTTAGCAATCAGAACATAACCTAATCCCTTTCATTGAGAACCCCACTGGCACTCGTGCTTTGGAGTCAATCTCTCATATGGCTGATGCAGTAACAGAGTAGCTGAACACTGCTTAACTAATGCCATAGCTGCCTCCATTATTCTTCACCCGGCAATTGAGATGCATTTCTGTCGATGATCGCAACAGACCACTTAAGAGGCAAACCTCATGTGCCCTGTGACCCGGAGCCATGCCCTCATTTCATTTGAGAGATAAAAGAAATAGGAAGGACCCTCTAAGGCATGCACAACAGCAATAATGCCATGATTATGGTTCCTTTCTAATGTCCTGTTTTGGATGAATTTAATTTTTCCACATAATGGGAGACACTGTCCCACTGATATGTGGTTGATACTGGTAGTTTTGGAGTGCCTTAAGACCACTATTCCCCAACCACATTATAATGTTACCCATCATTATAGCAGTCCCAAGACACCTGTACAAAGCAGATGACTTGCAGCAGAATCAACACTGTCCTTTCACATAGTAGTGATTGTTCATACATAAAATCACCGGGATTTTACTCTAGATGGTTCTTTCTGCCAGTGGGCCAGTGGCATTCTTCAGATTATCATAGAGTCATCTCCCTCAACCTTTTCATCTGAACACCATGGTTTGGAATGGAGGAACCATGACAGTTTGTCAGTGTTGTTCACAAGGGAGATTTCACATTTAGGGACACTTTATACTAATTTAGGGCATACCTTTTTGGTCTGTTCATCAGTCCCTGTATCTTCACAAGAATTATGGACAAAGTCATATCCTTTAGCAGAGATGAATGGAGAGGTTTCATTTGAACCTGCAATTGTTGAACAGGCTCATATCAGGGAAGTTCTCAGGGGAAACACATCACTCCATTAAAAACATCAATACTACAGATAGTTAAATTTAGACACCGTTTTCTGTAGAATACTTACTGTTATTGAATCATCATATCAGCAGATAGTGAGATATATGTACCATGTATCACTCAGAATACTTATTGTTATTGAATGCTTTGACTGCATCATCATATCTGCAGATAGTGAGACATATGTACGATGTATATGTACTCAGAATACTTACTGTTATTGAATACTTTAACTGCATCATCATATCAGCAGATAGTGAGATATATGTAACGTGTATCACTCAGAATACTTACTGTTATTGAATACTTTAACTGCATCATCATATCAGCAGAGAGTGAGAGATATGTACCGTGTATCACTCAAAATACTTACTGTTATTGAATACTTTAACTGCATCATCATAGCAGCAGATAGTGAGATATATGTACCATGTATCACTCAGAATACTTACTGTTATTGAATACTTTAACTGCATCATCATATCAGCAGATAGTGAGACATATGTGCCATGTATCACTCTTCCAGCTGTGAGAGTAGCAGCAATGTCAACATCAAGATTTTGTGCTGGGATTTTGTGTTAAAATTTTCAAAAGTTGGGATCTGTGTGAGACATTATTGTGTTCAGTAAAAAAACATTTTGTTATCAAATTATTCACAATAAAGGTAAATACTGTGCGAACAAAGTCTTATTGTCTAACCTGTCAATCGCAAGACATATGTATTACTTTCTGGAAGTGTTGGCACTTGGCATCAGTGTTCAGATTTTGTGTTAAACTTTCTTGAAAGTTATATATTTTTTGTATCATTTGTTATATTCAGCTGAAACTTTGGAATAATGTTAATGTTTGCCTGAAATTTACATCCTGATGTGCTGGGGTTTACACTCTTGCCTGCAGCAGTGGCATCTATGGTTACAGTTTGTATCCAGTGGTATGCATGGATTGCCTGTATAAAACTTTGAAGTAATATTTCTGTATGCCTGGTATGTTTTGATTTCCTGTTTAAAACTTTTAAGTAATATTTCTATATTCCTGGTATGCTAGGATTTCAAGTTTAAAACTTTGATGTTATATTTATGTATGGCTCGGATGCTTGAATTTCCTGCATAAAACTCTATGTAATATTTCTATATGCATGGTATGCTAGGATTTCCTGTTTAAAATTTTGATGTAATATATTCTTATGCCTAAAGTTTGTACCCTGGTATGCTTGAGTTTCCTGTATAAAACTTTGATGTAATATTTCCTTGTGCCTAAAGTTTGTACCCTGGTATGCTTGAGTTTTCTGTGTATACAGCTTTGATGATGTAATATTTCTTGTGCCTAAAGTTTGTACCCTGGTATGCTTGAGTTTTCTGTGTATACAGCTTTGATGATGTAATATTTCCTTGTCCCTAAAGTTTGTACCCTGGTATGCTTGAGTTTCCTGTATAAGACTTTGATGTAATATTTCCTTATGCGTAAAGTTTGTACCCTGGTATGCTCGAGTTTCCTGTATAAAACTTTGATGTAATGTTTCCTTGTGCCTAAAGTTTGTACCCTGATATGCTCGAGTTTCCTGCAGGGTTTGTAGCTGACCTCAAAAATCTCCAAAACCCTAAAATTTCATATTGACCTTAAAAACCTAAGAAAAAGCCACACAAAAAAATTGAGAAAAAACTAAATATAAAAAAAAAATAAAAATCTGAAAAAATGATGAACAGCTCTACCCCAACCCTACAAAAAAAAAGCTTTTTTTGCACACGGTTTTTCATTAGGCTAGCCGCTGAGCCTAGCGGTCGAGAAAGTGCGCCAGTTATGCAAATTAAAGACATGCTGTCATTTTATTCTATGATTCATTTGATAGACCCATAACGGCATATCATTGTTGGATCATCAACAGTGTTAGCATTGATTCATTGCACAGTTCAAAGTCCATTTGCTTCAACCTTTGTTGAGTTTCCTGTATGAAACTTTGATGTAATATTTCCTTGTGCCTAAAGTTTGTATGCAGGTATGCACGAGTTTCCTGTAAAAAAAACTGTGATGTAATATTTCCTTATGCCTAAAGTTTTTACCCTGGCATGCTTGAGTTTCCTATATACAACTTTGATGTGATATTTCCTTATGCCTAAAGTTTGTACCCTGGTATGCTTGAGTTCCCTGTCTTGTCTATACTTAAGTATGAAGCAGTGTAATAATAATGTCATTCACAGACAAGACACTATGTTTCACAGAATCCTCATAATGGAATAAGCATATCAGTATGCTATTGGTTTTTTACACAGTAAAACTAATCTAAACCAGACTGTTGGCTTTGTTTCAGAGGTAGCCGGTATAAAGAGGTCTGATCAGTATAAGAATGACCTTATTGGGAAAAACCTTTTGGTGAGCCTGCAGAGAAAGGCAGGCCAGAGAGAAGCTGGTTTATACATATTTTCTGTATAATCTTTTAGTTGAAAATATTTTTAGAGATCACGTCTTGATAAAGAAACAAAGGATGCCACTAACTATGTGGTATTCATAATTTATTTCCATTCTCTCTCTCCTTGTTTCAGCTGATGTCAAGTCTTGCACCAAAGAGGGTAGACATGATGAAACACTTGGCATATGGTGCAGAAAATAAAGATGAACAGGTCAGATGGAATAAATAAAGGTTTTTGGACATAATGCACATAAAGTAAAATATGAGTATAACAAACCTCTTTGGACCCCAAAACTTAGTTTAATATATCCATAATTTGTTATATTTCTATAAAAATGTGTATTTTACATAGTCATGAAAGTTTCTTCCCAGAAAAATTGTACTCTTGCTTAGATTATTGAAATTTCAATTATATGTAACTTTGCTGACAATCAAAATAAAAATAAAAACTTCAGGCTTTTCTTATTATTTTATCTCCACATACATACCAAATTTCCCTTTGATTGGTCAGAATTTTTTTGTGTTTGGAGTCTGGTAATGTTTTATGATGGAGTGGCCAGGTGTCAACATCTGGCTGGAGTTTTTTAAATGGCTTTACAGTGAAACATTTTGAGACCAAAATCACTCGAGACCAGATGAATTTTTGTTTTTAAGGGGTTTTTGGATCGCCATTTTCAGTATAGAATGGTATGTGATCAGTTGTCCTCTCATATACAAGTAAATTTTTATGTTTGAGAAAACATGAATAGTCAGTCAGCTTTTCAAAAACATACATGTGGTAATTTTGATTTAATCACTTGTGTTTATGTTTTTGTGTTGGATATTTTTAACTCTGCATGGCTTTAGACTGTTTTAAGGCAGATGGATGGCCACATTTATAGATTATGTTTTGGTTTGATGAAGTTCATTTCAGTGTGAAACTGACATTTGTGACCAGTTTATATATGCCTACAATCAGGTGAGCATATTATGTTATGATGTTGCTTGTCACTCTGTCCATCTGTTATCAGTTTCGTTTCCACACAATAGCTTGAGTTATCCATCATCTACAGTTACCAAACTTTGTAGATGGCTTGCACTCGGGGTAAGGAAGAATCCTGTCGATATTGGAGTAAAAAAGTCAAAGGTCAAGGTCACAGTGACTGAAGGAAGAAAAATGGTTTCTGCACAATAACTCAAGTTCTCCACCATTTCCAGTTACCATATTTGTGAAAGAGTTGCACTTGGAGTAAGAAAAAACCCTATCAATTTTAGGGTCAAAATGTCAAAGGTCAGTGCACTGACTGAAATAAGAAAAATTGTTTCCAGACAATAACTTGAATTCTCCACCATCTACAGTTGCCAATCATTGTGGATAGCTTACACTTTAGGTAAGAAAAGAACCCTATATATTTTTGGGTCAAAGGGTCATGATCACTGTGGCTGAATGAAGAAATATGTTTTCTGTCCAGTAACTTTAGTTTCTCCACCATCTACAGTTGCCAGACTTTGTGGATAGTTTGCATTTTGTATAAGGAAGAATCCTTTAAATTTCAGGGTCAAAATGTCAAAAGTCAAGGTCACTGTCTGCAAGAAGTAGAATGGTTTACACACAATACAGTAACACTAATTCACTGTCACATACCTGGACCAAACTTTCTAGAGACCTTAGACTTTGGGCAAGGATGAAGCTTATCAATTTAGGGGGTGTAAAGGTCAAAGATCAAGGTTACAGTGTCTAAGACACATGGTTTCTGTGCATAAAGTTTAGTTCTTGACCATGTACCTTCACTAAAGTTTGTGGATGACTTACATGTTTAGTAAAAAAGAAGCCTGTTCATTTCGGAGTCAAAAAGTCAAAGGTCGAGGTCACAGTGACTGAAGAAGAAAAAATGGCTTTTGCATAATAACTTCAGTTCTAGTCCACTTACCTTGATCAAAATTCACCGTCGGCTTGCACTTTAAGGTATGAAAGAGGCCTATTTACTTTGGGTAGAAGGGTCATAAGTCAAGGTCATTGTGGCTCTAAGAAAAATGGCTTTTGAAGAATACATTTTGTTCTAGAGTAAGTTCCTTGACCAAACTTTGTTGATGGCTTGCACTAAGCTAACAAGGAAACCAATTGATTCTGCAGGTTTAAAAGTCAAAGGTCACATTCATGGTAAGAATAATAAAAAAATAATGGTTTCTGCACATGCAGTTTAGTTCAAGACCATATCCCTTGACCCTAAGGTTGAGGCTTTTGAGACTTATTGGTCAAAAATCTTGTTAGTCAACTATGCCCAACTAGTGCCAACACAGAGGACTATTAAACATGAGGTGGGCATGTAATGTGCTGTTCATGGTACTCTTGTTCTTTAGGTTTTCAGAGTAGAGGGTTCCGGTTTTCTGAGTTAAAATTTATTGAAATTAAAGAAGGAAAATTTCAGCACCAAAAAACATTCGGATTTAGGATATTTTTGGTTTACTGAGGTTCCTATTTTGAGATGTTCAGGGTATCTCTATTGGATTAATGGGTTGTAATCACTTGGCAAATAGATTCTTTTGCACACATTAATGATTCAAAGGTTTTAATGGGCAGAATTTGAGTTAGGGTATCAGTATTATCAATTATCAAAGAGGTTTTGGAATGGCCTGTAGTCTGTCATCCGACTTCTGTCTGTTAGCACAAGATTGTTATCGCTACTGCTCCTAAACTATTAAGAGGATTGCCAATAAACTTTACACATACATTCATCCCAAGGTCTAGTTGGTTCTGAATGAAAATGGTGCTGCTCAGACATCTAATATGGCCACCAGAGCAGAGCAGCAATCTTGAAAATCTTATCGCTACTCATCCTGAAAGGATGGTAATATCAACATGGGATTTTATCGAAAAGACTTCTTATGATGTCTAGTTGGTGTAAATGAAAATGGTGCCAATCTGACATCCAATATGGCCACCATGGCAGCCATCTTGAAATTCTTGTTGTCGCTCTTTCTCCAGAACAGAAAGGCATATTGACATGGGATTTTCACCAGAAGACTACATAAGATGTCTAGTTGGTCCAAAATAAAATTGGTACTGATCTGACATCCAATATTGCTGCCACAGGAGCCATCTTGAAAATCTTGTTATTGCTTCTCCTGAACGGAAAGTCATATTGGCATGGGGTTTTCATCAGAAGACTCATGATTTCTGGTTGATCCTAAATGAAAATGGTGCTGTCCCGACATCCAATATGGCCACCATTGTGGCTATCTTGAAGATTTTGTTATCGCTAAACCACTTGAATAGATGGTCATATCAACATGGAATTTTCACTGAAAGACTTCTTATGATGTCTAGTTGATGCTAAATTAAAATGGTGCTGATCTATCATCCAATATGGCTACAATGGCAGCCAGCTTAAGAATCTTGTTGTCACTACTTCTTCTGAACAGTGACATGGGGTTTTCACCAGAAGACTACTTATTATGTCTAATTGGTTCAAAATGAATTGGTTCCGATCTGACATCTAATATAGCTGCCACAGGAGCCATCTTGAAAATCTTGTTATTGCTTCTCCTGAACAGAAAGACATATCAGCATGGGGTTTTCAACAGAAGACTTATAATGATGTCTAGTTGATCCTAAATGAAAATTGTGCTAGCCAGACTACCAATATGGCCACCACAGTGGCCATCTTGGAAATTTTTTATTGCTACACCACATGAATGGATGGTTATATCAACATGGCGTTTTCACTGAAAAAATTCTTATGATGTCTAGTTGGTCCTAAATGAAAATGGTGCAGTTCTAACATTCTGTATGGCCACCACAGTGGCCATCTTGAAAACCTTGTTATTGCTACTGCTTCTGAATGGAAAGTCATATCAGTCTGGGGTATTCATTGGAAGATTTCTTATGGTGTCTGGTTGGTCATAAATAAAAAATTACGCTGATCTGATATAAACAGTGGCCATCTTGAGAATCTCATTGCTACTCCACCTCTATGAAAAGTCATATCAACATTGGGTTTTCACCAGAAGACTACTTGTGTCTAGTTCATACTAAATGAAAATGGTGCCGATCTGATATGCATGATGACCACCATGGCAGCCATCTTGAAAATCTTGTTGGTGCTATTCCTCCAAAATGGAAAGTCATACCAGCATGGGGTTTTCACCAGAAGACTAATTATGATATCTTGTTGGTCCAGAATGTCCAGAATGAAAATGGAGCCAACCTGACCTCAAATATGACTGCCAAAATGAACATGTTGAAAATCTTGTCACTAATTCTCCTGAATGGATCATCATATCAACATGGGGTTTTCACCAAAAGGCTTCTAATGGTGTCTGGTTTGTCCTCAGTGAAAATGGTGCTGATCTTATATCCAATATAGCTGCCATTGTCACTGATTTGAAAATCTTATCATGCAAGAATATCAGAGATGGTTTCAACACTTGACTGTTAAAAAGTAGAAATGGTCTTATCTTGAATTCCTGGAAATTCTTTTTGGACAGCTGAGTCAGTCCCTTCAAGGGACTCTTGTTGATAGTAAGATGCACCTTAAACTTACAAAGCTTTCTATATACCATTACACATTTAAATTTGAATAAAGGATTTTCTTTGTTTTTACATTGCACTATCTTGTTTTTGATTTTACACAAACTTTACACAACTCTCTTTATACTTTTATATGAAAAGGAATCAGAATGTCTGTGATGTTTCATCTGTTACTGAATGTGTTTTTGTATTTATTTATTTACTGTTGGGTGAGTTGTTTTTGAGGTTCCAGAATTTTGTGCATCCAGCTTTACCATGTTTTGTGGTGTTTTGCAGTCACACTGCTGTCTGTTGGACATTATTCTGTATTACTTTTTTATTATTATCATTTAACTTTGAAATTCATTTTACAGAGGTTTTATTGTTGCAGAAGACTAATTGATTGAAACTATGGAGAAAATAATACCTTGCAGAAAGAACTTCTTATTTATTTACATGAATTTATTTATTTATTTATTTATTTATTTTTGCAGGTGATAAATGAGATGGAAGCATATTCAAAGACTCTGGAGCAAAATGTGGCTGCTATTAACACCCTCCTATTAGACATGGGTGTAGAAGAACCAGTCAAAGAAAAGAAGTAGCAACATTATAGTTCTGATCCAGTTCACATGTATTTGTAATAACAATTTGAGCCACGGAAATGTCCCAATGATCTCTGCATTAATGATGCATACTTGTGCAAATCAGGTTGAAAAATTCTGGCCCTTGTCATAAAACAGCAAACAAACAAATTGTCCTAAATTATAGTCTTTAAGCCTCCATTCTTGCAATTTAACTTTATAAAAATCAAGTTTTACTAAAGTTTGGCCAATCAAGGGTCTTGAGAGCACAGCATCAAGTATAAGTGATGTGGGAATCGGGTAACTCCAACTTAGGCTTGCCACTGCAGTCAGTTTTAGTAACAGACATTTGATTTACCAGATGTATCACATTTTCTTGTGCATATGACATACTTTCTGTACTACCATAGATTCATTTATTTTTGTGGGTATAAATTTGTGTGGTTCTGCAAAAAATGAATTTTTTTTTTATGCCTCCGCCGTATCGATGGAGGGGGCATAAAAGTGTTTTCCATATCTGTCTGTCACATCATGACATGTTGCATCATTTCAGTTGTGAATTTAATTTCCACTCAATAACTTTTGGAGGACTTCATGGTTTGAAGTCAAATTTGGTATGAGGCTTCACTTTAAAATGACCCGAGTCAAGTTCGGTTTTCACCATTTTCAGGCAACATTTTATGGAGTTGTAGTCTGTTTGACTTGGAACTTAGCACTTTTGGTTTCTGCACAGTACCTTTTAAAGGATTTCATGGATTGATTTATGGCCCCAGTTTGACTTTAAACTTTGCACTTCCATTTTTGCTTTATAATTTTTAATGGTTTTCATGGGATGACACCAAATTTAGTACGAGATTTTACTGTATGAAACCTGAGGTCAGATTTGATTGTCACCGTTCTTTGGCAAAATTCTTTGGAGTTATGGACCCTGTTTGACTTAGAACTTTACCTATTAATTTCCTTTCAGTAAGTTTTCAAGGATTTTATGGATCTAAACAAAATTTAATATGAGGCTTTATGTAAGAAGACCTTGGTCAAGTTTAATTTTCACGGAAAATTTTTAGAGTTATGTATCTTGTGTGACTTATCGTGTTGCCATTAAATTTTATCTAAATAGCTTTTGAAGGACTTAATAGATTGAAAATTTGGTACAAGGCTTTACTTTATGCAGACTTTTTGGTCTAGTTTGATATTCACCTTTTTTCTCACAAAATTGTATGGACTTGTGGTTCGTTTGAATTAGCGCTTTGCCCACCTATTTTTGCTCAATAACTTTTGAAGGACTTTATGGATTGAAACATAATTTGTTATGACACTTTACATTAAGAAAACCCTGGGTGATGTTTAGTTTTACCCATTTTCCTCACTATTTTTAGGAGTTATGACCCCAACTCCTGTTTGACTCAGAACTTTGCCCTAAAATTGCATCCTATCAGCTGGGGCATCTGTGTCATGTAGCAACCCAAAAATTGATGAAAATTGGTATCTAACCAATGAAAGTGTATTCACAGTAGATTTTCAGGTGTTGGTAAATGAAATATTTTTTTAACATAGATAAATATGTTCACTTTTGTTTGATAAACTTTGGGCCTAGATTTAAAAGAGTTTGATATTTTTGACTGCTACTGTCAAAGTTTTGTTTCAGTATGACCGAGGAGCAGAGTTCGAAATTGGTGCAATCTCATCTGTCTGATGCTGATAATTTTCATGTTCAGTTGACAAAAAATTGAAGTAACTGGTCCTTGTGCCCAGTTTAAAATGTTACAAGCTTATGAAAAGACAAATAGGGAAGACCAATAAATGTTGTGGAGGACCAGGAACTTTTTAAAGTTGCTAGTCCTTTAGACCAGAGAGAAATTTAGGGAATGGGGAAAACTGATGATTAGGGTATATGTTGCAGAAAAGTGCTTTAATTATATGAAGGGAAAAGATTGAATTTCAGGAATGATTTAAATATTGCCAACATCATATATTAATCTTTGAGTGTTTTAAATTTGCACATGTATTGGCATTTAGATGTAAGCTGTAGAATGTATAGATTTATAGAATGTAAGATTCATGAAAAAACAAAATATATGTAAATAATCTTTTGAAAATTGCATTGGTTTATCCAAAAATTCAATCAGCGTTGCTATAGCTACAGTACTTGCCTAATGTGATGTCATGATATGACATTATAACCCATTAGGATATCATATGTGATATTTTACACGTTAACATATCAAAATATCTTAAACGGGTCAAAGCAATGTCATATCAGTGATATCATGTGATATTAATTACTTACTTTAAGAGGTAAGTCAATTAGCATACACTATTCTCCCCTTAGTCCCTCAAAAGAAAACGTAAGAAAACAATTAAACACATTGATATATCCCTCCCAAAGACTTGTAAATACACATGCACACACATATATTCATCGAATGCATAACTATATACTACTGAATGTACAAGAGAGAGTGCTATAAAACACTGGCAATATTGATGAAAATTAAAATATGAGGTGTGTACCCTGAATAACACTGCATGCTTAAGTTTTAATTTTTTTATGCTAAAAAATGGCTTTGATTGATAGTAGTTTGAACAGGTATGCGTACATGAATGCAAAATCAATAATTATTGTTCACTATTTTTAGGGCATCTCATTCTAGAAAGGCATTTATCCTACAAGAATCTTTACCTTTAATTGCCACAATTCTTTAGTATTTTTCTGTTGATTGTCATGAGTTAAGTAGATTAGTGCACTGTTTTCTATTTTGAGAGTGTATTTTGTTTGATATTTTATTTTTAAACAAAAACATGCAGGAGAGTGATTTTATAATATATGACAATAATATTCATGTAGTTGTCTTTTTATCTTATGTGCTTTTTGTAGATGTGGTTAATGTTTCAGCAGATCTGTTTTGTTTAAGTGAATTTGTTTAGAGTGGGTTTAAGATGCTTTATAAATGTAGTCAAAATGCATGGTTTACACACACAATATATATTTCCAAATACATGTCTGCCATTTATGTTACTCAGAGGTTTATAACAGTAATAATAATAATAATAATAATAATAGAAGTGAAATTTGATAATTTCATTTTTAATGACCTCTGTGACTTTGATGACTCATAAGTATCAATATCCAATGGATGTCAAGATGTATTAGTGTTTGACAGTTTGAGGCTCTCTGATCCAGTTTCATTTTTCCTTTTTTTTTTTTTGCCTTGTGATCAACTTTCTGTTTGTTTATCAGAATTTGGAATTTCAACAGAATAATGTTCACCTTTCCTAATTTTATGTATGTGTGCCATTTAGCATAATGTTTTTACATTTTGGACATCCATTATTAACTTGTTAGAAATAGGTGCCTTATGTGATGTCCCACATATATTCACTTAAAACAATTCTTTCATATTTTACTCGGTTTAGGATATTTAGGTCAGGCGCTGTATTTCACAAAGTATTTGTATGTATAGGGCTTAGAACTCTTTCAGTATGATAACTAGACTCTCATGTCTTTACTAAAATACTTCAAGCCATAAAATACATAACCATTATTGTATATAACACAACTGTACACGATCAACTTAATGAATATGCTGTAAATCTAAGTCTATGCACCTTTTTTATGCAGTCAGGTGCATTTTATACAGTGATGCCTCACTGTAACACTGTCCAAGGGAGCCATTAAAGTGTACAATGTTATAGGTGATGTTACCTTATACTGAGGGTACATTATACAAATATCCCTCAATATAATGATGTTTAAGGGAGCCATTAATGTATACAGTGTTATAGGTGAGGTTACCTTATACTGGGGTACATTATTCTGTAATCCTTCACTATAACTGTTCAAGGGCATCATTCAAGTAGTTATAGGTTGAGTTACATTATACTGGGGTACATTATACCACAATCCCTCAATATAACACTGTTAAAGGGGGTCATAAAAGTGTACCATGTTATAGATGAGGTTACCCTATACTGGGGTACATTATACTGCAATCCCTCAATATAACACTGCCAAGCTTCATAGTTACAAACATTTTGAGCACAAAAATTGAACTTGTGCTCAGAGTTTAAAATTGTTTTTCTTCAATAACTTTGCTGCAAGTGAAATTTGAAACACAAAATTTATGTGGTTATTAGCTCTACTGGTCATAGACCAGAAGAGCTTATGGGATGGCCAGTTGTCCATGGTCCGTCTTCCATCCATTAGCATAAGTTTGTTATCATGTTGTGACTACTCCCAAACTACTTGGAGGATTGCCATGAAATTTTACATACACATTCATCCCAAAGTCTAGTTGGTCCCAAATGACAGTGGTGCCAATCTTACCTTAAATATGACTGCCACAGAGGCCATCTTGATAATCTTGTTATCACTACTGTCCTGAACAGATGGTCATACTAACATGGGATTTTCACTAAAAAACTTCTTGTGATGTCTAGTTGGTCTTAAATGAAAATGGTGCTGATACAACATTCAGTATGGCTGCCACCTAAATGGAAAGTCATATCGACATAGTGTTTTCAACAGAAGACTTCTTATGACATCTAGTTTAGTCCTAAATGAAAATGTTGCTGATCTGACCCCTTATATGACTGCCATGGCAGACATCTTGACAATCTTGTTATCAGTACTCCTCTAACATGTGGTTTTCACCAAAAGACTTCTTATCATGTCTAGTTGGTCCTAAATGAAAATTGTGCTGATCTTACATCAAATATGGCCACTATTATGGGCATCTTGAAAATCTTATAGTCCTTACTTTACTGAATGAGCATATTTGGTAAAAGTCATATTAATGAGATTAGTCTGCATCTATAACAGGCATTTTAGGATTGGAAATCTCTTATTTTGTGGATACTGTAGATGAAGGGTTCCAAATCTTATCATAACTCATATCATGCAGATATTGGATTGAGATGTAACAAAATGCATTCTGTAGTTACTTTCTAAAACCTTTTCCTTTTTTCGTATTAGTGAGGACTGATCCAGAAATAAAGGGTGGTAGCACTTTTTCAGAGAGACCACCACCATCAAATTTTAATTGGATTGTTCAACATTTTTCTTGGATTGTTAAAACTTGAATTAGTTAGAACAATTTATCTTGACAACCCATACCACCCATTGCTAATTAAAAATAAGTGCCATCAGACCCCACTTTTTATTTTTCTTTCTGAAACAGCTTTGAGTACAGTGAGTATTATTTTGCTTGTTGGATACCCTGGACTCTAGATCTGTACATAATCCTTGATGATATATTGATTTTGAACACATGCAATGATAGCACATTTGTTCACATAACTAATAGAAATGTATTCTAATTTACATTCAAGTACGTGTAATTGTAAAATTTATTTATTGAATTAGTGTAATATGTTCTGCATAGCCACCAAGTAGCATTTTCAGTACAACTTGTCAGTAATATGTGTTCATTGATTGTTTCAACTTGTTGATTGGTTCTGCTTGTTAGGTAGCCTCTCTAGCAAGGAATTATGCATTTACTGTGTTTCTTTTTATGTATGCCCATTTTAAAATGGGCATATTATGTTATGATGTTGTCCATCCATCTCACTGTTAACATTTGCTTGTCTGGCCCACAACTGTATAAGGATTGGAGATGGAGAGATTTTCATGAAACTTGGCCCAAGTATATATCATGACTAGATGGTGTGTCATATACCTATGTCAAGCCCCCTGCCTCAAGATTAAGGTCACAGCAAAGGGAAAATGTAATTCAGTTGTATCTTTGTCTGGAGTATAACTTTTGAACCACTGAAGATACTTTAGTGAAACTTTGCCTAAGTTTATTTCATGGCTAGGTAATATGTTGCAGACCGTAGCCATATCCCCTTCCTCAAAATCAAGGTCATGGCAAGAGAAAATGTAATTATGTGATTTGTATCCTTGTCCAGAATATAACATTTGAGCCACTGTAGGTATTTTTTATGAAACTTTGTCCAAGTATATATCATGACAAGATAGGCTGTTGCTGACCATAGCTATGCATCCTGCCTCAAAGTGGAGGTCTCCACGAGGGAAAATGTGACTGACTTGTATCCTTGTCTGGAGTATAACTTATGAATCACCAAAGATATTTTGATGAAACTTTAATCAGAATATATCATGACTAGACAGTGTGTCACATACCACAGCCATGCCCCCTGCCTCAGGTCAAGGTCATAGCAAGTGAAAATATAAACCTGAGATAACTGTCCATGTACAGGTATAACTTTTGAATCACTGAATATGTTTTATTGAAACTTTAGCCTTTTATCCTGACTTTACAGTGGTACCCCCTGCCTCAAGGTCAAGGTCACAACAAAGGATAATGTAAGTCATTGGCCTGTTTCTTTATCCATTCTGTCATTTTTGAACCCCTACAGTTATTTTGATGAAACTTGTACCTAGGTCCACACATTTTAATACTGTAGTCAATTCCCTAGCTCAAATATCAATGTCAGTAGTAGGGAAAAGGTGACAAGAAGGGCATATCATGGACAGTTTGCAGTACTCTTGTTGTTGTTATGTTTATGTTTTGTTTTTACAATATGTATTGGTTTGGGTTTATGATTTTCAATATTGCAGACTACTGTCTTGTGCTATTTTTAAACAAATTGCTCAATGCTTTTTTGTAAATGTGTGTCTGAATAGTAAGAGTTGTTAAATATAATTGAATATTCCCAAATACCTTTGGAAATTTACTCACCTTTACCACAATAAGTTAACATAATATTTATGCTGTCATGAATTTAACTAAAAGCATGAGATCATTTTGTTGGTAGTTGTATTAGTTACCTGGTTTCAATTTCACTAAATTTCTTAAAATGTCTCACATCAGATTGAGATTTTACAGTATATTGCTTATGATACATTTGAAAATGTTGCTAGTTTAATCAGAGATAGAGAAAGAATGAAAAAGAACCCAGTAGTTTTAAAACTGAATATTTTTATTCTTGGCTAAAGAGTTGAGGAATTGTTCAAATTGGAGAAATTCTTCATATTGTCCTCAGAGATAAAGCACAATTCCTTTAAGGTGAATATAAGGTATGATGGCTGATTTTAAATCCTCAACACCTGCTAAATGATCAGTGAAAATGTCATTGTTGCCAACAGATATATAAGAAAGATATTAAAAAATCTCACTTTGAGGATGAAAATCTGAGATGATTAGTGAAATCAGAGCCTGTTATCTGTAAGGGTCATAACCCAGTCCCTCTCTCTCTCCTTCTCTATGTTATGATACATTCCATATTACTGCTATAATTTACCATTGTCAGCAAACTGCAAAACTAATAGTATCAGATCTGCAGTTGCATAGTGCACTGGAAGAAAAAGTCTAGGGTATAACACTGTTTACTGGTGATTTCAATCCAATAGGGTGGACCTTTTTCTGATAGTACATTATTGAACAGCACATCTGGGACAGTTGATGTTAGTGTTATATACAAATCAGTGAAACCTGCCGTAAAGGACACTTGTATACTAAGGATATCTGTCCATATAGGAGAATTTCAGGAATCCTCAGGAAAATCTCTATATAGGTGCCCTGCATATAAAAGACACTTATCTAAAATGGACCAAGGACATTTATATTTGTTAAAAATGTATATATTTTCACTGAATATAAAGGACATTGTCACAAAATAAATCAGTGAAGTATCAAATATACAGGATTTCATCATGCATCTATTCATACTATTGCATAAATTTAATTTTGGGACTTGAATGAGGTTATTAAATATGTATTTATATCGTTAAATGTTTTAGTGGAAGGAGTCTTGTCAATGACAGTAAAATATTGGTTAAAGCATGTGCATAAAGTCATCAATATCATCCCAAGTATTAACTAATCAGAAGTCATTATTAGTTCATGCAGTAAGCTGATTGACTCTGCATTAGGCCATACAGCTCCTTTGAATTGGAAATTATATGTATTCATTGAACTGTGATGTTTTTGTTTCTTGAGACCTATGCATCACTTAATAACATAACAAAGCCCATTCTCCAAATTTTGTACTGTATATACTTGCGTATAAGCCGATACCAACTGCAAACAGCATAGACCCAGATCTGCTGTCGCATAATGTGCCAGCAAATCTGGGTCTATGCAGTTTGTAAGGACTAATCGGTACAACAAACAACATAGACCTGGATCTGCCGGCACATTATGCGGCGGCAGATCAGGGTCTATGTTGTTTGCATTTGGACCCGGTTTATACGCGAGTATATACGGTAGCTTTTTAAAAAAAGTAAAACAAAATTACTTGTGTTAAGAGTTATGACGTAGGACTGGGGATAAGATCTAAGTAAACCGCACTCTTACAGGCTTGGGGATGTTGAATAGGCCTGATACATCCTCCTGCATGTCGTAAGAGGCAACTTGTGGAGACGACCATTTTTACCCAAAGATGTGTCCCATGATGTTCCAGCTGAGAAGGTCTTAGACATTTTAAAAGAGGGTGGTTTATATAAAAAATTTACTTTGTATCTTCAAGGTCAGTTATGGAGGTTTCTGTTTAAAGTTATCTTTGAGTCTTCTATACCTAAAATACTGTATTCATTGTTATTATAAATTTCTATTTTTGTTTTCAAATACGTTTAAAAGTGCGACCCTTTCAAACATTGGCAAATGTATTACCTACCCTTGATATGTATGCAGAGGTGACACATCACCAGAACAAAGAACATGTTAATGTAAAGATTATACTGTAGGGAATTTGTGAGATTTTATAAAAAGAACAGTGATCCTGTGTAAATTCAAGCAAGAGTAATGCTACACCAAGATCAATATGGTCATTGATAGATTGGAAAAAAGAAACAAAAATAAATGATGACAATTATTGGAAAAAATTACAAAAATACTGTGCACTCCAATGAGAAGTAAAACCCAGCATATTTTCTAACATTTATATTCAAGCCACATGAGAAAATAAAAGCATCAAATCCCAACTTTTAGTCAGAATTTTTATCAATAACTATTAATAAATAAACTGTTGTTCTTTACAGAAACTTCAGGAATTTGGTTGGAGTCAAGTTTACACTAGAAATTAATTTTTAATCTACACATAATGTTCTACTTGAAAAATGAACATTTGGAAGATTTTCCCTATAATTGACCATTAAAGATTTTACTCTTTTTTTTTACCTTTATCTTTGTTTTATATGCCTTTTTTTAAAACCTAAACTTACTCCACACTATATAGCCAGGAATGTGCCAAAGTACCATTAAACTCTATACATATACAGTGCTCCAGATAACATGTGTATCAGTGTATTTTACACACATTTTTGGACATATACAGATCTACAGATGACGTGTATCAGTGTATTTTGCACACATTTTTGGTCCAAATATGTAGGTTCTACCAAAACTACACATACTGAGTATGCATACCTTTCTTTAGATACATAAATATCAGTGTGATTCTTTCGTATTCACTAATTATCATTGCAGCAGGGTTGAGACCACCATTAATTTTCCTAAACACTACATATATATATATATATATATATATATATATATTTCTCAAGCTGAACACAGAGCAATGTTCCAATCACACAAGGATTCCTAGGGATGATGGTGCAATTATAAACCATTACACACACCAAGTCTTGACAGCACTTTCCAGCATATTTACATATTTACATTTGATAGCTGATCAGAAGTTATCTATCTCAAAGTTTCCGTTTCTGAAGCAGTCAAAACAGTGTGTGTGACCATATCACACACTGACTTTGCATCTGCACTTTCACCACACTACTTTCACAGCCACAGTGAAGTTCATCTCAAAATAAAGAATGATATTTTCCCAATTATTCCGTGGTAAAAATCAGTTCCTATTATGAATATTTCACAATGAAAGACACATGCAGCCAAAGAAAACCTCTAAATTTAGATACGAACTCCTTAGCTGGGTACTGACACGCAAGCATTTCAACCTGGTCTGACCCAGCAGGTGAAAATTTTCAAGAGAATCGATCAACCCATTGCACAGGATCATTGAGATGCTTCTGCAAACATGTTCATCTTTATTTTAAAAGCATTTCAAGGATGATGATTTTGCATGCATGTATTTGAAGCAGTTCATCTGATTGGATTCATGCAAACAAGTATATCATTTAGAAAAGGGCTGGTTCTAAATATTAAAATGTTGGCTGTTCACAGATGGAAAATACAAAGCTAAATACTATACCTCTCACCATCCTGTGTGACGGTCATGCAGAATACCTCGGGCCTTTTCGCAGTGACACTGTATCCCACCTCCTAAATGTAAGTCAAGTATTGCATGGTACTTGACATAAGATGGAAAGACAAAAAATTAGTGTGACAATATATATTGGCAAGACAAAAACTTGAGGCAAACGTGAATCGACAGGAATTTAAAGCAGCATGATGAAAGATGCAAAATATTATTGATGGAAATATTTATTATAATTCTGAAAAACAAGTCTAAAAAAAACAATTCTTGTACCATGATCATTATTATTGCACCTGTAATTGCATTTTTATATGCCTGTCTTAAGTTACGCATATTATGCTCAGGTATTGTGCGTCTGACCATACATTTCATTTTCTTGTCCTTCACATAACTTTGCAAGTCTTGCAAAGATTGTGATGAAATTTTGCCCAGGTATATATGATAACTAGATTTTGTATTGTGTACTATAGTCAAGTCCCCAGGTCAAAACTCATTGTCATGGCAAGGAAAAGAGAAAATTAGTGGTCCGAATCCTTGTCTGGGCTGTAACTTTTGAAATGCTGAGGATATTTCCATGAAACGTGAGCAAGACTATGACTAGAAGGTGTCATACACCACAGCTCCACCTCCCTGCCTTAAGGTCAAGGTCACAGTAAGGGAAAATGTAAATCAATGACTTGCATCCTTGTTTAGATACAATTGTTTAACCATGGAGGGTATTTTAGTAAAATGTTAGCCACTTTTATTCACAGATAAGATGGTGTGTTACACGCCTTAGCCATTGTTTCCTGCCACAAGGTCAAGGTCACAGCAAGGGAAAATATAAATTAGTGACTTACATCCATGTTCAGGGTATAAATGTTAAACCACTGAAAATATTTTAAAGAAATTTTAGTAATTTATATATAATGACTATTGCAGCCATGCCCAGTGTCTCAAGGTCAAGATCAACTACATTTGGGTCAAGGTCACATAAAAGGAAAATAAACTTAATGACTTTTATCTTTGTCAGGTCTGTAATGAAACTTGAGCCACAAGTTTAATCATGGGGGCAATTCAACTCTGTAATATTTACTTTTCCAGGCTGTTTTATGCACAACAGGTGTTTTAATATAAACAAACTTTGTCAAGACAGATTAATCATGTGCATAATGCGGTGATGTTGTTTCATTTCTTCCATCAAAGTCGGTCCTGTACACAATCTTGAGAGATACTTGCAAATAAAATGTATGATAAAGAAACCAAACAAAATTAATGTTGATCATTAGTCATTCTATGTTTGTCTCATTTCAATATTTCATGCTTTTGATTCTTTGTTGCATAAATCTGTTATCTGTTAATCTTATGTAAAATGCATAATATTGTATATCCCACCAATATAGCTCTTTTCCTATATATAAAAAATAGTAATTACATGCTTTTTACATATACTCCCATCCAGCCCATGGTCTGCAAATTGCAAAATTGGTAGCTAACTGGGAAAAAAACCAATCTAGTCCCAGCTTAAATTCAGTAGCCCGAAGAAGGCACCTGAATATGCTGAATATGAAACTGTTAGCTTAAATTCAGTAGCCCGAAGAAGGCAACTGAATATGAAACTGTTAGCTTAAAGACCGTCATTTTACCTTCTTATGTGTCATTAACAATTATTATCTTTAATAAAGTATTTTTATGTGCATGTTATGAGAAAAATACAGCACACTTAATGATATCGTGTACTGGGCTACCTGAGGTTAATATATGGTAGTCCAGACTCAGCATTCTGGTAGCCCCAGGGCCCTGGGAACAGGATTTGTCAGACCTAGCAGCCGATTGCTTGTACATACCACCCTATTTGCTCACTCTGTTTCTACCTTTTTGCACTTTGCTTATCAGACCTCATCCTCTTTCCCTTAGAGGAGTTATTCCACTACCAGGTAAATATCCCTTAGAGGAGTTACTCCACTACCAGGTAAATATCCCTTAGAGGTGTTACTCCAGGTAAATATCCCTTGGAGGAGTTAATCCAGGTAAATATCCCTTAGAAGAGTTACTCCACTACCAGGTAAATATCCCTTAGAGGAGTTACTCCACTACCAGGTAAATATCCCTTAGAGGAGTTACTCCACTACCAGGTAAATATCCCTTAGAGGAGTTAAACCAGGTCAGTATCCCTTAGAATAGTTACTCCACTACCAGGTAAATATCCTTTAAGACACAGATTTACTGATATTCTAAAATATTTCTTTGTACCAAAATCATTTATTTTGCTCAAGAGAAAAAAAAGTTCAAATTTTATATTTTTCACATGATCATATATTGACTTAATTACATGGCATATTTAAATCACATAACTTCATCATGTGCTCAAAAAGGAAATGTTCTAATTTTGTTTTCATTTAGGAATCATGATTGGTGCATGTTACACTTTATATAGTGCTACATTTGTGTCTAATAAAAATTAATGTTACATTTTAGATGGTACTACAACTGTGTCCAATAGAAATTAATTTTATGCTTTATATGGTACTACAATTGTGTCCAATAGAAATTAATATTACACTTTATTCGGTACTACATTTGTGTCCAATAGAAACTGATTTTACACTTTATATGGTACTACATTTGTGTCCAATAGAAACTGATTTTACACTATATGGTACTACAATTGTGTCCAATAGAAATTATTTTTATACTGTGCCAATCTTTCAGATTCTATTTTGGTTTTATTTTGGATCATAACTGATGTGTACTTATGGTAGTATATTAGTGATAGAATGTTTGCAATATTTTATGATATTATGCACCTATGGCAGTACACTTGTGCTTAAACCTCTGCTTTTCAGTTAGGGACGTTGGGTAAATAAAATTCTCTCAAGCCATTGTTATGTGTTTTGTTTTCTATTTTATGTAAGTCACATACCAGTACAAGAAAGGCGATTTTTAACCCGTTAGAAATCCAAATAACTTGTTATACTCTAGCTTCAAGGATTGAGAAACACTTAAAGACATGGTTTTGAAACTGGTCAAATATACCTGGACAGGTTTGAGGCCAGGCTTTGCTTTCTAAACAAAAAATTGACCAATCAGGTGCTTATACAAAGGTCTGCTCACTACCAAAGCCAGATCGAATTCACACAGCTCAGCAGTAGAGTCAAAGGGGATTTTAGATTTTATTAGCTGATACAGGTCAAAGCCTTCTATACCCCATGATTTTACCCTTGAATCACACATGAGTGCATTATTTACGCAAGTGTGTGAACCCGTGGTGAGCCTTCCACAGTGTGTCGCTAACGTTGATTAGACCTCCTAGTGTAGATAGTGAAACAAATTAATACTCTAATGATGACATTGAAACAACAAGTGAATATAGTAGCAGTAGCAAAGATCACCAATAATAAATTAATTAGATGTTTTTAGCATTAATATAACAATGGTATCCAAACTCACTAACCATGGGGCAAGATTTTTAAACCTTTTCTAGGTCCAGAGAAGCAAAAACCATTGCTGAGATATATAAACAATCCAAAATGTTTAGAATCATTGGATTTGATGCTCTGGACTGCAGTTTGCAGGTTGATGCAGTACTCGGTGATGGATCATTTGAGCTTATTTGGACCAACTTGAACTTAAGACATATTTTGCATAAGTTTATTGATTTGTTTGTTACAGATTATTCAGATTGCATGCTGGTTTATTTACAAGACCCTTGTACAGTATTTCAGATTACCATAGATGAAGACCTGACATGGTGTTCTTGCCCAGTTAGATAAACTGTTACATATATAAAACGTTCAATGGTATTGGGATGCAATCAATGCATAGGCGTATGCCTTGGAAAACATGAACTCTGCAGCAGAACATGCCATTATGAATACTGTAAATCACATTTGCTAGCGTTGCGTGTTGGTCTATATGCTCGACCATGTCTTAAATGCAGCATCAGAGTCAAGTCACATAACCAGCATTGCTGACCATGTGGATCTGTTTGCGAGTATTATTGCGCGCTCCAGCAAAGATTCGACAACGCATCAAATCCAAAAGATATTGTTGTAGAAATACCCGACAACGTTGAGGAAACACCTGACAATGTCAACAATGTCAATGAAAAAGATACAGAAGTTAATGAAATAATAACTAGGATTCAAGCGATTGCAGTTTCTGAGCCTGGTAAAGTAAAAATACTTTGCAATTAGACAAGGATTTTCCCTTATATACCAGTATGCCGACTGTGATTCAACTAAGGCAACTTGTGCAAGAGCATGGGATACAAATACTAAGGAGTATACACAAAGCTAGCATACTTGAGTTATTAGGATTCGCAAATAAACCACAGTTAGTTGTGCAACAACTTCCTCCGGATGAACCACTCTGTTGCAATGGCAATGTAAATGTTAACAGTACAACAACTGAAACAAGCCGTGTGCAAGCGTTACATAAAAAATACCAAGAGGCATAAGAAAAGCTAACATACTTGCACTATTAGGTATCATAGTTGAACTGTGTCAAACCGTAAGAGAGCTTTGTGCAACAGCAGCACGATTAAAGATCAAAATTCCTCCATGAGCCAAGTGGGCAGAAATTGTACATATAGTCAAGGATGAACAAAGCCATTGATGCATCACATCCACTATCGCTGCTGAGGCAGTCGAGTATGTTCACCAGCAAAAAGTTCCAGAATTCAAATTATGCAAATGCTTTCATGATCTTCAAGATTACCGGCCGATTATTCCAAGTGAATACAAGCCAAGCAGAGATGCTGTAAAACTTTTATCAAATATGCATCCGGAAATCATATCAGTGCTGCAGCACATGGGTGAGATAGAGCTGTCGTCCAGATTCAAGGTTGATATTGTTCTAAATGTGTAATTTACAATGCCAGTCATATAACCAAATATGGCTTTTCACCATCTATGACATCACAGCCTTGGTTTCATTGTGATGGCTTTTTCAACCACAAAGACACTGAGGTCATCAATGATGAAATCGACAAAGGTTATGCAAAGATCTTTGAGAGGTTTGAAAAATACTTCAGAGGAGGTTCCGGATAGATGCTTTCAAGATGATTACAAGTTTGGCTTCATTTTTCCCCGTAATCAAACCTAATCGCGGATCGAGTTACATACCAACTCCAGCGTGTATTCCACCGCGGTCAGTAATCAATGTAAAAAATGATGACAGTCGATGTTTTGAATGGGCGCTCGCATCCACGTTACATCCGGTGAGCGATAATACAGATCAGCCTAAGAAATACCGACAACACCTGGGCGTACTTAAGTTTGGTAACATTGAATTCCTCGGACTAAAATTAACCTGTTATTGTTGAGTGACATGGATGGTTCAAGGGCGAAGCATGATTGTGTATGGATAAAAGATTTTCAACGATTTGTATACCGACACAACAAGCATAAGGGGGGAAATGTTTCCGCGTGAATGATGTCAGCACGTGTTTAGAACACAACAATTGCTGGAGAAACATGAATTTTACTGTGGTGGAATTAGCGAAAACCCACAGCATACGAGTATGCCGGAACCTGGCAAAAATATACTAAAATTCACCGCGGTGCAATGGAAGATGAAAGTTCTGCATGTGATTTACGTGAACTATTAATGCCTGAATGTTTCCGTGAATGCTCATGATCAAGAATCCCCCACAGTCTAATCAAATACAGTACAAATTGCTGAACAAATCCCATGCGGGTTTTGTTTTACTGTTGTTAGATGCAACTGGCTAAACTGAGCCACCTATGTTGTATCGTGGCCAGGACTCAGTTGAAGTGTTCCTTAAATCACTCAAGATTACAGCGGAATGGATCAGACAACAGTTCTATTCGTCCGCAGACATGATCATAACCTGCGATGATGCGTGAGTTTTCCACGAGTAATCATTGTTGGATCTGTAACAAACCTTTTAGTGAGACGGTTTTGCCGTCTAATGATGAAAAAGTACGCGATCACTGTCATATCACTGGCGCGGATAGAGGAGCTGCCCACAGCGCATGCAATCTACATCTGCGAATTAAACCAAGTAAAACAAGAATTCATGTAGTGCTTCATAACCTGCGCGGGTATGATGGCCACTTAATAATGCAAGCAGTAGCAACAGGGTCAAATGCTCCTATAAGCATCATCCCCAACAAAATGGAAAAATACATTACGTTTAGACTTGGACAACTGCAGTTCATTGTCTCGTTGCAGTTTCTCAACTCCAGCCTGGATAAACTAGTGAGCAATCTCTCCGTGAATGGTAATGAACGTTTTACAATCACTCGTCGTCAATACAGTGGTGCTGTTGATGATGGAATGTTTACCTTGCTTACTCGTAAAGGAACCTATCCCTACGAGTACATGCATGATTGGACCAAGTTTGCTGAAACTCAGTTACCACCGATTGAGGCATTTCATTCGGCATTGTCTCGCAAAGGTTATTCCGCTATAGACTACGCACATGCAAACAAAGTCTGGTCCATGTTTGGTTGCAAACACCATGGCGACTATCATGATCTGTATTTGAGAACAGATGTGTTGCTGCTCTCGGATGTATCTGAAACATTTCGTGATACAGCCATGCGTGTATACAAGCTTGATCCCGCGCATTACTTCTCATCACTGAGAATGGCCTGGGATGCGCTGGTGTCGAAAACCAAGGTGAAGTTGGAACTGCTCACCGATATTGACCAGCATCTGTTTGTGGAACGTGGTATTCGTGGTGGGATTTCTACTGCAAGCCACCGATACGCGTGCGTTAACAACCCAACATGGACGGATACGACCCCGCTGTCCCAAACAGTTACAGAGTGTATCTTGATAACAGCTTGTATGCATGGGCAATGATGCAGCCCATGCATGTTGGCAGGTTTGAATGGATCGATCCCGCGCACATAGATGTGAAAAAATGCATACACGAGCATAATAAAAACAGTGACCTCGGATACTTGTTTGAAGTTGATCTGGAGTATCCAGACGAGCTTCACCACACCCATTATGATTATCCGCTGGCTCTAGAAGCGTTGGTGGTGCCCCGAGGGTGTTTGTCCCTGTATCAATGTGGAATTGTGGATGAATCCAAATGCAAGTTTACTGAATGCACCAAGATTGTCCCGAATCTTTGGACTAAAACCAACTACGTAGTGCACGTACGTTATTTGCAGTTCTGAGATTGGGAATGTGTATAAGCAAAGTCCATCAGGTGCTTGGATTTCGACAGCGTGACTGGGTGGGGCCGTATATACAGATGAATACGGATCTGCGATCAAAGGCCACGAACGAGTTTGAGAAAGACTTCTTCAAACTGATGAACAATGCCATGCTTGGGAAGACTGTGGAGAATCTTCGAAAACGAATCCCTGTTGATCTTGTTCTGAACAGTGAGCAAAATAAACTCAACTGATTAATTGTGGATCCGGCATTTCAGTCATGCAAAATATTTGACGGCGGGCTTGTAGCTGTTAACAGCAAAAAAGTCAAGCTGAATTTCACAAAGCCAATCTGTGCTGGTGCATCTGTATTAGACTTGTCGCTTGTCGAAGCTCTTGATGTATGAATTATATTATGATAAGATTAACCGCGGTACGGTGACAACATCAAGATGCTGTACACGGACTCATTGCTTATGCATATTACCACCAATGACGTCTATGCAGACATGACTAAGCCAAGTTTGGTAAAGGAATTTGATACCAGCGAGTATCTGATAGATATCCACTGTTTAGTAACACCAACAAAAAAGTCGCAGGAAAATTCAAAGATGAATACGCGTGAAAACTAATCGAAGAATACGTGGGACTGCAACCCAAAATGTATTCGACTGTGGTAGGAACTTCCAGATCCATCGATGAATCTGGAGGATCTAAAAACATCAAAAATGCAAAAAGAGTTCCCAGTGTAACGTTGTTGTTGCAAAAGCTCTCAAACAAGACATGTATGTGGAATGTTTGCGTGAGGGACATGAATTCACACACTCAGCTAATCTGATCCGGTCAAAGAAACATCGTATGGGTGTATACCGATGCACCAATGTGAGTTTGTCTCTGCTTGATACCAAGCGATGGATATTCCCCGACGGAATCACCCACTTACGCGCACTGACACCACGCAATTGTTAATCAACTTATGAATTATACTCTAGCTCATTGATGCTCTAGCACATTAAAATAGACTTTGGTGGTAGTTCTATATTTCTGTGAACGTCTTGCAATTCCACTCGCACAAATGCTCTGCTTGGTGGACGTCATCCACTCGCTGACAGCGTCAAATGGTAACGTGTCAGCTGTCCCGCTAAATCAATTCATTATGAGATCGTGAATACATTGATGGACCATACCGGGTCAGTAGCACGATGTTTTTCACCTTCTAACTCACCTGGTGCATACAGATACCGAATGAAATTGTTTCCAAGTGGGGCTAACACAGGTAGCTGTGCAACTGTTTTACATGTAACGGTGACAGTATTTTGCCGAATCGCTTCAGCAGATTTTAACCAAATCGCGCGTGTGAGTTCATTATTCAATGCTGCTATGACTGATCGAAGCCGTGTTACCCACTCACGAGATCGTTCATTACGATTCATCAACAATTCCTGCACGTACTGATGTTCGAATAATCGTTCTGCAAGTGTACGGTTAAATCGTTCAACAATGGCTTGATCACATTGTATGTTAACATGTCCAACACGAACAAACACCTTATGTTTTGTCAATAACGCAGCAACAGCTCTAAAAATTCTTTACCTGGGATCGAATTGCAACAGTCATGGCCATGTTATTGGTGAACGTGCATAAATACGTTTAAGTTCGTCTGCATAACTTGTTGAATCTTTAGATGTTAACAGCTCTGCTTCTTTGTATCTGCTGGCAATATCTACAATAGTTAACACGTACTTGTTTGTATGTGCGCAAACAACCTTGTCGTTCATGTACCTGATTATGTGGAAGAAACAAAAGATCGGCCTGATGAACTTCGTTGGGTCTTCTCACATCAAACCATCCATGGGAAATTTGTCTTGCTTCGGGTACGTAACTTTGCCATAATGCTTGTTTAGCTAACCATGCTCAAGCAATAACATGATTGACTTTTTCCGTGCTTGCTATTTTTTCAACAGCAGCTTTACCTTTCCAATATCCGTGCAGACTGTAGTATATCACAGCCAGTTTTTTATGCATGTTTGTCTGTTATATTAGTTTTACCTTCAATGAGAATCTTAGCCTTCATACTTCCTTTGATGATTCATCTAGCGATGCTTTCTCTGAGTGTAGGACTGATCGCATTCAAGTCATGGATGAGCTCTACATCGGCACATTGACGTGCACGTACATCACTTGATGCTTTGTACGCGAGATCATGTCAGTAACATGCAGCATCGAAGCAGTTTACAGGTTCTTCTCTGGGTTTCAATTGATTGTTAGAATCAAGTCGTATATCCAGATGTGTTTCAGGTCCGCAATAAATGTATCCGGGGATATGTTTTTCACCAAGATACTTGCTCCATGGTGTTCCGGGTAGCTTTTTTTATTGTAGCAGCGACATCACCGCCGGAGACGTGTTTTAATAAATGTGAACTTCTTTGCACCACACTGAACTCAAGTTTCAGCTATCGCAGCTCGGCCATTACGTGTTTTAACTCAAGTTGGATTTGCGCTACGTATTTTTGCGCGGCATCACACACAATGTGAAGACATGATTGTATTATACAACAATTGTGCTATACAACATGGCATAACAAAAAAGGAAAAAATCCGATTTGATAAACTTTTTTCCGTCATTGATTTTTCCCCGCAGACAAAGCCCAGACCACCCAGGCACGGTGACATGTTTCCAAATTCGGTTCGCGCGTTAATCATTGGCCGGGCCGGATCAGGAAAACTCAATTGTTGTTGAATATGATCATTATATGGTTAACGTGAAATCACCTGTACGTGATTGCATCGTTGGCGGATGATCAACCATGTTATGATGTACTCAAGGATTTTATGGAAGAGCTTCAGTCGTTGCCAAGAAGCAAATCATCCACTATTGATTTCTTTTCCACAATCGATGAAGCTCCTACCATTGATAATCTTGATTCAAGTGCGAACAATCCAATTGTGTACAATGATGTGATGCTTGAACACCAAGAAAACCCCGCGAGAATATTTTCTCGAGGTCCACACAAAAACACAGATGTGACATATGTAACACAACGATACTCACAAGTGCCTAAAATAATCTGAGACAACTGTAACATATTAACGATATTTCGTGGCAATGACACGCATGGTCTCGCAAACATTCATTGGACTTGGTGTTCCGCCGATCACTCGTGGGATGAGTTTCGGAATATATTTGCGGAGGTCACCCAGAAACCAGTATAGTTTCCTCACTATTGACTTGACTGGAACTCAGAAAGTCTGGCGATGAAATGAGTGGAGACCTTATCATGAATGGAAACCGAATTCAACTGATGCAAGAGCCATTCGACGATGATGATGATGCGACAAAACAATACGTGGATATAAAAATTAGTGAGATCAAGATCGTGGTTGGTAACACTAAATTACCAAAAATTGTAATTATAAATAAGCCACCAAAACCACAATATTCTGTATATGCTCTATCACATGTAAATTTTAATGGGTTTCATCTCAGTGGTGCATTTAGTCTTGCTGCTGATAGATCAGGATATTATTTCTTTATAGTGTACTCGTCTGCTATCACATGGGGATCTCTTGGTATTCGATTAGTAGCACAAAGACAATCATTTATAGAAAATCCTGATACTCTTGAAGCTAAAATATTAGAATGTAATGATTCTCTATTCAGGTGAGATCACAGTGACAAATCACTTACCGTAAACCTTTTTTGGTTGCAGGCTCGTTTAAGATCAATAAAACGAAAGAATAGATATACATGGGTTAAATATTGTGGATGACTTTGTATTAACCGTCTCTGGTGTTTGTGTTTGAGATTAGATTTATCATTATATATAAGTAATGGATTCTGACCGCAGTGATGAGGTTGCGGAATTTGCCGATGGGGCATTGGATCAGCTAACCAGTGATGCTAACATAGATAGTGATTTTGTTCCACTTGTCCACGAATATCTGCTTCAAAACGGTGTTAACATACCCTCGTATACTCTCAAATATAATGTTGTTAAGGGTCAAATAGAAATCAACCGTTGGGACTACCCTGATGTACCAATACCAACTCGAAGCCAGCTTGGAATCATTGCATTAGCACGTGAAAGCCCCTGGTATCTGACTGCACCACCGTAAGGTGTAAAATGAGCCAAAAACTGTTTCTATAACGATGAAGTAATATTCACCACTGAATCCACCACAGTTAAATTCCCCATTGATTACGTTAAACCGATATTGACTCAACCAAGAAGAGAAAGATCTCGACTATTATTCAACAAGGATGCACTTGTCCGTGTAACAGTTCTTGGGCGAAGACAAGTACAGTAGTTTCAAACACCATCCAAGGGCGCAATTAATACAGTTATAAGTGAACGTGGTGTCCCAGAACACACAATTACTGGAGATTTAAATATCCAGTTTCTATTATTGTATGACAGTTGTACCAGTAAAAAAGAGTATTTGGTTAGAAGTGCATGTGCGTGTTGCACCTGAACAAGGCATGATTGTCCAGCAATTATACTACGCGATCACATTATTAATAGAAGAATTATAATAAACCGTCAATGTTACCGGCGCGAGAAAATAATTGAAGCGGAACAAGAACTGCGAGATAAAGTCGTTTAGAGAACCACGTTGCTCATGCAATATAAACGCGTGTGTGTGGTTGTAGATGCGATTTGTGGGCTTGCTGCGGCAGCAACTGTTGGCCTTGGCGTTGCTGGAATCACCACCACAACAACTATTATAGGTGCGCCAATCGGAATTGTTGTCGGGGTTATATCAGTTGTAAATGGTGTCTCTGGTGATGCTAGAATAATAATTTCGATACGTTTACATTTGCGAATACGTGTTTATTCGGAACTTCTCGCGGCAGCACAAAGTAGTCTCAATACAATCAGTGCAACTATACTCGGTGGCTATCAAGGATAAAATAACTAGCATAGCTGAGTTCAAAATCGTGCTGGTGGAAATGGAAAACCACCGACGTCTCAGCGCGCAGATATGAGAGGCGTTAGCGACCAAAAACAGGCAATTGATTTACATACAGTGAAAATGGAGTAATTGTTTGCCAGTGTATATCAATCTGCCCAGCAGTGCATGAGCCTGGCTGCTGAGTAACTTAACTTGCGCGCGAACCCGTGGTGAGCCTTCCACAGTGCGCGTGCACTTGCGTAAATAATGCACTAGCGTGTGAATTGAGGGTAAAATCATGGGGTGTAGAAGGCTTTGACCTATATCAGCTACCAAAATGTAAAAGTACCCTTTTGACTCTATACTTCAGTTAATTCTCTGTTTATTCGTCAAACCTGTTTTTATGTCACCACTGCTTGCAGTGGAGGAATTGGTTTGGTCATGTATGTCTATAAGTCTGTTTGTCTATTCAAAGAAACTTGTTGGCAAAAACTCCTTAGTACAGACAAATTGCGATAGTATACTCGTATTAATATGAAGATGACCTGAATAGATTTATGGACATTGCAGCAATTTTTCACATAATTTTTTTTTTTAACACATTTTTAACGTTTGGAACTTAAAATTTTTGACAAAAACATTGTTAACATGATTAAGCAAAAATCACTTACGGTACACTAATTAAATTTGGTAGGCATACCGTATATGCATTTATATATACATGACCTAATTAGATTTACGCTGTTTATTGCAATTTTTAGCTATACTGGTCATAGACCAGAAGAGCTTATGCGATGGTCTGTTGTCCATTGTCTGTCGTCTGTCCGTCTGTTAGCATAAATTTCTTATGACTACTTCGCCTAAACTACCTGAAGGATTGCCATAAAACTTTACACATACGTTTATCACATGGTCTAGTAGGTCCTAAATTAAAATGGTGCCATTTGGACATCCGATATGGCCAAAACAGTGGCCATCTCTGTTATCGCTACTTCTCCTGAATGGATGGTCATATCAATATGGGGTTTTGACTAAAAGACTTCTTATCATGTCTAGTTGGTTCTAAATGAAAATGGTGCTGATCTGATGTCCAGTTTGAAAATCTTGTTATCACTACTCCTCCTGAATGAAAGTCATTTTGACATGGGGTTTTCACCAGGAGACTTTAATAAATGTGTTGTAGGTCCTAAATGAAAATGATGCAGATCTGATGTCCAGTATGGCTACCATAGCGACCATCTTGAGTCAGTTAGCCAGTGATTGCAGATGTTTTACACACCAAAACTGGCTTCTTGTGGGGCTTATTTTCAATAATACATTTAAGATTGCTGCTAAATCATGTTTGAACTCTGATTCCTATGCCTTTTGACTACTTGAGACCAAACTTGCAGAGTGGATTCATCTTTGGACAAATGTGTATTACAAACCAAAAACTGGCTTGCCGTGCCCTACTTTCCATGGTTTGTTCAACATTGCTTAAAAATTGTTTCTAGGCCCAAATTCCAATAACATTTTGAGACCAAATTTGCACTGTGGGTGTATCTTGAAGTAAATGTGCCATGTAACACTCAAACTTGATCACTACTGTTGCATATCTTTTAACTAGGCTTTATTTCATAATCTGCATAAATGAGCATTTATTTTCTTGTCCAGTCCATTTACCGTTCAAAGACAGGTCATAAATGACGGTTTTCACCAAATGTTGAATGTCTAGACCATTATAACTGGACCTGACTTTTAAGCTATTCTTATAATACTCTTGTACAGTTTTTCCAGAATTTTTCTGGTTATTGTTTAAACTTTGGCCTGTATTCCAATAGTTCACAAACAAGCACTTTGGATGAATTAGAACACAGTTGTTACTCATTAGATTTAACAGCACATGGACAATATGTTATTGGCTTCCACACAAGGTTAACCTGTCATGACATGCATGGAATTGTAGTGACGGCCCTAGCAACTGCACCAATTCACTCATATCAAGCACATGGTTACTATCACTGGACTGGATAATCCCTGCTACTGGCTGTTCCTTCCTTATGGACAAACATTTGTGTTAGATTCATATAAAAATGATGATAACAAAGAACAACATTGTAAACTTCAAATTTAAAATTGTAAAATGCATATGCCAGGGTGTGTACAAATAACTTGACTAAAGTTGGTCTTACAGTTTACAGATTTGTCCTGTACTTTCTGGGCAGTCAGGGTGCATCAATTAAGAAACTAACAGAGTATACAATACCTTTCAATATTTTCAAATAATAAACAAAATAATTACCAAAAATAAATTTTCCGATACCATGCAATAGGAAATATTTTACATAAATATTGTGCATTGTTCCTTTGCAGGCCTGATTTTACCCAAAGTCTCTTACTGGCAACACAATATTGACACCATAGTACACACAGTTTTTGAAATTTTTAATGCTGCAACAAATAAAAAAAAAAAAACCTTTGGGTCATTTTAATTTTGTTAATTTTCCAAGACTCACATGACATGGAAGATTATATGTTTTCAGTATTACTAAAATTTTCAGTTGGTTTTCCGTGCTTTTTAATTATTGTAGTTCACTTTAATAATAATAATAATAGAAACTTTTTTCTTCTTTTCGTTTCGCATAAAAGTTGTATAATGATTTGAGTGTGTAGGCATTGTTCTCTGTACCATCGAAAAAAATTATATATACCCGGACTGAGAATTTTGGGAAGAATTTAGTCTGAGCCTCTATTCGGAACATCTCGAATGTTTCCCTTATCGAAACATTGATGTGATAACTAAACCGCGCGAGATTGTTGTGATATTTACTCTAGTCGGATAGATTTATTCGACATTATGCAGGAAGTTTGTCAATAAAAGTGAGATGAGACAGTGATATCATGGACAGATTTTTACTAAAACGAAAGGCAGGTGAAGAAACTGCTGAATCGAAAGAAGCAGTATTTGCTGAAAAGCGCTTTAAAAAGGAGATTTCAGATCCAGATTCTGCGGTTCAGAATGATTCTATCAAAAATGAACTTGAACCAGATACTGGTATACCAAAGTTAAAGTGTGAAGTCATCTGGCGGGAAATTCGTGCAGAAAATTTAAACTGTGATTATACACGTTTGTTCTCCATTTATGAAGCTGACAGTCTTCTCGCAGAAAGTGAGAGAACCCTCACATACAACACTGGCCATCTAGCAAAGGTCAACGTATTTGGGAAATGGCACGATATCCCAAGAAAACAGGTCTTGGTTCATGTTGTCAGTTAGTTCAATGTAGTAATATCGTCAAACCATCCCCACCCTCGTATAAAGTGGTTGTAAAATCTGACTCGGTTGATTCCGTAATCAATTTAAAGTTAAATTTATACTTGTATGGGTTAAAAAGGAAGTGTCTATTCTTAAGGTGTCCGTGTAAAAACATTTTACAAAGACTATTCACATGGATGCCGTGTATCCACTGTTGCTAAGACTGCGATCGGTGTCTGCCTCATGGTTTGGATTATAATAATTGTAATATGGTGTGCGAACAATTTGAGGCAAGTCCGTGAATTTGTGGTTTTCCCAAGAGAAAAGATTTTGATAATTCAATTTTACTTTACCAATCCAGAATTTTATTTCAATAGACAGCGATAACATTAGCAAAGACTATCATCTTCCAGGGTATTAATTACTGTAGTCGAGTGGAAAAATGTCCAGCTGTCACACATGAGTGCTGTGCTAAATGCAACAGACTGACTGCTCATGACATCATCTTAAGCTGAGTGACTTACAGAGGTAGAGGATAATTTCTTCTTTTAACTAATGTTCTCTCCTCAACAATGAAGGGCAGTACCAATATAAAAAAATAGAATATAACAGATTTGATAAGTTCAATGATTTAGACAAACTTTTCATTATAATAGACTGTCCGGTTTTTGCCACACCAGATGTTGGAGAATTTGTATATGAGATGTTTTTTACTAGAGGAACAGCAGCATAAATATGCCATCAGTCAAAGGCAGCTTCCTTGCAAAAAAAAGATCTGTATGCAAACACAGTCACAGAAATCAGAATATGATCAGAATGTATATATATTGTTTGTGTAAATGATTGTACAGCGTTAGACCATTTAATTGTTACTTTTGAGTGTTGTTCATTCATTCAGTATAAAATGAACTTGAAGTTGACATCACATGTAACAACATTTGTCACACTGCAACACGGGACATTTGTCACACTGCAACACAGACACATTCTTAGCATTATAAAATAATTGATACATGCCTGTGTAAATTAAATGTTGCAAGAAATGTATTTTTTTGAATAAGTGTCATTTTGTATTTGCCAAAAATAACTTTGTTTCTTTCAAGCAACTGATTCATTTGGTTTCAAAATAAGTATACACTATTGCATGGTTTTAAAATACTGTAAGTATACACTATTGCATGGTTTAAAAATACTGTAAGTATACACTATTGCATGGTTTCAAAATAAGTATACACTGTTGCATGGTTTCAAAATAAGTATACACTATTGCATGGTTTAAAAATACTGTAAGTATACACTATTGCATGGTTTCAAAATAAGTACACACTGTTGCATGGTTTCAAAATAAGTACACACTGTTGCATGGTTTCAAAAAAAATATACGCTATTGCGTGGTTTCAAAATAAATATACGCTATTGCATGGTTTCAAAAAAAATATACACTATTGCATGGTTTCAAAATAAGTATACACTGTTGCATGGTTTCAAAATAAGTATACACTGTTGCATGGTTGGAGAACAAATATTAGGATCAGTCTCTTTGATTTATTCAAGGTCTTCAGCTTTTTACCAGCATTCAACTTTTTATAATTTCACCATCATTAAAACTTTAAGTTGACGAAAAATTTTCAAAGCATACATTGCAGGGCTAGAAATTAAGATTTTTTTTCACTAACCCACAGGAACACCAAAATAAATGTTTTGCTGATCCTGCCTAAATTTCACTGATCCTGCTAAAAATCAAACAGAAGCCAGTTTAGTTTGTAATTCACATTTATTATTGATTAAAATCTCAAAGTTTGGAATAGATATTCAAGCTTTTTCAAGACACTCTTGTTCAAAGATGCCACAATTTGCTCTGCTGCTGAGGAACCAATTTTCTGTTTTGATTTCACATCTCCCTGTCATTATGTGTAGGGAGCTTGCATTTTGTGATTCCAGGGACTATTTATGAAAATTGTTACACCCATCAACAAATGAAGTACCCCGCATACTTTCGTATATCTCTGATACTCAGTGCAGAAAGTGCACAACATCACCACCTCCTGTGTCATACTTCAGACATTTGTGTTTATTTTTCCAGCATTTCTGGTATTTTCATAGTCTCTTCCCATGATCATATTTGTGATCACACTCTCTTTTCAGCATTTAATTTCTGCTGCTTCAGTGGAGGCTGCATACCTTGGAAATACTCGCACATGTTTACAGTTGTCACCACACAATGTATTGAATGTTTTTCAGCAATGATATAAATATTAAAACACATTATTCAGTATAATTTTGGATTATCCGTTGAGTCGACGAATGCGACCTTTTCCAATTGGTCAATACTAGCCTGAGACCCTACACCATTTGTTATCATGAGTAATGAAGTCATTGCTTGGGGTCAGTACACCAGGCTTGTTCCATGTGCACAAAGATTGTTTTGACAGTAATCACACTAATTTACAAGATGAGTGGCTTAATACCTGTCCATTTGTGCCTCGAGCATTTATTGTACCTCGTCAATCGCAGGATGTTGGTAGGTACTCGGTTAACACAATAAACAGGTCAATTAACCATGAAAGGAACTGCAGACTCAGGAGCACTTCTTAACTGCTATGATAAGTGACCGGCAGTAATTTTCACTGCCCCAACAGATTAATGACTGCTGGGTTTTACTGATCTGCTGGCAAAATCACTAATGGCGGGATAGCAGGTTAGCATTAATTTCGAGCCCTGCACTGTGTAAACTCTGGATATTGATACATGTGCTGCTTGAGCTATGCTCACTGATAGTAAAATTTATTATTATTATTATTATTGGTAAGTCTTACAGAATCCTAGGTTGGATCCATAGTAGACTCTACTAAGATTCATCAGGTTATTTTGTTTCAACTTCATAGCCATCAAGATCAAATAAAAATAAGCTGGAGAATTTTAGTAGAGACCAGATCCAAAGGAAAAGGAGAAGTAAGCGACACAAGTTATGATTTATTAATATGGAGCAATCAAGAGATCCACTGGACCATTACTCATAATTTCCTTTAGAGACTGCTGATTGGGAAGAACAAGTTGTTCTTCACTACTTTTGAACTGGTGTAAGTATATAATTAGAACATTCTTGCTGATTAAACATATCCTAGTTTATATAGCAGGGTCTGACAAATTTCAAAATCAGATTTTTGCTTGTGGGCTACCAGGGAAAGTACTCAGAACCATACATATTCACAGATATGTTGGATCCAACTGCAAAAATCAACGTAGACCCTGATCTGCTGTCACAGAATATTCTGGTAGATCAAGGTCTATATTGTTTGTTCTAATAATTAGTCCAAAACAAATAGCATAGACCCCAACCTGCCTGCACATTATGCAATGGCAGATATGAGTCTGTGCTGTTTGTAGTTGGATTCAACTTGTACACAAGTATGTACAGATATTGAGTGCTCCAGTTGAAACAACAGTAGCCCAAAGAAGACATTTTAATATAAACCTTAGCTTTAAGGGTAACTTTCCTTTTTCCTTGTCATGAGTTGTTAATAATTATTCTATACTGGGAAAATTTTTATATTGATGCTTTAAAAAAATGAAGAATATGTCATGTTATCATGTAGTAGCTCACTAGGCTACCTGAATTGGACACATGGTTGCCCAGACCCAGCATCATGGGCTCTGGGCACAAGATTTGTTGAACCCTGTAAAAATCTCCAATCATATCTTGAGGTTTAAAATTTCTATTTTGAGAAATGTACAGTGTAGACTGTGCAGTATCATATAAAGCAGCCATTGGCAGCATGATTACCAGTGTATAATCCCCACTTTTTCTTCTAAAAACACGGATAATCCTAGATGTTTCTTTGAAAAGCAAGTGGATATTTTAACTTGCTATAGCCATTTTCATTAAACTACATTTTGATTACAGTTCTGTGATACATTGTTGTAGTATGGAGCTGAAATTGACAGCAATAGAGCTAGCACAGAAACACTGTAAGGGACTGACAATTTAAGGGGGGTGGGGGTGGGCTGGGATTTTATCTAAAAGAATTTCCAGCTCCCAAATAGCTTGAAAATAAAAATATTCTTCCTTTGATTTGTAGAAAAAAAAAGAACTAATTCTATTTATCATTATTAGTTTTTTAAGAACAATTATCTTGGGATGAAAGAAAAAAAATATATCCTGGATGGAAAGAAAATCATTAATTGGTTGGTCTCTAACTTTATAAGCAAGTGAACAGGATGGCATAAAATATAAATTGTAAATTTGATTTCAGTTCATGTGATGAAGTTCTTTTCATACATGTGCAGGTAGCCCATGGTGATGCAGGTTTATCTTATACCTTTTCCAACAAAACGCTGCCAGCTCGACCATGGATTCCATTACTGGAGCAAATACATGAAAAGATCACAGCTATGACAGGATACAGATTTAATTTTGTCCTCATCAATAGGTATGAAGTGAATAAAGGCGTTGCTGTGTAGATTACAGATAAATATTTATTATCAACATAGCTGCCCCGGGTGGTCGAGTGGTCAAAGGTACTCGCCTTTACAGATCACTGACATCTCACCTCTGTCCGCATGAGTTCAAGTCTCGGGCTCAGCCAACATGGGTATGTGAGAAAGCTTGCCAGTAGCTTCCCGTGGGTCAGTGGTTCTTCCAGGGGTGTTCTCGGGTTCTTCCTCCACCAAATATACAGGCTGCCATGTATAGCCTATCATGTGCTGAAAAATGGTGTTAAACCCATAACAACCAACCAACTAACCAACTATCAACATAATTCTCCTCAGAGAAAAGCAGCCGAGGTCTTTGAGGTCTTTTCCTGACCAGCTTTCAAGGTCTATACCTTTTAGTGTAGTAGTATGTGTAGCAGACTTGTGTGAGATTGATTGATTTTATTCATTTATGCATGAATCCATTGGTTTTCATGGCACATCAGCACATAAAAGACTATTTATAACAGGTATTGGGAGTAAAGTGCCTTGGCCAAAGAGTAGACAAAGTATAACAGTCAACTCTGGCTGGTCTTGGTAGTATTCAGACCAGCAACCCATACATTTCACAGAACTTTGGCATCTTTTACCCTTTATCTTTTATTTTGTAAAAGAAAATATTTTCTTCTGTTTGGATCTAATTATCTTCCTGAAGATTTTATCAATTGTTATGGTTTATATTTTACAACCTTTTTAAGATCTTGGGTTTTTATCTTGAATGACTACATATTTACATTTATATGGAAGGGTTTATCTTCCTAAAGTTTTTTGCAATTTTTTTTAGAACTTTACATTTAATTTAACACTATATAACAAGGATTATGTTGATGTGCCATTAAATCCCATACATACATACTGATTGTGAGTCTGTGAAACTAGAAACTTAGCCACTGTCTTGAGTTTGATTTCAGGCAGTAAATAAAAATATTAGCAATTGTTGCATTGTACATGGCACTCACAGGGTTCCCCCAGTTTTTGAAACAAAAAAGTCCAAGTCTTTTCCTAGATGAAATTGATTTTTTCAAGGTTCACTTATGGCCCTTACTTAACTGAATCAACAACATTTTGGCACAGAAAATGTGCATTTTTAAAATAAAAACCTGCTTCTTTTTGGAGACCCTCTCATAACAACCAAGTTCCAACTTGAATTAGACCATCTAATCATACACCAAAACACAGGATGTATCATTACAAACAGGTATAGCTGTAATGAAACAAATATAACTGAATATGCATCATTTTAATTGTGCAGGATAAAGATATTACTTTTTAATACTCTGCTTAACTGCATACTGTCTGAGATGAAGAAATAACAAGGAATAAACAATTTAAGGCGTTTTTGTTTCTTCTGAACTTTTTTCATACATAAGAAATTATGGCTTTTCCATTTAAACATACATGGTACCCAGGAAAGGCAATTTAAAAATAAATAAATATGCCACTGTACTCTGGTCCACATTGAAAATGCCTTCCCAGGGTCCCAAGTAAGTTTTACTAGAACAGCCCTTAGAATGATCAGTCATAAATCAAGACAGCAATATGAGCAACTAGAAGGGATTTATTTTTGAAAGGAAAAATGTCTCCTCCCATCCCACGATGATAAATAATGTTATTCTTTGATACTGTTACTTGACAGATGGAAAGGAGGATAAGTTTGATATTTGTCCAAAGAGGAGCCAGAAGACTAAACTCTTAGACCCCCCCAAAAAAAATTTGTGTTTGTAAAAACACAGTAGACCAAATAAGTCTAAGTAAAAAAAAATATTCAGAAATGCAGATAAAACTGCTATGAAAATCTAATCAAGTTATCTGCATGCACGTACAAACATGCATGTCAAATATTATTTCACTACCATTCATGGATTTTGCTGAATTGTGCATACAGTCTTTTGTAGATAAAAAGAAGTCCAAGCCCGAAAACCAGAACCTAATCAGGTCTTGTGGCCCACCCAGGGTACCTAAAAATCAAAGTTAATCTGGTTTGGCTCAGTATTTTTTTTTACCTATCATGCTTACAGGAAGACCTGATGGACTGGGTGGGGTGGAAGAGTAGACATAACTACATGTATATGGGGTTGTCATATTTACAAAAATTTTAAGCACACAAAAAAATCTTGTTTAAACTCTGGTATATTGACTCGTACAAGTTTTAAAAAAAGATGATTTTGTAAGCACTAACAGTTTTGATTAGATAATGTACTTCTCATTTAATGAAAAATACAAGTATTTTGAGCTACGGTAATCAAGAGAGAATACAATGCAACAGCAAGTTGCCCATTCATAATAACCAAAAAGTATTGTTCGATGAAACATTTTTCTCACAAATTCATTCTGTTTTCAAAGTTGTTCTAACTTTCTTATCTGCTAAATCCCAAACAGACACATCACTGTCATGCAAATTACCTTGTACCACCACCAACATTTTGAACACAGGCAAGACTGGCCATGTGGTCATATGATCATGTCACAGCTTAGTCTATTTGAAACTTTCTACTGATTTGTATCATTATATAAGAGTCTCCTTTTAAAACATTTTGATTTGTGATTTCATTGTTATTGTTATATTGATATCGAAATAAAATTCTGTTGAAAGTACAAATTGTCAGTTTGTAGCAGGTTGTACTTGTGTTTGCATGATCATGTGATCAGTCTTACCCTGTGTTAAAAATAATGGCGGCACAATGCAATTTTCATAACATTGCTGTTTCAGTTGGGCATTTAGCTGCTCAGAAAGTAAGAACAACTTTGAAAACAAAAGAAGTTGTGAGAAAAATGTCTCAGCCAACAAAAATGTTCGTTTTTCTGATGTAGACTTTCATACCAATGTTGAAATTAGTTCAGATGTTAAAAGGGTAAAATGCACATAATTCTCCAAAATATCTTCTTTAGAATCTGCAAAGGGATTTTAAAAATCTAGTCATGATATCTACATGTGCCTTCAAACATGCAAACTAAATTTTATTTCTTTGCTCTCAATGGATTTTGCTAAATTTTGCTCGCAAGTTTTTTGTCAAAAAAGTCAGTCCACAAATGTGTAAAATAAAGAAAAATGCAACAAAAAGAGGATTTTGTGAGCACTAACAGTTATGATCAGATAGTGTACTTCTCATCTTATTTAATGAATATTTTGCATATTTTGAGCTAAAGGGCAAGAAAGAGAGAGGCTGAGAGAATACAATGCAACAAGTTTCCTGCAAGTTGTCATCAAAAGCAGTGACCAGAACTCATTCAGAGGCTTGTCAGTATAAAGCCCCACATAAGTTTTTTTTTTTTTTTTTTTTTTTTTTTGGGAACCAAAGACTTTGGTGAAGTTAAGCTGAGGAAATCAGTCAGGAAGGCAGGAAATCAGGGGCACAATTCCTAAACACAATGTCATGGAAAGCTGGAAAATTGAAATCATAAGTGTCTCTCAAAATAAAGCCACACACCAAATTTGGTTAAAATCCAACAAACCTCTGTAAAGTTATGTGGCAAGAACCAAATTCAGAAGGATGGGTAGTCAGGGGTATACATGTAACTCCTGTAAATGATATAAAGGAAAGATGGAAATTAGACTCATTCAAGGTCTCATGCAAAATTTGGTTGAAAACAACAGTCTTTGGGAAAGTTCAGCTGCAGAAATGAATGTTAGTGGGATAGGCAGTCAGGGGCAATAACTCCTCTAAATAAAAACAAATAAGGCTGGAAATCTAAAAATTTTAGGTCTCATCTGCATAAAGTTGCATACCAAATTTTGTTAAAATCCAACAATTCCCAGAAAAAATTATTTTGCAGAAACCAAATTGTTGATGAACAGATAGACAATTTGTGATTACTGTGGGCAATGTTGCATCATGGGCAAGCCCAGGGGGATTGGTTTAGAACAGAGTTGGAATTGATGATCTAGAAGAAAAGGAACATCACAGAAAAAGTCCAGAATTGATATCTGGTACTAGAATTGAGGCACTATATATATATATATATCTTTTAGAAATTAAATAAAATAAATGAATAAGATAAATCATAACATAAGTCATATTGTTAATAAAGTAGTAGTTACAATGAACAAGATAAAAAAAAAACAAGGTATATTAGCTTCATGATGTAAAGGCCAAAACAGTTTTATTTCTGTGATACACAGTCAATTAACATCGTATTACTTCACCCTAGATCTACAACTGCTGCAAAATACAGAGGCTACTAGACCAGAAGAGCTTAATTTAAGGTCTGTTGTCCGTCATCTGTCTGTTAGCACAAGTTTGTTATCGCTACTTCTACTAAACTACTTGGAGGATTGCCAAAAAACTTTAGGTCTAGTCTGTCCTAAATGAAAATGGTGCCACTCTGACATCCAATGTGGCCAACACAGGGGCCATCTTGAAAATCTTGTTATTGCTATTTCTCCTGAATGGATGGTCATATCAACATGGGGTTTTCACTCAAAGACTTCTTATGGTGTCTGGTTGGTCCTAAATGAAAATGATGCCAATCTGACATCCAATATGGCTACCACAGTCACCATCTTGAAAACCTTGTTATTACTACTGCACCTGAACAGAAAGTCATATTGACCTGGGTTTTTCACGAGAAGACTTCTTATGATGTCTAGTTAATCCTAAATGAAAATGGTGCTGATGTGATGGCCAATATGGCTGCCACAGCAAAAATCTTGAAAATCTTGTTATCGCTACTCCTCCTGATTGGATGGTCATATCAGTATGGGGTTTTCACTCAAAGACTTCTTATGGTGTCTGGTTGGTCCTAAATGAAAATGATGCCAATCAAACGTCCAATATGGCTACCACAGCCACCATCTTGAAAACCTTGTTATTACTACTGCACCTGAACAGAAAGTCATATTGACCTGGGTTTTTCACGAGAAGACTTCTTATGATGTCTAGTTAGTCCTATATGAAAATGGTGCTGATGTGATGGCCAATATGGCTGCCACAGCAAAAATCTTGAAAATCTTGTTATCGCTACTCCTCTTGAATGGATGGTCATATCAGTATGGGGTTCTCACTAAAAGACTTCTTATGATGTCTAGTTGGTCCTGAATGAAAATGGTGTCAATATGGTGCCTAGACATAATTTAATTAATCATGAAAAGTCAAGTCTTAAAGGGGACTGTGGATTATGAATTCCCTGGATAACTATAAAGATCATCATATTTGCAGGTACAAGGATGGAAATGACCACATTGGAGAACATCGTGATGACGAAAGAGACTTGGTCAGAGGGTATCCAATTGCCTCCCTTTCTCTGGGTCAGGCTCGTGATTTTATCTTCAAGCATGCTGAGGCAAGGGGAAAGAATGCAAAAAGGAAGATAGCACCCATTAAAATTGTACTCGAACATGGAAGTTTGTTATTGATGAAACATCCAACAAATGTATATTGGTATCATTCTTTACCAATTAGGAAAGGTCTGCCAAATGTTCGTATCAATATGACATTTCGAAAAATGGTAGTTCAGAAATGAGCTTCACTTTTTCTTACATTCTTTCAAACAGGTACCAAATAAAAACATGTTTAGCTTTCCTTCATGCAGAAGGACAAGGTATTGTTGAATAAATACATCAGAAATATTTTTGTTATCTGTATATCCCACAGAATGAGGTGGAGTGCTGTATAAAGTTTTGCTAATTGTGACAGTTTGACTTTGTTTTAGAAAAAGATTTTTTTTCCCCCAACAAAACAGTATATTAGATTGCTAAGAGAGAGTGTCAAACAAATTTACACTTTTTGCAGTTGTATGTCATTGTTTTGAAATGGTAATTATTTGTGGTCTTTGTGCAGTATATGAAAATTACTTTTTATGTTATTTTACTTTATTACTTGTTAAAGTGTCTTAGTTGGATCATTACTTGACATCAGAAAAGCACATTAAGTCATATTACTAGTAGTATTCTGTAATATAATGTAAAATATATCAAAATCTTGCAGATATCCCAATTTCAGTGATTTACTCCTGAACATCTTTTTTCCAGTGGATCAGATTTATATTTCATGTTATGACATCCATCTGTTCATTCATCTGTCAGTTTCCATTTTTGTTTGTGCACCAAAAACTAGACTTCTCCACCATCTACCATTACCAGACTTTGTAAATAGCTTCGATTTGGGATAAGGAAGAAGCTTGTCAATTTCAGGGCCAAAAGGTCAAAGGTCAGAATCAATGTGACTGAAAGAAGAAAAATTGGTTCTGTACAATAACATTACATGGTTCATACAGTCATGAATTTTTGTTGTCAATGAGTTTTCAGAGACTTCTTAAAATTATGCAGGAGTATTTTTTTGTCAGTTTTCTGAGACTTCTTAAAGTTATACAGGAGTATTTTTTTGTCACAGATTTCAGAGACTTCTTCTAGTTATACATGAGCATTTTTTTTTCTCAAGGAGTTTTCCGAGACTTCTTAAAGTTATACAGGAGTATTTTTTCATACTTTGTCTATCACTGCATAAATAGGTACAAAAGTAATAGAAACAACAAATGTGCAACTACAACAAAGACTCATTGCCCCATATGGTGCGATGTGTCCCATTTTATTTCTGCCATGTGTCCCATTTTATTTATTTATTCATTATTTTGGGAAAATATATGTAAGTAACAATAATTCTGAATTTAAAGTGATGTATTTTTTTTTCAGTTCAAATATTTTGTTATTTCCTCAGATGAAATTAAAGGAGTTTTTGGCACAATTTATAAAGAATATCAACAAACTCAGGAAGTTTTCAAGGCAGCCCCTCAAATTCAAGATTTTTCAAGGTTGAATGAACCATGTATTACAGTACACGCATCGTGGATTATGGATTGTCCACTCAATCCGATGGACGTGGACACAGGGGCAAGGTGTTAAGTGTCCACTACAAATAGTGGATGTCTACTACCTCTGGTGGATTTCCTTAAAGTCTAGTGGACATCCATTCAATCTAATGGAACTCCATCACGGATTTTATTGCAGCCATAGTGGGTTTTATAGCACCTCTCACTGATTGTATTGTATTCGCTCCACAAGTTGACACTAAACAAACAGATGGGAGAAACTCAGACATTGTAAACCCGACAATGGCAGGTGTCAATTTCATACCTTTACCTCTACAAAACTATACAGTGGTAACATTTCTTGTGGTATTTATAAATGGCCTAGCTGGGGATACATACAGACAAATGCACGTAACATTGACAAAAAAATGAGGTTTTACATTTCTTGGTTATCCTCTCAGAAAATTTGCCTAGCTAGAAGATACATCCCTGTTGATTGACTACATGTACATGTACCTGTCATTATAGACACATGTGGAAATTTATACTGTTCTGCATCAAGGAGTAACTTTGATGTTCTTCTCAATAAATGATATTTCATAAATGTGCTTGTTGTACTGGTTATTAATTTGTCATAGTTTCCCTTTAATGTCATTTACAAAAACCTCCTTTAAACAAATTATTGAAAGCAGTATACAAATAAAACACGAAAAGCCCCATCTTATTGCAAACACATAAGACATTCATGTAAGATAGTCATCATTTATTGCATTCATCCTTGAGATAAGATTTGAAACAAACTTATATAAAATAAACAGCTTTATTAAATTTATCAATGTCGAAGACAAGTGTGGCAGTAACAAATTTGTGAAAATGAAGATATCCTTTATGTCTAATAATTATGACCAATAGCATTTTAAACCAAACGCCATACTATTTACATGTATAGCATTCATGCACGATGAAGTATAAGGGATATAATGACATGTATGTTATAATTCTTTCTCTAGTTTATTCAGTAAGAACAACATGGCATCATATTTTGACATAATACAAAACAAGATACACGAGCTATGCTAGAAAATGTTCTTCTGTACCTTTATCCGTAGATGTGGAAAATGACATTGATTATATGAGAATGAAAATTGTTCAATGCGCCAAATTTGTCTACACTTTATTCAAGGCTGCTGTCTATCGGTATCTGTTTATGCCATAAACGAAGTAATTTTCATGAAAAGATTACTTTGTTCATCACTTTCTGGTGAATCTATCATCAAGCACCAGTCAAGGAGTGACATTTTTACTCTTTAAGTCAGCCGCTTAACTTGTTAACAATGGTCAGTCAGGAAGGTCTCTAGCTTTGATGTTATTTTTAGCACTGATGTTTCAAAAGAAACATTAGCTTCTGAATGAAAATGTTTTTTGTTATTTGTGGGGGAAAAAAAATTTGAGACTTGTAATATGGACTGAGAACGCAATGAGTTTAAGTTGTGATATTTCACCTAAAATTGGTTTCTAGTGGTATACAAAACAAACCATGTAACATTTCTATTCTCCCCATTAATCTTTTGATGAGCACATAGAAGTCTATCGCAGCAGCACATAGCTATAACATGTTTGTGAAAGCTCTATTACACTACAGGCTTTCTTTTTTCAAAAATGCATCTATGTAATAAAATGTGTATTATATTAAAAAATGAGAGAAAATATCCACCATAACTTTCAATCGGCCTTACACACAGCTTTTATTGCTAACTGATTAACAATAATTGATCATTAGAGAGTATATATTTTTGAAATGCGTTGCAATTATCTTCATTTTGGAATTCATCTACTGAAAAAATGTAGAAATATAATTTTGGTACCACTCTTTATTCAGAATAAGTAAATAAGTAAGTTGTGTGCCTAGCAATTCATTTTGTATTTAAAAAGAATTTATATAATTAATTGGGTTATTAACCTGCTATTAGTGTGCTTTTCTTGTTTTCTTATTATTCTAGTTTGGTTCTATAGTCAAATCTGGTCATAATTAATATATACAAACTTTTAAAGTTTCAGAAATTTTAATAGATTGAAAGTTGAATGAGCCAGTATTACTGCAATAATCAAACTGATCACAGTGACAATATTCGTAACAACCTTAGAATTATTTTGAAAGATTCACAATAAATGGGAAATAATTGTGATTTACAACCTTTGAAGCCAAAACCTCTTCCACCTCCATTTCGGAGTAGATAAAGTTCTATCAGGGATACCTGTTTAAAGCCATTCAATGTATGAAGCCACATATTAATAGCAATCAGTGCAATTAGAGATAGATTTTATAGCCGTGGCAAACATGTGGCTTAGCAATTTCAGGCGATATATAAGGCATTATTGAGAGATAAGATGTGTTCAGCTTATGCGTAATACAGTACAAGTTAAACAAGGGAAAAAAAGTCTGAATAAGAAAAAATTCTACTTGTATAAAGCTAAAACTAAACAGACATACAAAACTAAAGGCTATTTATTGTACAGTAAATACAATCATATCTACCGCAGATACCTATTTCATAACTAAGTTTGCATAATAGTAGGCATTTCGGTTGAATTGCAATAACGATGATATGATAGATGTCCAGGAAAAATTAACTGCTACTGCAAAATATGGGAAACACATTTATTTTCCCCATCTGCACTTACTAACTTGCCCCTCTTTTTTTATACTGTGTACATGTATATCTTCAGGCATTTAACCTTGGATTATTACTCCTTTTAAGTCGACTTCAGAGTTCAAAGTTTGTTCATGTGGCTTCAAGTTTCGTTTTGGTTCCCAAAGATTCGGTGCCCTTTTAGCGATTACGGACATAATTTCAGTAATTTCACATTTTGTTGTCCTAATTGCTAAACCCTGTATAAAGAAGCATTTTGTACATGTTCTTTGGCGACAAAATGTTCTGTTGGTATTCACGTCAACTTCTTAAAAATGGATAATCGTGTCAAAATGTAACATTAGTTACTAAGCTGATAAACAATATTTGCTTGACATTTGGGAACAGTTTTGCATTATATTTTTGTCATGTGGATTGAAAGAATGTTCTGTACCAAATAAACTGTATCCACATCAACTAAAAATAACACATGCAAGTTTATCTCCATCTGAAAATATTTAAGTGATGATTCTTTATCATCCTTTTCACCCATCCATTTGGTAATATTAAACTTATCAGATGACCAAACCAGCAATCCTAAGTATATTTTTTAAGCTGTTGGTTATAGAATGCAGCATCACATGCTTCGTAAAGTCTGCATAAAAAAGTAGGTTTACGGTAAAAGTTAACACGTATCTAGTTCCTGAGAAAATGTGTTGCATGGACATGTATATTTGGATCACAAGTATTAAACAGAGGCTGGGTTAGTAGAGGTTGTATTTTGGATAGCGCTGTGTATATTTCATTGTGTGGGAAGATGTTAAGCAAACAATTTAAAAGTGACGGGGAATGAAAACATTAATACCAGCATTTTTCACGTTTTTTATTTTAATAACGGAATGAAACCCACTATAACGTGATTTCGTTTTCCTTTTGTTTGTTTAAAGCAGCATCTCTCTCTCTCTCATTAAAATCACTATAAGTAAACTTTTTGTATTTTGTGAAGCACCTAAATATTCTCATATTTCTTTACTTGGAAATTTATTTGTCATCTCTCGCAATAAACGTATGTGAATGCGTTTCAGTGGGCAAGTCATTGAATATTAAACAGCATTGTGTAAAAAGCCGACAAGTTCTACGTGATGTTAGACAAGTTCTACGTGATGGACATCCACTAGTACATAATTATATTGCTGCGACTTTCTAAATGGGGCAATAAAACTTAATCTGTCCACTATGACATAGACATCCACGACAACAACTATATCCGGTCCGTGATAGAAACAGCATGGACAGATTAATTTCCACAGTGGAAACATGGATGTTCCATAATCCACAATGTGTGTACTGTAGTTCAAAATCGAAAACGTGGATCAAACTTTGTGGATGGCTTGCACTTAGGGTAAGGTAGAAGCCTATCAATTAGGTCAAGATAACTGACAGAAAGAAGAAAAATGGTTTCCATTCAGAAACATTAGTTCTATGTTACAGACTTAGACGACCAATCTTTGTGGATGGCTTGCACTTAGGGTCAAGAAGAAGCCCATCAATTTTGGGGTCAAATTGTCAAAGGACATGGTCACTGTGACTGAAAGAAAAAAAAATATTTCTGCACAATAACTCTAGTTCTGCATCACAGGACTAAATTCTGTGGATGGCTTGCACTTAGGGTAATGAAATATGTATACATTTTGGGTTCTAAAGATCAAAGGTCAAGGTCATGATAAGTCTAATAAGAATAAAATATGGTTTCTGCACAGTAAGTTTAGTACATGACCCATACCCTGACCAAAGGACCAGATCATTAACACCTCTTGGTCAAGAAGCTCAGAGTCAACCATGCCCTACTAGTGCCTACACAGATAACTATTTAACATGGGGCAGGTGTATAATGTACCATTTATGGTACTTGTACTTGACAAAGTCAAGGCCCTGCAGAAAAAAATTATAATTTGTTAGTTTTCATGGGTGAATTATAAATTAATGCACACCTGCAACTACATTTTGACATCACCTGCTACCTTCTGGTTGGCCAGACAAATTTTGCCAAAAAATCCTTTTATCCACACATGTAGATGATAACCCACATTTACATGAACTAAACAATGAAATTGGTACAAATAGTACAAAAGTCAATGCACATACAATACAGGATTTTTTTCTTTTAGTAATTCATCCCTTTGCATGCTTTATTTTTGATTACCGGTACTACATGAATTTAGAGGAAAAATTAAACAGCTGGTGTATACATTTGAAAGACATGGCAGGCATAGCAATTACATTTTTAGTTTGGCAATTCCACATTTTTATCTGTCTACATCTCCTCACCTATGACAATAATTCTATATAATGTGGGCAATTCTGTGCATGTGGTCAGCTTGTAAATTTTGCCATTTTCTTAGTTTATGCAGCAAGAACACTTTTCTCAAACTGCTGTGCAGATGACATTGGTAAACAATGCATCTTCCTGTACAGACCATTTTACCCAGAGGTCAGCATCATTTTAGTTGAGTTAAAAATTGCAGTGCTAGATCTACTGTTTCAAGCCATGAAATTTCTATTATTTTCTTCACATTTTGTGAATTTCCTGGCAAATGAGGTAAAAGAAACAAGACATTTCTGCAAAGTTCTTGCAGAAATTAACTTGTGATATCAGTGGTGTTTCAAGAGAAGCAAGAGTGCCACATGGAGAGCAATTTACTTTTTTATGACAATAATTTGTCGTTTGTTTTAAATATGTTTCTGAACATTTGTATGTTTACACACTTATATTCTTATTAAGGATGCTGTTTGTGATTAATGGTACCAAATCTACCATGAATTAAAAAGAACATATAAGTTGAGTCGTCTTGAATTCTTCATGTTATGGAAAAGTGTTAGTATTGATTTTCTTGTTTACTATATGACAATATTGATGCATTGTTCATTACATGATTCTTTATGTGTGTGTATGTATGTACAAGTGAGTACAATCAAAATCGTAATAATTCAACTTCCCTTTAATATATCGGAATTGCATTTACACATAATGTTAACACAGAGACAATATGTCATCAGTCATTATATTCTTTACATTCTTGTCCATTTATACTATAGTAATGTAGTGAATCCATTTTCGAAGGGAAGGAATTTGAATTGAATTCAGGATGGCTATTCCATTTAGTCTACCTGGCAGAGGGGAAATGCACTTCTTTCTGTAAGAGGTTGGGATGTCTGAACCTATTTTTGTAAAGATTTTTTTTTCTTTCTGTAAAATTACAATTCTTTTCTGCCCCTAAAACAAATGGCATTCCCACATCCTGCCACCCACCTATGTAGATTTTCATTGAATAGCCCTGAGAAGAAACTGAATGTGCACATAGAAAATAAAATTTGCCATTTAATGTCATGATAAATGTCCCCTCATCATATGCCTCCATTTTACTTGAAATATTCCTCCTCCTGTTGATTCCCTTGAACACCGTGGTCCTCTTTTCACAGAGAAATTTATGCAAGAAATTTTCAGCCGTTTTTACATATAATCATCCCATTTATTTTACAGTATCAGCAATTCTATTTTTTTCATTCAACTTAGGAAATTTGAGTGCAAACTTGCATTGTTTTGTGAAAGTATGGGACTTCAGCCATGTTAGTGAAAAAACGAGACAAGCAGACACTTTTCCAACAGTGGCAGTGTCAACACATATAAGATTTTTACGAAAGTTTTCATTTGCTTATATTTCCTTAACCCTTCGATGGATTCTGTTTCATACTTGGGATGTATGATTGTAAAGAATCCCTTTGAACTTTGGGTCAAGGTCACATACACTGACAGTTAGCATTCAAGTTTTGGTTAAAGGTTTTTGTTTGCTTATTATCCTTAATACCCTTTTGGGATTTGTCATACTTGAGATGTCTCATTGTAAAGCAAAGGCAGTTATTTCTGCAACACACTTATTCACCTTTTGACCCTGGAGTGAAGGTCACAAAGTTTAAAACAATGTTTTGAAATTGGGCTAGACATATATACAGGCTATGGACTTGTCAAATAATTTACACATATACTATAGGACACTGAAAGTGTGGGGATGAATGTCACCCAGTCTTGCAGAAATTTGATGCTTTATCTAACAAGATTCCATGGAAATATATCTTGACTCGCTTATGCAGGAAGGCCTAGCCATACCATGGTACACACTTTAAACACGTAGTATATACAAATTTCAGTTCAATATAGCAACAGATGTAGAAGACAATTTTCAAAACTTTAATACAAAACCTTAACATCGTTGATCATGGCAACATCAAAAAGTGGCATCTATGTTTTGCCATTCACAGGTTTGACAAGAATTATAATGAATCTCCCACATTGTGTCAAAGGTTGTGCTACATTGGAGAAAATTTGAGGAAACTAACAGTAAGTATTAATTCAATGCCAAATAGACAAATCTTTTGTGTGTGACACTTATTGCAACTTAAAAATGTTTCTGAATAATTCAGATAAGCCAAACTTTCAGACTTACAAATAACCACTACTACTCTACATCATTCCTGCTCATTTTTATGTGAGCAATTCTGGTTGGATTAGGTATAAATACAGCCAGCAGAGTATGAGAATCAGGTACTAGATATATAGTATAGATAGAGTATGAGGAGTTGTATTTTATAAGTATATGGCTTAATTGAGAGAATAAATTCAGGGCCTGAAAATTTGGTTTCTGACTCGCTGGTCCGGGACCAGTAGGAACATACACAACCCAGGTATTCATAAGACAAGCGTTAGTCCAACAACTTAGTCTGACATGCAAAATTCAGTAAAACCATGGAGCAGATGCTTGGTTTAAGCAGAGGCTGGGGAAAGACAAATGTTGGATTGAGAAAGCTCAAGCTTAGACTGGTAATCTCTGTGTACTGTATGTTAAATATGTAGTTTTGGAGGGACGAAAAAAAAAAAACTTTAATAATGTGATTCTTACCTGCCATTATTGCTTTGCTTTCCTTTCGGGGATGCAAAGTCCCATGTCCTACATGATCCCTTCCTCCTATAAGTATGGAAGGTTCTAGAACTGAGAAAATAACTAGGTCCCAGTCTGACACTTGCACCGCAGCCCACATCCTGTTTACTATCCTCTTTACTTGGACCCAGAGAACAGGACATCAGAGCAGGGTGGGAGAAGTGAATCTTTGCAATAGTGGCAGGCAAGTGCAAGTATAACATTGTTGAAATTAGTTTTAACCCCCCCCCCACCCCAAAAAAAAAACAACAAGCAAGCTACATTCTAATCGCAGTAATATATTACCTGCAAATAATGCATTGCTGAATTTTCCAGTTAGGAGTGAGGCTGATGGATTCAAAAACTGGTATACAAATATTGCACTTACCCTTACATTAGGAGTGTTCACTACTATAAGCTGGTAGAATGTGGACCCACATGCGCTGTTACAATTGGGTCCAATGAAAAAATACCTTCTCTTTGGTATGCCAAGATCGATGGTAAAATGAGAAGGTAGTATGAGACCTCCAGAAGGCGGCTCTCATCACATCATCCAAGGATGAATGATTTAAATATGCCCAAGAAGGAGCAGTAGCTCTAAGCTCTTTTAATATATACATGTACCAGGACAAGAACCCTTTATAGGTAGGACGAGACTCTTCCAACCTTTCCTTCTCCGTTGATAGGAAACCAAATAAAACCTTAATACCCTAACTGGAAAAGGAGTCTATCTTGATTGTCGCCAGCACAGATACAACTGAGACTGGGGATCTCAATAGGAATTGGAGCTACTGAAGGTAGCAGGTTCTTGGCCAGAAACCCAGGTTAGCAAAGAAAAGAAGCTAAGTCAAAATTACCATTGAAGCCTAAACAACCCTTTGTACTGACCAAGCATGAAGCTTGCTCCTCCTCGTCCTCTTTGAGGCAAAAGCGACCAAGAAATCTGCCTTATGGGTGAGATTTTCAAAGGAAGCTTCACTCTGTGGTTCATAAGGGGGTTTTGATAGTGCCCAAAGAATACACAAGAGATTCCATCTAAGCATTATTGAGCAAGATGCCGGTCTCTGAGCTCAAAATACCTGATGAGATCAGAAAGATGAGGATCCAAGCTGGTGTTGAAAGGGCTACCCTGTTGCCCTTAATAGTTGACAGTGAGCATTGTCTCTGCTTGAAAAGAAAGAGAAGAAAGTTGGCCACTTCACTCCAAGGGGGATAACTAGGATCAATGTGTTTCCTACTGCACCAATCACAAAAGATTCTCCACTTTTCATCGTAAACCTTGGAAGTGGACCACCTCATAGCCTGGACAATGCAATTTGCAACCTTGCTGGAAAACTGGTCCTGGCAAATTGATTGATTGGGATGAGCCAAATGTGAAGCTGGAGAATCTGTGGGCTGCTGTGGAGCATAGACCCCCTGTACTGCGACAGTAGGTCCCTCCTCTGTGGTAATCTCCTGGGTTTGTCTACCAAGAGGTCAAGGAGATTGCTGAACTACAACCATTGGGGCCACAGGGGAACTACCAGAATGATCCGAGCAGTGGAGATTCAAACTTGGTGGAGCACCGGCAGAATCAATCTGAAAGGTGGAAAGGCTTACACAGACAGACAATCCGACTTTAGACTGAAGGCGTTCACTGCCCAGGCCCTCTGATCTGGGACTGGGGAGACATAACAGGGAAGCTTGTTGAGGCGAAATCCGAGGTATTTTCTGTGCGTAGGGAAGATGGGGATGTGAAGATACACATCCTGAAGATTGATCGAGACTGCCCAGTCACACGGCCTTATGGCATTCCTGATCGAAGAAGAAGTCTCCATCTTGAATCATTCTTCCTGAAGAAATCTGTTTAAGGCAGAAAGGTCGATGAGTCTAAACTTTCCGTCTTTCTTTGAGACCAAAATAATCCAGGAATGAAAAGCTGGAACCTGGTCATTTATTACCCTCTCTACTGTACCCTTCTGCAGAAGGGTGTGCACCATTTCCCTTTATTACACTAGCTTGGACTGGTGAAAGATGATGGGGGTCTGTGATAGTGGAGGGTGTTCCTGGAACCGAAGTCATAAGTCTACGTTTAGAGTAGAAAGAACCCACGCTTTGCCTATATGCTTGATCAAGTCCTGGAATATAGGGTTAGTTGAGCTCCTACTGGGATGCCATAAAGAGGCAGGTACGGCAGAGGAGGTAGTGAGCCCCCAGTTCCATCCCCCTCCCTCCTTGGGGAAGGGGGAGGAGTATGAAAACTTTATCCCTTTGCTGAGGCTGTGTCTGCTTTAAAAACTGTGACAGTCCCAAGGGGCGATCAGGGTGCATTTCTTGGCCATTTCGATGGGCCAATAGCGGCAGCAAAGGACCAGAGTTGTTGGTCCCTTAAATCCTGAGGTGTCACAGAGGGGATGTGGCCTCCAAAAAGCATCTCCACCTCCAGTGGTGCAGACCATAGTAGGTTCTTGCTATGATCCAGTAAGACCATAGAGGTTTCCAAAGCAACATCCCTGTGGAGGTGGAGCAGCACCTTTGCTATAGGTCCCTGTGGAGGTGGAGTAACTTCTTTGCTACAGCCTCCGGCAAACATTGAAGTGCCACTGGAGGCATTCACTCCTCCTTCCAAACACTGAAGGAGGCCGCCCAAAAATAGATCAGCAAGTGAGGCAACAGTAACAATAGTCCTAGCGATGAGCTCTGAAGTCTCCAGGGTTTTAAATGGAAGGCAAGATAAGGTTCCTGTCAAAATCCCCACTTGTGGTACCAATCATCCAAGGGGGAGGCGTAAGGGACCATGCCAGCAAATGGACTTTACAGCTGGCACTAGGCAGCCAAAATCAGTGGTTGAAGCATTAAATTAAAGGGGGGGGGGGGGGACCAGAAGAAAACTTCTGCACAATTTTTTAAGGTGGAGAGTATAGCCCCTCCCCTCTTGTTCTATCAGCCTTCCCAGAAAGGGAAGGAAGACCCACTTTCTGAAAACAGGTGTCCTCACATTCCATAGGGTTTGAAAAGGAAACATAGTGAAGGGAGGAATGCTAATCTGATCCCCTTCCGGAGTTGAACAAGGGCCAACTCCCTATCTCCGTCCCCTGCAGCATAGATGGGGGGGGGGGGGGGGTAATCGACCTGATCTCCATCCCCAGACCTGTAATGGAACGTGTTTGAAGCCTGGTGACCCAGCACCCAATCACCAGACAAAAATCAGTCAGGTGATGACAATCTGATGGAAGAGGCATCATCAGATTTATTGCCTTTATTGATAGAGCAAACATGCTGCCCTTCCTTTTCAGAAAGGTGTGATTCGACTGTCACCGTCACTGGGACAACACTTGAGAAAGTACTGCTCCTCCCTCATGGGGGGGGGGGGGGGGGGGTACAATTTGCCTTGTGCCTTTTTAGACTTCTGAACCATGTTAGTCTGAGAACATTTTTGCCCCACAGGGCCATTATTCTTTCCCACCTGGGGAAAAGACCCTTCCAATCATTAAGAGGAAGATGGGTCTTTCTTCTTCCCTTATACATGCAGTGACCTTCCACCAAGTCCTACATTTCATCAGCCCACAAACAACAGTACTTGTGCAACCAGTGCATGCTAAGCAAGTGGTGTGATTGTCCCACAGGGGTTTCTCATGCCCCCACGCTTACCCACTGTTTGCAACATTATGCTCTGAAAAAGAAATATCTGTACAAAAGAAACAAAATCCGGAGCTAAAACCAGGTAGGAAATACTTACCCAAGCACTGGTACTATGAAGGGGGATACAATATACTATAGCACTGACATACCTAGCAAGGTGCTTTTCTCTCTTTAAAAAACACCTAAATTAACAAATTAAGATAAAAATAACATTTAATTTCTAGCAAGGACTATGGAGACTAACACTTGAATGAAACAAAATTACAGGTGAATTCCAAAAATACATTAAGAACCAATAGCAGATGTGATTTTCATAAAGCAAAATAGCAAGTTTACTCGCGTACTACACATCCTAGAAAAAATGGTAAACAGGATGTGGGCCGTGACACAGGCATCAGACTGGGACCTGGTTCTTTTCTAAGTTCTAGAAAATTCCATACTAATAGGAGGAAGGAAGCATATGGAATCATGTTGTTTGGACATGTGACATTGTGTCCTGGAAAGTTAAGCAATGCAATAGTTGTAGGTAATGTATTACTGCTATTAAATTGCTGATTTTCAGTAATATGTTAAAATACCAGTCTCTATCAAAGAATCAACTTACACCTGCATTTGTGCCCTTTTCTGATTTGTCAGACATTTTAAGGATTACGAAGCTTGTTTTATTCAATTTTACAGGAACAACTAACAAATATTAAAGGGCCGACAGACTTGTGCTGGTAATATATGACAGGTATGCAGTCAATAAGATCATTCCACCTTGGATCACCATAATTTTCAGGCCCTGATAAACCACAACAATGAATTAAATATCATACATGAACTTTATTTATCTTGAAAACTACGATCATACAGGGGTATAGTGCTGCAAATACTATAACAATGCCCAATTGAACATATATATGTGCAGCATATTTGCCACATACTCTGAGCTAGTTAAAATATGATGGAATCTTTGTGAAGAAGACCAGTGCAGTCATTATAGGTGTAAAGTAGACTTTGCCTTTCCTGCACATAATTTATAGCTATACTCTTCTTTTAAGTCAGTTTTTCCAGTGTCAACTAATGACTACAGCAAGAGTACTCTTAAAGTCATAGACAAAAAATATGATCTGTCTCCCTTATTAACATGGATGACTTTTAGAACTTTTGATCCATCTTAAAAAATATAAAATAAAAAATACTGACATTTTCAACCCTGGCTTGTACCAGAAGTCAGGCTATTACAATCTCTGCCACACTGGCAACACTATAGATGATTTTTTAGCTCATTTTTGTGTTGCATAACTAGTGGCCAGCAAAAGTCTTGATTGGTCTCCACAAAAATGCATATAATAAAACAACTACTGGCACACATAAAGATTAGCTTACGAGTACACAGTTATAATTCAAAATCAAATGCTCTGTCCAACAGGAAATCTAATGGACTGCTGAAACAAAAACATGTTAAAAATATTTTTAAAATTTTTTAAAAAATTAGACATCAGAAAGACACATCTGTAGATACTACCAGTATCTCTTAGTAATGTTGCATAGCTGCATATATTTCAATGTGCCATCTTTTTATTATCTTTTTCATGGATTAAGTGTCATAATTTTGCAAACACGGCTACCTTTCATAACCTCTCCAAGTCCATATGGCCGATGCTCCATGTTTCCTAGATTCCAATTTTTGAAGTAAAAAAATGTTTCTTTAATAGTACTTATCCAATCATAATACATACATTAGAAGAACATCCACTACCTCATAGCCCTCCAAAGGTAAAAAGGCATTCACATCTCTTGGTTTGTTTTAGCAACAGAAGAGCTAAAACTTGTCTGCTTGCCATGATGGAGACCAAACAAGAGTTGTCTCCTCTTGGAAGGAGGAACTGACACCAAATCCCATTAATCATCAGTTACTGCTGAAGTGGATGTACACACTCTTCCAGGGATGACAAATATGCAGGTAAATCAGAGGACTTTATGGGATACAAGCAACTTAATCATTACCAAGGATGCAAAAATGGCATTCTCCAAGAAAAATATAGAAAATATCACCAACTCATTAAAAAAGTGATGGTTATTTGGTTCTGATGAACCAATCATCAATCTTTAAATTCCACCCGGTTCCCCACACTAACACTGGGATAAAAGAACCATCAGCAGGGGTATTGTGAACAATTGACCCAAAACAAGATCTATGGCCACGGTGAGAAGACCCAAAAGGTGAAGAAATTCCTGGGCTGAAATTTGATTCTGCAGGAATGGAAGAAAAAACATGATTTTCATGGCACGTTCTTTAGGGAGGCAAACTCAATTCAAGGAGGTTTTGAAATCCATGCCCTGGTGAATGAAACGTTAAGAAAGAATGACTTAAGATTTGTCCTTGTTGGCAAGAAATCCAAGGGAAAGAAGGAGTGAAAGGGATTTCATGGTTTAGTACAAAAGATTGCTCACCTAAAATTTTTGAAAAATGTCATCCAGGTAGTCATGGATGTCAGGGGGGTAGCTTGGCAACTTAATGATGTACATGGTTTAGGGCCTGGTAACCACCCCAACACCTTGAAATGCCATTAGGAATCAGGATTGTACATTATGCATGTGTATCTGTGTGTATGCCTAGCAGACAGAACTCGGGAGGCAGAAACTGGAAGATTTCTTCAACAGATGCACAGAAGGCTGAGTCTTCCCTATTGTCAGACTGAGGAAGATGGTGCCTATGAGTGCATGTCCTCCAACTTGGAAGTGTGTGGTGACAAAGAAGCCTCCTGCAAATGTAGCAATAACAGGTCTGGTAATACCGGAAGTTGGAGACGATGAATGAGGCTTGGAGTCCATCCATGTCAGGACACAGTGATCTCCAGGCATTCACTTTGAGTGTCATCAATGGTCTGAGATGCGTACTGGATGTCTAGAAATGGGAAGTTGCTATAGTAGTGGATCATGAAGGAGCCAGGACCAGTGATGCCATTGCCAGCCCACAATGTCTTTAGGTCGAACATTGGATATAGTTGTGGTAGACTCGTTGACTGAATCTGGTGCTGGTTATACTGGGACAGAAACTGGGCAGGAATTGGTGTAACTAGCTGGACACTATCTGCATCTCAAGCCTTCGACTGGATATATCAGGAAGACAGATCACCATACCCAGTCCTGGTGGTAGATGGGCATTGATTGAGACTGTGCTGGAGCTGGAGTGGATGTCAGCTGATGTCTGGTGAATTGTCACCATAGCCAGCACAGCAGTCTGCATGTGGTGATGGATTATCCAGGACTGGTCCAATTGGGCCACAGTACCATGTCAGGACTGGCCCAGGAGTCTGTTAATTGTTGATCTGCTCTTGTTATAATACTGGGAGTGACAGCTGGGCTGTAACTGTGGGAGGTCCATGATAGCAAAGATCTCTGCACCTTTTTCAAAACTGGCAATCATTCCACCTCAGGTACCTCAGACACGAGAATGCTGGCAATTGAGGCGGCATCAGCAGCAATGCTGATTATGTCTACATCTTTGTGGGAGTGTTTCTTCGTACAATTATAAGCCCAGGTCAGTGATTTGCCATAACAATCACCCATCTGTTCAAATCAGTGAGAAACATTGTTACTGATCCCTGTAATTACAGCAAAACAATTGCATATACAGGTGAAATCAGTCAAGTCTCATCCTAATCTTGCAGTGAAGTGGATGCTAAGAATTGAGACATATGATAGAGAAAATTACAGAAATAATCTTGTTACTAGGAATAAATGATCATTTGCTAGATACAAGTTACATAAAAGGTAGAGTAGTGAGATGAATTGTAAGTACTATAGACCATAAGGCTGGCAATTAAGTTGTAAGACAAAATTAGACAACTGAAGTGCAAAATATTCATCTGCAATGATGACCGATTAAAATTTGGTAAGAAAACAGAATGAGTATACTTCACCTATGATGAGAAAACAAACTGGTTACAAGGTACAAAATGAAAGGTATTTGCAAGGTCTCTTGTAAAAGTATGCTGACTAGGTACAAGCGGAAGTAGTAACTGATGATTTGTGTTATTTGGCACCAATTCCTAAATGGAGAGAGCACTGTTGACTTCCCTCTCAGCAAGCAGGTGACTTTTTTTTTAGTACTTTTGCTTCTAAAACAAGCTAGAAGACATGGTGAATATCTTTAATAGATTGGGAGGGTTGGATTTGTGAAGTAGTGGGTGTTCTCCTAAAGTATTATGATTAGGTAATGTGTCTGACAGAGAATCATAGCACTGTGTACAGAAATAAATGACATGGAAACTAAAGTGCTTGTAAAACGCATCCCCACATTGCCCTGCTCTGTCCCACCTACCCCTAAAACCTGTGTCCCTTGGAGTAAGAATAGACCAAGGGGCAAATATAAGTTGCATGTCTGAATTCGTCTTTTCATGCCAAATATGAGTATAGTTATAGAATGGGGAACTCATTAGTTCCTAAGTCACTGGTATGACCCAGCGGTTTCACTGAAACTGTCATCTGAGACTTGGGTCAGTGGTTACACTTGTTAAGTCTTATAATCTGGGAGTTATTTTAATTTTATGTAGTCCCCAGTGGCAGCAAATGACATTTTAAAACCGTTGTGTACATCTATTGACAATCCACTAAACATATCGCAAGGACTGAAGTCTCAATCTAGAATGGGCAGGATCACATAATCACAGTCATGGGAATAATGAACCTGGCATATACATCTGCCCTGTTTCAATCGCAGTTTAGCATAATATAGCACAGTGTAGCATGCTTCTTCATGGGTCTGACTACACCTATAACACATGGGTTCTACAGTACATACTCAAGATATACATGCAAATCAGGGGAAATATAATTGCACTTGAACTCAAGAGAGGGTTGTAAATCCATCAAATTTCACAAGGATATGTGAAAAAATACAACAAGTGTACAAAACTTAAAAAATCTGAACTGAATTGTTTTTATCTTTCAAGTGATCTAACTTTTCCCAGATTTTGGAATGGAGAAACAAGAAACAGAAAAGTAGACCAAAGCAGCATCCCAGCTATGCATGTATACTCTCCAGTCTGTCTGAATTTCACTCACAAGATTTACCCCCACCATTTTTTTGGGGTACAGTGCCTTTTCTGGATAGCATGTTCTCTCTTTACTATTTACGTGCTTAATGCGCTCAAGATCCAAATCACAGTCGCTCACTCAGTCTACACTTATAACCTTGTATAAAATCATATGCCCTTCTAAAATAATGTTCATATGCCCTTTTTTTAGTGGTGGTTGGGGGAGGGGGAAATGGCACTCCTGTCCTCAGATTCTTGCTGAGGCATGATAAAGCCAAGATATTTCCATCTTTACTTTGTAATTTCTGCTATTGAAATTGGGATATACAAAGTAAAATAATAAAGAAATTGCTGCTTGTAATCTTGCAACAAGAAATCTGCAGAATGCCATGTCTTGCCTGAACTTGTGGTACATGATTAAAAAAAAACTTAACATAGTCATCACAGCAAGAAAAGTCAGTCACTTTGGCCTTTCTATTGTGGCTGTGAATATAACTCCTCAAAATGAGTGCACCCATGAAGTTTCATGATTGTACATGCAACAGTTTTATGATTGGCAAGAGTGCCAGAAATAGAGGCTAATGCCAGAACTTCAGATAATCACAGGAATATTAAACTTAAGTCACTTTGACCTACTTTTGTAAGTGATGAGTAGTATTGAAGATAAATGCATCCATAAAGTTTAGTGACTGGATCTGAAACAGTTTCAGAGAAATGAAGCTGGATGCAAACACGTAACACTGCATCTATGGTAACCAAAACAAAATCAATGTTATGCCTATACCTAGCCCAAGCTTTGCATGCAAGACAACAAACGAGATACATAAGGATTAGATATATAAAGTTACAATGTCAAGAAAATCTAAACTGAATATTCCTGTAAGAGTCTCTAATGCTTATAAACAAATGAATGACCAGCTGCTACGTTATTAGAAAACATCGCTATTTCTAAACATTCTGATGGCATTTTGTGAAATTTTTTTTATATAGTTTTGGGTCTTAAAGCCCAACTTAAAGCCCTATCTTAAATGCTATCTGCCATGAAATGTTATACATAACAAATTTATAAATACTTTGTACTAAACAACAGGTAGTAAAACTAAGTAAATCTAGTGTGTATCAGGAATCAAAGATTGAGTTCAGTTGTATTTCGAGATTCGCAATTTTCTCCTCCACAACTGCATGTGGAAGAGCCATTCGTTTCCTTGTCTTTGGATCCCATCCATTTTTAATGGCCTTCTGCAGTCGCCGCCTTAACTTGAGCTGAGTTGGCTTTTCGAACATAGCTACACGCTGGTACCTCTTTTTACTGAAAATCTGTTCCTCTGCTTTACTATTTACTGAATCTGGCTGTTCATAAATTGTCTCCCACATTTTCCCCTCTGGCTTCTTATAGTTTTTGTTCCTGTAGAGCTCTTCAAGGCTGGTCTCCTGTAAATCTTTTCCTCTCTTTTTAGCATTCCTTCCTGTAACTCCTAATGTATTTGCATTACTAATGTCCTGCAGAGCTGTGCTTACCTCTTGTGTCTTCTTTCGACCTGTTCTACTGTTACTCATCTTTTCACTAGGCAAACTCTCATTAATACCTGGTTCATTGCTGTCATTTACAAGAGAATCAGACTCGTGACCTTTAGCTTCCTTACTGAGAATTTCAGCCTCTTCCTGCTCAAGTTGTGCCATTGTTGACCCCTGAAGTAATTTCAATACTGCCCTGTCTGCAGACCTTCTCCTCCTCCTTCCCCTGGCACAAGTTTCACCAGACTGCTCAAGATTATTCATTTCTACATCGGGAAGCGTGCTGTCACCATAATTTTCTTGCAAGAATATTAACTCGGACCGTCTCTTCCTCTTCCTAGTCGCAGACTGGTTTGCATCCTTTGATGATGTAGAAGAATCCTCCATTGTCAAAAAATCCAGAACTCTATTAGCTTCTTCATCATCCCTTTGTTCCACAGTTTTGGCAGATTCAGATGGCATGTCTTTGCCACTATTACTTTCCTGCATACAACTTTCACAAGTTTCAGTCACATTCTCATTTACATTTTCCTGTCCACTATACTGCTCCTTGCAAAATGTAGCCAATGATGTAGAAATGCTACTACCAGTATTGATCTGGGACTGAGAGCAGTTATCTATATTTCCAGCATCAGGAGTATTTTCCAGAGACTTTTTCAGTTGGGTGAAACTAAATTGAACAGTGGTTTGTTCGTATGATTCTCTCTTGAAGATTTGTTCCTCAGTGTTCTCTTCTTTTACTTTAAAAATCATTTCATCGTTTTGCTTTGGGAAATTTTTACTTATATGACTCAATACTTTAGGCGATTCACATCCATTACCAATTTTATTCACAATTTTATCGTCAACTATGCCTGTGTCCAAACCAAGAACATTCCATGTGTCCTCAACTTCCTGAGTAGTCATTTCACTTGAATAAGTAAAAGCAACATCTTCTGAAGAGAACTCCTTGTTGAAAACCTTCACTGGAAGATCCAAAGTATCGTTCTCAAGAGAATCAAAACCTGGTCTGTCAAATTTACCTCCTCTATCACTAGTTCTATCAGTCTGAATTTTATTTGCACTTACACTTTCCTTTGATTTGTCATCACTTAATTTCTTTGCCATTCCCTGGCTCTTATCCAACACGATATTATCAGAGCCGTTTCTGTCTTTGTTTAGTTCCTCACTTACAGCTCTAAATGTGTCCAGAAAGGCTTTTGAAACTGAACTCTTCCTTTTGACAGGCTCTTTCTTTGTTAATGAGGGACCACTAGAATCTTCAACCTTGATCAGTTGCTTTTCTACACTATCGAAGGAGGACAACTTCTGTGCTACAATGACAGATATATTTGAGGACTTGTCTCCAACAGCATCATTAGGCTGTTGACCTTGCATTAAAAAACTCTTCTGGAAACCATCTCTTTCTGTCATCTCCATAACCAGTAAGCTTTTAATATTTTCTGCAGAACTACTATTGTCAGCTTCCTTAAATGCAGTATCGCTTTCATGCAGGATTGGAGAGTTGCCCAACTCATTCCCAGTATCCCTTTCATGCAGGATTGGAGAGTTGCCCATCTCATTACCATAAAATTCAGACTTGGATGTTTTACCACCCTGAGGGCTAATTCTCACCAGACTTGCCACTTTCACTGCAAGTGTCCTACACATAGACAGAAAACTAGAACCAAGGGAGTCGTTTTTACTGTCATTATGTGACCGATCCGTCTTGGCCTCTTCTCTGTCTTTACACTGATTGGAATATTCAAGCATTTGTGTTGACTGTGAAACAGAGTGCGGACTTTCATCTCCTACTTTGGTGTGACTTTGATAGGAGTCAGCACTGTTATTCAGGCTTTCTTGCTGATAGTATGGCGTGGTGGACGGAGAGGGAGGGAACTCTGGTGACATGGACTGTAGACTTGTATTCAATGATCCAATAGAGCTGTTTGCTCTACTTGTTGGTGTGCTGGTCGAAATATCTAGGTTAGTATATGCTGTGTCAAGATCTATATTTGCTGCATCTTTGCTTTCGTCTACTTGATCAAATAAATCACATAAGCCAGAACAAGCAGCTTTGTCTATGTTCGAAACAGCAAGGCCTTTTTCTGACGAAAACACAGAAACAGGTGTCTCAGGGTGTGCATCCTTCACAATTGTCAGGGCACATACACTGGGCTCAGGAATGGATTCCTGCACTAACATGGGAGATATAAAAGTGTTCTTAACTGAAGGATTGGTGTATGTCTCTTCCTTCTCAACTGCACAAAGGTTTTCAATTTCAAATTCCTGAGAATCAGTTTCTAGGGGTTCTACAGACTGTGCAGGCAGAATGCTGGAACGTCTACACCGCAGTTTCTTAGCTGGGGTAAGATTATTGGTTTCCATCCACAGACTGCCATATTGTTTAAACATGCAACCATCTTTCTCCTTGTCTCCTGAAAAAAAAAAAATAGATGTTGCACAAAATTATTGCCAAAAATAATACAAAATATTTTTGACTATCTCTTGCAATACTATTAGTTTAATTAGTACCTGTACAAAGTTTCATAAAAATGAAAAGTTGCAGAGTTCTAGGATTAGAATTAAAGCTGAAGTAGCAGAATTTTGCTACGTATACATTTTATGCCAGTAGCAAAATGGTTTATCAACATGCAAATGTGTCAATTGGGGTGGGGGTGGGGGGTCCATTCCGTTCGAAATTCATGGTGGACACAATTTTTGACCAGATTTTTCACCAAACAGCAAAATACAAAACAGGAAGCAAATTTACTACTGTCTATTTCAAAAACCTGAGTTTGTAAGTCTGTAACTTATTTGATTATAGAGATATAAAAAACTCATAAAATATTGATGTATCTAATCATCAGGCAGCATTCCCTCTCGAGAAGAGAATCCCTATCAAGCTTGTATCATGATACATACAGTATCACAATATATTACAGTTTATGTAAATGTATCACTATTTCACTTACCACTTCAGTTCTCAATTTAATTCCATATGTTATTATTTAAAATTAAAACTGTAGACTTTCCATTTGTTGTCCTGATTACAAGTGTTGTAACTATGTACTGCACTATATCTAGAATCATGTTATAATGAAGCACATTATAATGAGGGACAGTTGTATCTAGACTAGGATATATTTTACTTGGACTTTTTACACTTACAAGTACATTATAATGAGGGACAGTTGTATCTAGACTAGGATATATTTTACTTGGACTTTTTACTTACAAGCACATTATAATGAGGGACAGTTGTATCTAGACTAGGATATATTTTACTTGGACTTTTTACACTTACAAGTACATTATAATGAGGGACAATTGTATCTAGACTAGGATATATTTTACTTGGACTTTTTACTTACAAGCACATTATAATGAGGGACAGTTGTATCTAGACTAGGATATATTTTACTTGGACTTTTTACACTTACAAGTACATTATAATGAGGGACAATTGTATCTAGACTAGGATATATTTTACTTGGACTTTTTACACTTACAAGTACATTATAATGAGGGACAGTTGTATCTAGACTAGGATATATTTTACTCGGACTTTTTACACTTACAAGCACTTTATAATGAGACAATTGTATCTAGACTAGGATATATTTAACTTGGATATTTTTACACTTACAAGTACATTATAATGAGGGACAGTTGTATCTAGACTAGGATATATTTTGGACTTTTTACTTACAAGCACATTATAATGAGGGACAGTTGTATCTATACTAGGATATATTTTACTTGGACTTTACACTTACAAGTACATTATAATGAGGGACAATTGTATCTAGACTAGGATATATTTTACTTGGAGTTTTTACACTTACAAGCACTTTATAATGAGGGATAGCTGTATCTAAACTAGGATATACTTTACTTGGACTTTTTATACTTACAAACACATTATAATGAGGGGCAGTTGTATTTACACTAGGATATATTTAACTGGACTTTTTACACTTACAAGCACAAAAACTCGTTCAATTGGACTTTTTCACATTTTAGCTATCATTAAATCAGTCTTTATGTGAGGAATCTCTCATTAAAAACTGACTTCACTTTTGAAATTAAACGACTCATTCGACATTGCATCAACACATTGGTCATCAATCTGTGTAATTTGACGTGTTACCTCTAGCAGATATTCTGTGGACAACAATACGAAATGAACATGATATTAAACGTGCACATGTTATGTATGTTCTAATACTATTAAGATTTATTAAAAAACTTTAAATTATTTCATAATTTGAAACTTAATAGAATTATAATATAGAATATAGATTCATGCAAAAAAACGTCTAGATTATTCACACAAATGAATTTTTGGGGAGGCAATAGATCTAACTGATTAGATTCTACATGTATATCTAATTATTTTCCTTTATATATATATATATATATATATATATATATATATATATATATATATATATATATATATATATAAAATTTTCTTTTTAGTTTAAGCACTTTAACACCAAATGGCTGAGCCTCATGCAAAGAAGCATAAGCTTGAAGACAGAGATTGGGGTCATGGCAAGTTTCAGACAGAATGGTTTAAGGCCTTCCCTGGCGTTGTATATGTATCCAAGCTAGGATCTTCCTACGCTTTTTGCAAGGTGTGTAACAAAGATATTAAAGTGGTGACCTCAGGTTTATATGACCTTAGAGAACATTTTAAAACAAAATCTCATGAAAGAAACTTTGATACGAAGAAGGGATGGTCCATCAAGACCTTTTTTGCTCAGCCACAGCAGGAAGGCGAGAGTGTTATATGGGCTGAGGTTTTATTTGCATAACTTACCTGCATCTGTAGCTAACCACTTCACATATAACCACAGAAATGTTCCCTGACAGTGACATTGCAAAGAAGTTTCAGTCAAAGCGAATCAAGACAACAATCATCATTAAGTACTACCAGTCATCAAGCTGTGCAGAGAGACGGCATCTCACTGATGGTTGACAAATCCAATGACAAGAAAACAGACAAGCAGTTAGCCATTATGGTGAGAGTCTTTGAGGATGGTGTGGGGCCAAAAACAAGATTGTTTGACATGCCAGTGTCCAGTGGAGGAAACAGCGAGGCCATCTTTAATGACATTGATACTGTTTTGAGCAATCTAAACATCCCTTGGATCAACTGCATTGGCATTGCTAGTGACAATTGTGATGTCATGGTGGAGAAGATAAACTCTGCTTACAAGGGTGACACAGAAGAATCCTGATGTCTTCAGTATTGGATGCATTTGTCACCTATAAAATCTGTGTGCACAAGAAGGCATCAAACAACTGACTGTGCCAGTAGATGACATATACATGTAGAGAGTTTCAGCTCTATACCAAGATGGATGACTTGGACATCCTGAAACACTGCCAGACCCACTGGTTATCACTTCAAAAGGTAGTGGACAGGATTCTAAACCAATATCTGACTATTGCTTCCTACTTTTAAAGCCATGAAGATGTCAAAAAAGCAGGAATGATAAAAAACATTCACAAGCAATTGAGTTCACCTGCGACCCAGATGACCCTGCGTTTCCTTGAGTTCATACTTCCTCTGTTAAATGGAGTTTAACAAGCTGTTTCAGACTGATGAATCAAAGATTGGTGGTATGATGGAAGAGATGGCCAGACTGCTCAGAAAGTTCCTTGTTAAGTTTGTGGAGATGAGACATATCAAACAGGTGGCAGACCTTAGGCTAGTCAAGTATGATGACCTTGAGTTCCAACATGACAACAGCTTGCTTGCAGTGGGCCTGCCCAACAGAACATTTATGGAGGAATTGGAGGCTGAATTCCAGTCAAGAGCAAGTTCTTCAAAGATGTGAGGAAGCTGCGGTTGTAAGAAAAATTATGGACAAATTCCCATTTGACAATGAAGTGCCAAAAGATCTTAAGGTGCTGGATCCATCCCTGAAATGCACCCTTAAATATACACATATATGCAGATTGGCCAACACTTTTGCTCCAAACCTGGACCAGGAAGGCTTGAAGGATGAGTTTGATGATTATTTCATTCTGAGTGAGGAGTGTGTGCCTGCAAAATCTGAAAAAGGGCCAGAAAAGGAGCTTATGCAGCAACTGGCTAGATGTCAATGTAGGTGTCATTGTTACGTTTTTGCAGAACAAGCACTGGCAGCATCAGATTTCCTTGTCTAAAGGAAATTGTGCAGTGACTGCTCACTTTGCCGCAAGCATTGCTGATGAAAAAGATCCACACAGACTGTAGTAAATCCCTGAATGCAAATACAGTCACAGCGTTTTTGCAATGCAAAATATACACTGATTCATGTTACATGGATTTTAAAACACCAAATTCACTACTGCAAATGGCAAAAGGTGCAAGTGTAGCGTACAATTTAGCACACTTCAGTGAAGAGAAAAAGTGACTGAGATGTAAAAAGTTGTGCAAATATGTGGTGTAGTCGGGTATAAATAGCTATGTTTATATGTGATCTAGTAAAAAACAAGGTCTTTGGCATAAGGTTTTTATGGTCTTTGTTTACCAGCTTGTTCAATAGTCATCATATCTGCGGTAAAAGTTATCACTCTCATGGTTTAAGCATAATATTGGGGTAAAGAAATCAGTTATATGTCATTCCATATCTACCTCTTGGCGAAACTTTGCCCAGTTTATAAGTGATAAATGGTGTTACATATCGTGTGACTGAAAGCACATGCTTATGATAATCACCGAGACAACACATTTTTCTTTTAGTTAAAAATGTTAATAAAACTGGATTGGAAGTTACCTCCATATGTTACTTGAATTTGTTGCACACTGCTTCATCGAGACTATTGCAAGTTGGTCACATGCCGATCTTATTCTTAATCCCTCAGCCAAAAAATATTATGGGATGTACCGAGTATACAACTATTTCTGAACAAAAAAAAGCTTTGCCATGTATAGGATTAGGTGAATGAGGGATAATAGATAGTCTGATCATAGCAACCAGTGCAACTGAAAAATATTGCTTGATGGATTCTGTTTACTCTAGTATTATTTATTTTTGCGCGGCTCAATTTTCGTGGTTTTGTAAAAAAAAAAAAAGATTACATTTTCAAGGGTAATTAAATTTGTGGTTTTGCCTGTCAAAGTTTGCATATTAGTAAGTATTTAATTTTGTGGTTTAACCTCTACAAATACCCAAAATAACGAATACAAAAGAATAAAACTATGACAATGCAAACAGCAGTCACTTGAATGTTTAAAACAATATCATGACATGTATGAGCACAAATTAAAGACCTGACAAATTCAATACTTATGGAAGCTGCCACAGCTAATAACACTAAAACAATACTACCACTTCTAAGAACTCAAATAAAACACCTGTCAAGATCAATCACTTACACTGTGTTTTCGTCTGAGTGCTCAACATCAAATGAAGCCAACTCAGCCAACAACACTAAGCCAATCGGTTATTAAAGTACACCTGTATGAGCTCATACTTAAACTACTGTCCATAAAGTGAACAAAACATGTGACCAGCTCAATGCAATCAGCAGGCACTGGCAATATTTGATGTGTTTAGAGCCCACCAAAGTGCAAAGATGCTAACTAAATTGAAAGACAATGGAATCACTCTTTTGTTTTTGTCTGCTTCATGTACAGACCAACTTCAACCACTAGACTTGACAATAAATAAAGAGTACAAAGAAGAATTAAAATCACACTTCCACAACTGGTATACTAAACAGGTCATGGAGGCAATCACAGAAATGGAAGATGTTACTGATGACGATCAGTGCACTGTATTAATGAACCTTGCAACCTCATTAATCAAGCCAATTCACGCTGAATTGAAAATTGCTGCTCATGCAACAATGAATGAAAGATCAGACCTAATTATCAGTGGTTTTGAGAAAGCCAGACTTGTTTAATTCTGCAATTTGGGAATTATGTACCTGACAAGCATTTGTGTGTACCATGAGTCTCAGTTGACATAATGTTGATAATGTGGCTTTGTCCGAAAATCAGTGAAGTGTGAGCTTTAATACTCTGCTGTAATTAGTGTATATACATAGTGTTTCATTAATAGTTCTAGTACTTTACAGGCTTGTTGTTCTTTTGGATTAAAAATGCATGGATAAAATGAAACGTGCTTTCAGGAGGATTTAAATTTTTCAACAACAGTTGTACTCGAATGAAGGATCAATTTGAATAAGTATTACATTTAATTTGCAAATACTAGTATTTTTATTATTCTTTCTTTCCTTTTCAATATTACTAGTGTTTGAATACCTTATGCTTTTTCTCGTTTTTCTCTATCCTTACTTATCTCACATATCGATTTAAGGCAGTGAGTGGAAATTACAGCTATTGGATACCTTATTGATATGTGTGCATTGAAACAATATAAAATGCTTTATTATTCTTTTTTCAAAGGGTTCAAATAATACAAACGTGTGTAAAAGCTAATAGTTTATTAGCAGATTACAGTTTTGACGTTGATTTATCAAATACTAGTAGCTTTGTTAATCTCTAGGAATAAAACACAGTAAGAAAATGGCCGAGGGAGGGGGGGGCAAGTCATCACCATACATGACAAATTTTTCATCGGGTATTTAAATTCATGGTTCGGGGCAACAACAAAAAGCACGAAAAGTGGACCCTCACGAAAATTTCTGATACTACAGTATTTGCATAAAACAATAATTGAGCAATTCAAACCTTTAAAGATTGGTTGGTGCATCTGATTTACATTAAAGGTAAAAAAAACACACCCTGTTCATTGTTTTGCACCACTTTTGGCACATTAAATCTACTTTGCAGGACAAGGGTGCATCCTGGATGAAACACTGGAAATGGTTTCAACATTCAGCAGTTTAATGGAAATTCTTTTCGGGCAACAGAGCATGAGTCCCTTCAAGGGACTCTTGTTTATCACAAGTTGTGACCACTGAAATGGTTGTTTTTACTTTAAATGATCATTCCATCAATACACTTCTACAATAATGGATGCTCACCTCGTTCTAGCATGATGACTCACATAACACCAAATCAAGTCTAGGTCAAGGCAGGTAATGGTTTTGGTAATTTTTGACAACCAAACTTCTTAATAATTTTAGCACTTAATTTAGCAAATTTGGTAGAAGAAACTGCAATGGAGCAACATATTTTTAATTTACATATACTGTTTTTCAAAAACCAATGATAATTTTCTAACTGAAGAATTTCTCTATATTTGATTTTTGTATGTGTGGATCTCATTATTAAAGTGATCCAAGATCTTGATGATATAAGCTTATATTCCAAGTTTGATCAAAATCAGACCAAAAATATGGCCTCTACAGTGGTAACAAGCTCATCCAATCAGATGCAAGATCACCTTATTAATATACATGTATCTTGCTCAGTATGAAACTCATTTTAGATCTTGATGACATAAACCTATAGTCCATGTTTGATCAAAATCAGATCAGAAATATGGCCTCCAGAGTGGTAACAAGCTCAGCTAATCTGATGCAAGATTGCCACATTAATATAAATAGATGTTGCTCATTACTGAATTCAACCGTCGATAATGATGATATATGTGTATATACCAAGTTTCATTAAAAATGGACTAGAAATAAGGCGTCCAGAGTAGTAACAAGCTCAGCTAATCAGATATAAGATCACCTCATAAATATGCACGAGTTTCATTCAGTACCGACTTAATCCAAGATCTTGATAAAACAAGTCTATATTCCTAGTTTGATTAAAATTGGATAAAAAGATACAGCCTCCCATGTGGTATCAAGCTTAGCCTATCAGAAGTAAGATCACCTCATTAATATATGTGGATCTCGCTCAATATCAAACTCATCAGAGATCTTGATGATATAAGCCCTTATTACAAGTTTGATCAAAACTGGATTAGAAATATGGCCTTTAGAGTGGTAACAAGTAATTGCTGATGGATGTACAACAGACACACGATGAACGCATGGCCATACAGTACCATAAGCCCACTTGGCCTTACAATCAGGTGAGCTAAAAACCTTACAAAGTCACTGTGACCTGCTTTTGCTCATGGTGAGCAGTACCCTCCAAGATAAATATACCCACCAAGTTTCATGATTTAAAAGTGGGTCACTGTGACCTCCCTTTCCCAGTGATGAGCAGTACCATCCATGATGAATACATGCATCAAGTTTCAGGGCAGTAAACATAACAGTGTTAGAGAAACTGAGTTATTGCAAAAACGTAACAATGACACCTACATTGACAAGAACAAGAACAAAAACATCGTTGGAAAAGTGATACATATGTCTCGTGCTATGCTTTGCAGGCAAGACAAAAACTATTATTGTGATTTTCCCTTTGCAATGAAAACTATAAAGAAAGAGGCTCATGTGGGCCTGACATTGATTACCTGGCTCAAACTAGTCTACAAACAATATAACACCAACTGGCCAGGTAATTTTGGTCTAAAAGCATTTGTTAGCCTTGTTGCTATGGAAGCCAAATCATTTCTAGGGAGGCCTCTGAAAGCTCAAACCTGGTAGAGGACTGATAAAAAAAGTCATAAGAAATACTCCTACAAATTTGCCAAGAAGTATTGGAGAGTAAAAATTACATTTTTTACTAGGTTGCTAAAGAATCTAAAAAATGTATTAGTGAAGCCATCAAAAATATCAATTCTGACAGAACATGTTCTACAAAACATTCCTACTATGTTTGATCAATACTGGTCCAGTGGTTATGGAGGCAAAGTGAATTTGTTTTTTTTTACCTGGTTGCCATAGAAATAAATGATAGACAATCATGAGGCACGACAGACACAGGGCCATACTACAGGTTCACACTGTTATACTCATGTTATGTTACATGTAACATAAGAACAAAATCATTTCAAACTTTGAAAAACTTTGCATACATGTCAGGGTCCATGCTGGATTCAAATTTTAGGGTGAAGCGACTTCTTTTCCCAGCCAGAATAGGGTGAAGTGGTGGGAAAATGGGAAGGAGTGAGTGTGAAGAGGTCAAAATGTAGAATGTTCACAACAGTCACATTAAACAGCCATTTTACAAAACATTTTGAGCAAAATAATACAAAAACAGAAGAAAACTCATTGAACTTATGAAAATATTACATTTTTCCTTTGCTTGATTCAGCAAGTGTTTTACGACTTTGTTTTTGCAAAAGACAATAACCTTGAAAATAGGTTACTATCGAAAATGGGCAACAAGTATCCAGGTACAAGTCTTCTCTTCCTACTTTTCCTGGATGAAATATAAATAAACTTGTTTACCTATACTAGCAATCAACAGTAATAATCTGCTTGTGATTGGGATACCAATGCATGGAATTTCAATCACTTCTTCAAGCTTCATGTGTGAATTTTCAGTGGAAATCTGGTATACTGAAACATAATTGCTGACATAAATAATCATTAAATTGACTCAAAGCTGATATAAAAGCATGAAAATACTATGTTGAAATTGTTTTACACTGCTCTTTGAACAGAAAAAAAAGAGAAAAGAGTTGATATTACACCCAGAATACTGGCCAAAAAACTTTTGAGTGAAGATGTCAACTTGAGAAAAGGTGAAGTAATCTTTGGATTTTTTCAGAATCTGGGCAAAGTGAGAGGCACTGGGGTGACTATTTCACCTGAATCACCAGCTAGCATGGGTCCTGCATGTCTTAATCAAGATGTAATATGATACTCCTCTGATGGTTTGCATACTGCACAATGAATAAACATCCAATAGCAGGTAAAAGATCTTTATCGTGATATTCAACAACAGAAAAAAAGCTGAGTATAGCGCGTCACAGTCGCACAGGCTCTCCCTTCACCCCAATAAAAGTGCACACCTGCCTATTATCCTCAGCATGATGAGGGCATGGCAGTATATGGGAGAATCAGATTATACAACCATTCATACTTTAACCAGTACTTATTGATAAATTAAAATGTTTTACATCTGAATTTCTTATAAAGAGATTACATGTCAGGGCTCGAAATTAGTGGCCGTCCGCTAACCCGAGGTTAGAGAATCTCCTGTCAGACTAGTTGTTTTCATAATTTAAATAGTCTGATGGCAACCAAAGTTTCAGTCGTTGCCAGTCAGCTAGTGAAGGACTAATGAAGATTCAGCAGGACTAGTAATTTTTTCAACCTACAAGTTCTTCTGGCTACAAAGAAATTTAAGTTAAATTATAGGCCTGAATGGTGCCTTCGAATAAAAATTTATAGACATTATTAATTACCTGCATATTCTTTATTCAGGCCCAAATGAAGACTGATGCAGTCTTCATTGGAAGTTTCATCAGCTACAAGGGATTGCCTGCGAAGATTTCGCATGGAGCGCCTTCGTGTCTTCCTAGCATTTGGTTCCAACTCATCCATTGTTGATCAGGTGAATAATCATCCAAATTTCTACAATAGTAAAATAAATACAATGGCTATAATTATGGGAAAGACAGCCAAATACAGTATTTAAAGTGTGGTTTGTCTGAAATGACGAGGACAAGTATTGTTTGCTTCTAGGCTAGGTGGGAACCACACTAGCTCAGTTGGTTCAGCATTGGACTCATAATCCAAAGGTCGCAGGTTTGATACCTGCCCAGGACAGTGTGGGTCGGCTGCCTCGGTGTGTCTTTGAGAAAGGCACTTAGCTCTCATTTCCTTGGTATGCTATAGCCAATAATGTGTTTAAAGTGCCATCAAAACCAACAAAACCAAACTAGATCAGGTTGGAAAAGTAGTTTTTGGGAAGGTCAAACCAATTTTATTTATGTAATACTGACCTGCTACTGTTGCACTGCTTACCTTTTCCAGGATGCCAAGTCCCCAGTCCAAGCTAACTATTCCCTCCTCCAATTAGTAACAGGAGGCCCAGAACTGAAAAGAGCATGATAGTTTTACCTCCAAAAAATTGTTACATTTTAATTGCAGTAATAAAAAACCTGCTACCATTGCATTGCTGTATTTACCACAGGAGGAAGGCTGATGGCTCCAAACAAAAACTGGTACAATAAAACAAATGCACTTACCCTTATGGTAGGAGTGTTCACTAAAGTAACCTAGTAGATGGCTTGGCCATGTTTTGTACTGTCATGATTGGACCCATCAAGCAAATGCCTTCACTCTGGTGCACCAAAAATCAAATGTAAAAGGATGATGTTGTTGTTGTTGTTGTGGGTTTAACGCCATTTATCATCACATGAAAGGCTATACATGGCGGCCAGTATATTTGGTGGAGGAAGAACCCGGGAAAAAACCAGGAAGAACAATCCGACCCACGGGAAGCTACTGGCAAGCTTTCTCACATACCCACATTAGCTGAACCCGAGACTTGAACCCATACAGATTAGACTACTCAGCCACCCGGGGCCCTGTAAAAGGATGAAAAAGTTGTGAGACTGTCAGAAGGCGCCTCACATAATGTCATCCAAAGAGGAGTGGTTCAAGTAGGCCCAAGATGCAGCAATAACCCTAACCTCGTGAACTTTAATGATGAAACAAAGGTTCCTCTCTGTGAGGGACTGATAAGCTCTCTATACAGTGAGGACAATCCACTTGGAAATGCTGGCAGCCAAAATATCAGTGGAACCCTTTAGATGTAGAAAGAGATGTTTCTGACCCTTCCGTCTCCTTTTAGAGGAAGTAAAATAAAACCTTAAGGCCCTAACTGGGCAAGGAGCCTATCTTGCTCTTCCCCAGCATAGATACGACTGAGACTGGGCCTCTCGATAGGAAGTGGAGCTACTAGAGGTAGCTGATTCTTAGCCAGAAACCCAGGTTGGCAATGAAGAGAAACTGAATCAGTTACCACTGAACTGTAAACAACCCTTTTCCGCATACAGGACATGAAACTTACTCCTCCTCCTTGCTGATGCTATGGAGAGGAGGAAGACTGTCTTAAGGATAAGGTTCTCGAATGAAGCTTCACTCAAAGGTTCATAAGAGGGTTTAGATAACACCCAAATAACACACAAAGATTCCATCTAATCATTAATAAGCAAGATACCGGTCTCTGAAGCTCAAAATACCTGCTGAGATCAGACAGATGAGGGTCCAACCCAATGGCAGAAGCCCTAGAGAACATGAGAGCATTATAAAGGGCTGCTCTATAGCCTTTAATGGAAGAAACAGAACATTCGCTTTCTTCGAAAATCAAGAGAAGAAAGTCTGCAACTGCATCTCAAAGCAGACAGCTAGGATCAGTGCCTATCTACTGCACCAATTACAGAAGATTCTCCACTTTGCATCATAAACTTTGGAAGTGGATTGCCTCCTGGCCTATGTGATGCAGTTGGCAACCTTGCTTGAAGCTGGTGCTGGCAGATTAATCATTTGAGATGAGCCAAGTGTGAAGTTGGAGAATCAGTGCATTGTTGTGTAGGAGACTCCCTGTGCTGTGACAGCAGGTCTCTCCTCTGTATTTATCTCCTGGACTTGTCTACCAACAGGTCAAGTAGGTTGTTGAACCTTGACCATTGGGGCCACCAGGGGGGGGGGCTATCAGGATGAGCCAAGTAATGGAGATCCTGACTTGGCTGAACACCTGCAGAATTATTTTGAAAGGTGGGAAGGCATAAGTATACAAACAATCCAACTTCAAACTGAAAACATCCACTGCCTAGGCCATCTGATCTGGCACTAGAGAGACATGGAAAGGGAGCTTGTTGTTCAGTCTCGAAGCGAACAAGTCCACTAATGTCTCCCGGAAAGGTGAAAAAGCGTTTCTGCTAATCACAGGTGAAGAGATCATTCCATGAGAACTACATGGCCCCATCTGGACAGGCTGTCTACCAGGATATTCCTTTTGCCCAGTATATGGTGGACTCTCAGAGTGATCTCCGAGGAGACTTCCCATCATAGGATTGTTTTGTTTTTGTTGGTTTTTACGGCATTTTAAACACATTAACGGTTATATCATGCCAAGGAAATGGGAGCTAAGTGCCTTTCCTGATGACACACCGTGGCAGCAAACCGAGACTGACCTACGTGAGTATCAAACCCGCAACCCTTGAATTACAAGTATGACGCTCTACCAACTGAGCTATTGCACACACACCCGTCGTTAGAGGTTCCAGACTTCCATGCAAAGAGAAGGAGCATGTGTACCTCCCTGATGTTTGAGGTACGCTACTATTGACATGTTGTCCGAGGCAACCATAACACAACAACGCCTTTGAGGTTGACACACCCCTGTAGGGCTAGGAATACTGCTCCCATTTCGAGGTTGTTTAAAGGAAGGGTTGCTTCTTCACAAGACAAAAGTCCCTTAAGAACTACCCCCTCTAAACTCCAGGTGAGGTCCCCATCCCAAATGTGATGCATCTGTGTACAGAAAGGAATGGGTTTCAGGGCTGAGTCAGGACTCCGGTCAGGAATAGATCCTGTCTAGCCACCATATCAGGTGTTGACGAAAATCAGATCCCATAGGAATCCGACCCAATAACAGGTCCTTGTGCAGTTCCCAGTTTGTTAGAAGCAGGAACTTGAGAGGGCACAAATGAAGTCTCCCCAAGGGAACTAGCTCTGCAGCTGCATTCTGAGTTTATAGGAGAGAGAGCCAAAGGCGAGCTGACAATGATGTCTTGGCCATAAGACCCACTATGAGACACAGAATCTGAGTGGTCCTGTTTGGTGGAATGCGAACACTCTCTTCATTGGTGAGTAAATTCATCCCCATGTACATGAAATCCTGAGAAGGGATGAGACCAGACTTCTCTTGGTTTGGGAATTAGACCCAGACAAGTCACCATCGACCAACAGAGGGACAGGTCCTTCAGAAGAGCATCTCTGAGGACATCAACCATCAACCAGTTGTCAAAATACTGGAGGATGGGGATCCCAAAAGGCCTCAAGTGAGCCACTATTACTCCCATCACCCTGGTAAAGACTCTGGGGGCAGAGACAAAGTCAAAAGGAAGAGCCTGAAACGGAAATACCTTCTGGCCAAGACAAATTGGATGTATTTCCTGTGAAGCAGGAAGACAGGAAAGTGAAGGTACACATCCTGCAGAGTTATGGAGACTGCCAAGTCATAGTGCCTTATGTCATTCCTGACCTAGATAGTAGTCTCCATCCTGAAGCATTCTCCCCAAAGAAATTTATTTAAGGTGGAAAGATCATTGATGAGTCAAAACTTTCTGCCTTTTTTCAACACCAAAAAGATCCAGGAATAGAAACCTGGAGTTTGGTCATTTTCCACCCTCTTGACTGCTCCCATCTATGGAAGGGTGTGTACCATTTCCCTTAGATGAACCAGTTTGGACTGGTAAAATAAAATGGGGGTCCGTGATAGAGGAAGATGTTCCCGGAAGTAAAGCCAGTATCCCTCCTTTAAAGTGGAATGGACACACACACATATTATCTGTGGGGAAGAGACCACTGAAGATTGTCTCAGTCTCAAGCCATGCAGCCCTCAAAGGGTTCTTGCTGTGGTCCAGCAAAACCTTAAGATGTCTCCAAGACTGTAACCCAGTGGCTGTGGAGAAGCTCTGCAGACAGTGCCACTGACATAGAGTGCATGCCTCAACGTTTTCACCACAGCCTCCAGCAAGTGCTGAAGTGTCACTGGAGAAGATTCTTCCCCCAAAAGACTGAATGAGGCAGCCAAAAAGAGATTTGCATGGGAGGATAGCATCATTAGGGTTCAAGCCTTAAGCTCCAAGGCCTTTACCAGTAGACAAGCCCAGATCCCAGCTGATATCCCAACTCTGGATGCACCGGTGTCTGAATAGGAAAGGGGGAAGTTTAAGGGGCCAAGCAGGGGATACACTGCCAGTAGATTCCATCATCACTGGCTAATCACATGACTATATGAGTGTAAAGGCAAAACCAGCATCAAAGGTCGCGCACCAGCAATCAGGTCAAGGCAGGTACAAAGATAACAGCTACCTGAGTAACTATCCTAGATTATCTTTATTACATACCCAAGAAGAGGTAAGAACAGGTCTCATTTGAGTGATAGGGCTTAGAATTAGGTGACTGGATGTTTATTTAACACATATTTAAAGGATATGGAGAAAATAAAAACATACCGGCACTAGCGCATTGTGTATTGGCAGGTTCTAAAGTGTTGCGAGCTGAAATGATAGTGTATCAGGAATCCTACAGGAAAAGGCCCTCGGAAGAACAGAGACCGATGGTCTGTTAATCAGGTAGCAATAAAGATCATTGAAAGTCATGTCTGACCAATTGCACGAGTCTGTTATCCATCCTGATTTGAGTTTATATGGATCAAGCAATCCCTTATAATCTCCAATAGCATTTAACTTTTGCATATAGCGAGCACATGCTTCAATTGGTAAACAATTTTTATCTGAGAGCTCATCTCATTCCTTCACTGCCAAAGTGGTTCTGCCAACCAGAGCTCTGCACATGCTTAGTCGACATATGGACTTGTTTATATATTTCTTTCAAGCTGTTATAGTAAGTATCATCATTTTCTGTTCAAGAGACCATAGAAAAACCTCTCTGAAATGTCTGAAACCTTTTCAGTGGCAGGTTACCATATATCCCAGTAGTGAATTACTGAATTTGAGAGACATCTCTAACTGCAGATATCAACAAAAAAGGTGCAGTAAAATAAATTGTTTGTGTTCACAATCTTGTAAATGCTGTGAAAAGTTAACCAAGGAAAATATAAACATTATTCCTGTTATGTTATACACCTCTGTAACCTGATATGGGTCAACTCCATTTGCTATGAGCATAGGAGTTTGATGTTTTGTCCATAATAACCAACAAAAAGTTAAGAAAAAAATGAAAGTCTGGTATCTATAATATGTATAAAATATAGTGTATATTTATAGTATAGATACTGTATACTCATTTCTCTTATTCTGTTGTTAGTGACAATGTCCATTCTATAAATCATCACACCATCTGCCGGTCATTGATAGCAGTAGTTTTCTTATTAGGAAGTGTTTCATCACAACTAATAACAAAGTCTTGCAACAATGTTTCCTTGACTGGAAATTAACACAAAAAAATTGACTCAACTGAAAATTTCACAAAGCTCTACTTTTCCTTTACCCCCCATTCAAATATAAATCCCGTACATCTCTTACTGAAAGCCCAATCACATCCCACTTGGCTGAATAAAGTCATCGAGTTGATGTTTGTTTACAATGTCAGCCTTGTCACATGACTGACTCATTTACAAAACTATGGTATATAACAAGGATCATTGTATTGAAACCTTGCCTTCATCCTGGAATGTTGCAATTGTTTATGACTCTTTCTATTGATATACTTAATGATATGCCACAATATATCAATGAAATTATAACAATAATTCATATTAATTGATAGAGTACAAAAAAAGCTGTAATTAATAAATAATGGGCGATTAAATCTTATACTTAACAAAGAGGGAAATAAAGCAGTGAAAGAAAACTGAAGAGTGATGTTTTCAGAAAACATCATAGCTGCATTTAGAAAATACAGAATCTATCCCTTTAATAGCATGTCCATACAAGATGATAGCAGCACCATCAGCCACATATAAAAGAATGAAATTCTGCAATGAAAAGCCTTTCTATAAACAAAATATGTATGACGGCAGAAGTCTGAAAGAGTTGAAAGTTGCCGATCCAGAAGAGCTTAGGCCCCCCCCCCCCACAAAATTATGTTTGTTTCCTATTGCACTGGTTTTAAAATTAGGGTCAGCAGGTAGGGTCTTTTTTTTAATAAACATTATATAATATTTCGAGCACTTCAAAGTACTGGGCAAAACCAGCTCAATTAGATGCACAAATCGATTTTGGTAATGTGATTTTGTGATTTTTTTTTTTTTACCATGGGGGAAAAAGTGCTAGGGTCGGCAATGAGAAACAGGGATGGTCAGCCAACCAGAAACACATACTTTTTAGGGGGGACCTTATTAATAAAGCTTATTACAAACAGCTGATTATTGTCAAGAAGGGGAAATGTGATGTCTAACCCTACAGGACTCACTATACTGCTCAGAAATTCAAGTATTGATGAGAGTGTCTTCAGGTTCCCACATTACTCCAACAGAGAATAACTGTACATAAAACTTGACTCAAAACAATTCTAAATATGTAAATACTTTTAAAACCTGTAATTTGAAATCTTCTGCAATGGTTGATGATTCAGCATGTTATTAGTGACATATCTATACTATAAATATGCATATATTTATAGAATATAGTGTATTTATAGTATAGGTTATATATGGACTGGTATTTTTTTTTTTTAAATCATCATTTTTTATGGACCAAACATCCAAACTTTCAAATTTTTGCTTCAAGATCAATCTCTACTAATTAGGAATGCTGAGAGATTAATTGCCTTGAAAACAAACTATAATTTGTGTAGAACCGCTAACAAAAATCGTGCAAGAGTAATAGATCTATATGGTAGACTGAGTTTCCTCTGACCGTTCCCACACGAATTTAAAATATTTGACAACCCTATGGCAGTTTATACACCACTAGTGATATAATTTATCATTTCTAACCTGACTGTTGCCAGGAGATCCCTAATACTGTCATCTTGTTTGCATTTCAAGGCAAACAGGAGTTTTCAGGGTAAACAATGAGCTTGCTCACTGTCATTTTCCAGTTCATTGAAAAGTCCATTTTCAGTGAAGAGATGAGATCCTTGCACTACACATACATAAAAGGTAAACACTGCTTCATCTGCATCCAATATTTGCAATGTCTAGTTTTAATATTTTTTAAAAAAATTAAAAAATATAATAAAAAGGGAAAGCGGTGTATCTCTTATGTACATGGGTTCAAAGGGATGTAAATCTCAAAGTTATGGAATTATTTGGAGCTTAAATGATCTGGTAGTTTTAAAAAATTCTTCTTACTCTTTTAGGTATGTAAACACCTTGGAGATCCCAAACGTAAGAACATCCAGGTATGGGCTACAATCTTTTAGGTCAGTGGTCCCCAATGTGGTGCCCATGGGCGATCGCCAAGGTTTTTATGTGCCCGCAGAAGAGGTTATAATGAATAATAATATTTTTAAAAAATGGGTCAAGTTAATTGGTTGGTGCCAGCCACTCTCTCATAAACTCACAAATGTGCCCGTAGGCACAAAAAGGTTGGGGACCCCTGTTTTAGGTACACAGCAGCTAAATTCTGGAACTCTCGCCCTAATAATTTTCGAACGCCTCAGATTTTAACAATTTTGAATCCCTCTTAAAGACCTTGTTTGGAAGCTTTTCGTGTAAATGCTCCATATGTAAAGAAATGTAAAATAAGTTGCTGCTGCTATCACCATCAGCTACATGTCTAGTGTTTTTAGTTTCAGGTCTTGTATATTTACTTGCAGCTATTAGTTACCCTAACAGGGCTCAATTAATGCTAATCCACTAACCCATGGTTAGTAACTTTGCTGACGAAGCACTAAAACCCCAGCCTGCACTAATCTGTCGGAGTAGTGAAAACTGCCACCAGTCACTATCATAACAACAGTTAACAAGTGGTCTTGTGTTGGATGTATAAAAAAAAAACAAAGTCTGGGTAATTGATCTGTTTCTTGTGTTAACTGAGTACCTAGCAATATCCTGCACTTGACAAGGTACAATAAATGCTTGCGCTACAAATGGACAAGTGTTAAACCACTCATCCAGTATATTAGTGTGAGTGAGTACTGTCAAAACAGTCTTCGTGCTTGTGGAACTGGCCTGGTGTACTGGCTCCAAGCACTGATGTCGTTACTGATGATAACAAAAGGTATAAGGCATCAGGCTAGTACTGACCAATCTGAAAAGGCTGCATTTGCTGACTCAACAAATAATCCAGAATTATACCAAACAATGTGTTTTAATATTTTTATCTTTGTTGATAAATATTCAGTGCATTGTGCATTGACAATTGTAAACATCATGTGTATTTTCAAGGTGTGCAGCTGCCACCAAAATGACAGAAAGCAGATGATGACAAGAGAGAGCATGATCACAAATATGATCAAGAGATGAGACTAAGAAAGTACCAGAAATGCTTTGCAAATGAATACGAATGGCTGAAGTATGACCCAGAAAGACTGTTATTCAGAGAAATACTAAAATGTGCAGGTTACTTCATTCGTTGATGGGCATAAAACCTTAATAAATCGATTCTGGAAGCACAATGCAAGCTCCATACACATAATGGCAAAGGGATAGGTGAAATCAAAACAGAAAGTTGGTTCCTCAAAAGCAGAGCAAATTTTACCATCTTTGAACAAGAGTGTCTTGAAAAAGCTGGAATATAAACTTTCAACTTTTCACGAGTCTTGTTTGTAAAATACAGTTGTCAGCCATTTCACATAGTGGAACACTGAATGTAATTGTAGAGCAGTGTTGCACATTGAGTGCAAGAATTTTGTGTCCTATGCCCCCCCAATCTTGACCCTGTGCACCCCCCTACTCCACCCCCCAGGGGCACTTTTTCGTCAGAAAAATATCGAAAAATACACCTACGTTTCATTAATGGATGTCCATCCTTGTTTCTGTTGGTACTAGCATTGGCCAAAGTCACAAAAGGTGAGAAAAAAACGGTAAGATGGCAATTAATATCTATTTTAAAACAATGTATCTGGCAATGAAGACATTCAAGGTTTGTGGTAGTCGGCCAAGTTGCAATGTGAAGTGTTTGATGGCTGTTATTGTAAAGTATTTTCAAGGTTAAAGTCACCCCTACGGTGAGGAAGATTTAATTTATTTTGAGGTTGACATAATGACAAAAGAGACTAAATTTATGCAGATACACAATTTGTTATTTAATTAATGATTTGTTAGTTTGGAAAGAAAAGTAATTCAAACAACATAGGTTTTTATTATAATAAATGCTGGCAAATAATGACTATACACTAAAGTTAAATAACAGCAATATCTGGAACAGAAAATTCCATGGTGCAGCTCATTTCAGGCTAACCAGTTATTAAAACATGTTAATGGTTTCACGAGTTACTTGAGCACATGATAAAACTTGCATTGCAATAATGTAAGTGTCCAAGGAAAATATGATAGTACAGTGCAGACCACAAAGTTAAGGTGGCAAAACTGTCAAAACAAACAAGATTATCTCATTTTTATAGCACTATGAGTGCATTATTACTGTATTATTTTCCTTTATCCCTCAAATTTGGAGCGTGGGAGACAGTTTCCCCTGCCCTTGGAATCCTATGTGCAACACTGGTAGAATATAATCTATTCATGTAATTTGTTTCTCTATATTGAATTTTTGCAAAGGAAAAAATAAATTATAAATTGGGTGGGTGGGTGTATCTAAGAAACATGATTTTTAATACTAGTTAAAAAGAAGAATAAAAACTATATGTATGTATGTTCAATTTTTTAAGTTAACTGTTATATTATTGTTTATAATCTGTAAAATAGCTCCAACAAGGTAATGTTTCTTGTAAATGCAATTCCGACTCAAAATAAAAATTGTCAATGTCTGTGCCTATAGCGGACTGAAGATGATGAATTAAATCACTCCTGTTGTTTGAAGAATTATACTCACCCATGCAAATTTGGCCACCGTGGTTGCCAAAAAAACCCATCTCAACTGTGAAGCCATAAAAGTTTACTTTTTTTTAATGCTGCTCAGGCGGAGAAAAAAGTAAGGATTTCTGGCCAATGATTAAACCTTTCCTGGCAAACAAATGTGTTTGATCACAGAACTCAATTATCCCTCCACAAAATGAGATTATTTCTGATAAGGCCTGTGTAGCAGTGGTCTTCAATAATTTTTTCATTAATGTCACTAAAGACATAAGCAATAACAACCTAACCTACAATGAACACCCTAGCATACAGACTATCAAAGAGAACTTTCATGTCAAATTCCTTGTCCTTTCAAATCTGTATGCATGTAAAATGGTATCTTACATGTGTTATGTGCAGCCATTATGCATGTTCGCACTGCATGCTATTGTATAATAGATTCTATTCAAGTAAACTGATTTCTCTGAATGAATTTTTAAATAGAAATTATAAATTGGTGGAAGGGGTATCTTATCTTTGTGTATTGGCCAGCCATTATACATGTGTATTTTAACACTGCATTTAATTGTAGAGTAGAATCTATTCATTTAAACTGATGTATCTGCATTTAATTTTTAAATGGAGATTATAAATGGGGGAGGGGGTATGTTTTTTAGCATAGAAATTATTTTGTATAATGTTAACGTTACAACAGAATGTACGTATGTTTGCATGTCCTTTTAAGTTAATTGTTATATTATTAAGTCGGTAAAATAGCTCCAACGAGTAATGTTTCATATTATGTAAATGCAATTCCGACTCGAAATAAAATGTGTTTATGTCTATTTGGTTTGAAACGTGAACAAGATGACAGTATTACAATAGCAACAGGCGCTGCCGCTAGAGGGCACTAGCGATCAAGATTAACATTTTCTCAAAATGTCAACCTCATTACACCTGGTACTTTCTCCGCTTTTGTATGTACAAAGCCGACATTATTATATCCGAATGTATTCATGGTTGAAAGGTGAAATGTCTATATTTAAAGCGTATATGACATTGGGCCTTTTGTACAACATATTTGGCGAAAATAAACGAACACCGAATTTTTCAAAACGCAGAAAAAGTAAATAAACCAACATATACGCTCACCTGCGCCTACTTTTTAAATACTTTGGAGTTCTTTTTACGAGAATAATGGTAAAACATGTGCGAATATTTGTGGAAAACCCACGAATTACGTCTTTTTAAAGGTCACCCGTGCCAGCAAGAACAGTAACTCTTCCCGGCACATGGGTACGTACAAAATGGAAACAATGACAATAATACAACATAAATTGGGTTAAAAAACACACGAAAACTTGATTTTATGAAAGGGTAGACGTTTATACCAAGGAATCAGGTTATACAAACGTATTTGTCATTCATTATACCAAATTTATTACAACATTTTGGTACAACTTTTGTTGTGTAATGTAATTTCGAGATTAGAGACCTGACGAGTGATACTGATAATGATATTGAAAATATGTATGTGATTGTGATCACTTAGATATTATCAATGTCAGGTCATCTGCTCTAGGTAGGATTCTTATCTAGAGACACTGGTATTCAAATTAAAATGTTCATGTTTAGTAGGGGTGAAAAAGAGATTAAAGTTAAACTTATTTTCAGTATTTTGAAAAATGAAAACAAATTCATTTCATACCATTTTTGTGAATATCAATATGAATATTGTCATCATAAAGAACAGAAAATTGATCTCTAGTATTTCTCTGTTTAGACAAAAACATAATGATAACTATTTCTTGAGAATCAAATCAGTGCCAGAAGTAGAATTGTGGAAGTATTCAAAGTAAGTTATTTTTATGTTTTTTTGTCATTGAATTTATTTTAACAGATATGAAAACTGACCAGAAATATCTTATCAAAACTAAATTCTAAAATGGCAATTGTTATTTACTAAATTGTGATTTTAGATCAATGAATATATGTACAAGAACACTGTAATGCATTTGCACTATTGCTTAATTTTAAGAGTAACATACAATTTAAACTTGTGTATGACTCATGATTATGGCATTTCATGCAAATATGTTGGGGGGTGGGCATGATAAAAAGGAACTGAAAGGCTTCAGAAGTACATGGAACATAGAAAAGTGAATTTATTCATGAAGCTGAATGTTCACAAAACATTTATATATAACCATATGTAAGAAATATGCAACTTTCAGCATGAAATAACATGATGTCGAGAATTTGCAAAAAGTGACCAAAGACCAATATTAACAATGGTGGACGGCTCATGTGTTTGAATGCTTCCTGTGAATTTATTTGAAAAGATATCATAAAGATGGGTTTATTTTTGAATTCTGCACACTCAAATTATGCAGAAAAGGTTCCATTTTAACAGCAACACATAATTTCAACTTGTGTATGACTGAAAAATATAGTATTTCATGCAAAAACGTTAGGGGGGTGCTTGATAAAAAGGCACAGGGGGGCTTCTGAATTACCTGGAACATATAAAAAGTCAATTTATTCTTAAAGCGGAATGTTCACAAAACATTTCTATAGAAACATATGTAAGAAATATGCACATTTCAGCTTGAAATAACATGAGGTCAAGAATTTGCAAAAAGTGCCAAAGACCAATATTAAAAATGGTGAACGGTACAGTGTTTGAATGCTTCCTGTGAATTTATTTGAAAAGATATCAAAAAGATGGGTTCATTTTTGAAATCTGCACACTCAAATTATGCAGAAAACATTCCATTTTTGTATATAAAATATTAATTCTGAAAAAATCATCCCCTGTTGCTAATTACAAACACCATGGCGACGATCAGGTTAGAAATGAATGAAATTACTAAGTTTTGTGCATTTTTTTTTATCATTGAGACTTTTAATTTTTTAAATTGGAAAGGGGGTGGAGGTACAAACTGCTGGGTAGGTTGACGAATAGTAAAGATATTTGTACAGTTAGGTTGGGTTGTGACAGCATAAATGTCTATGGGTAATTTGTCCTTCTAACCATACGGTTTAGGTCAGACAGTGGGGCTGATTACCTGAAACGTTTAAATTACGGTAAAAACGTAGAGGTAATTTTACATAAATACACAAATGGACTTTTAAGGGTACGCTGAATCGATACTTTTGTGTGAAACGAACTTGATTTTGAACCCATCACATTGTTCACGGACTACAAGTTTAATGTTTGAAAAATGGAGGCAAAACAAGCCAATCAGAATGTAGTGTGAAGTCGAAGTTATTTGGATACCTGTATGCAAAAGGAACTAGCAAGTAGCGTCTTAATAACTATGACATAGGTAAGACTAATTATAAAATAGACGTAGGGATCCGAAGATTTGAGATGGCATTAAGAAATCTCGATGAACTCTTTCCAAAGACATTTTTGCACATGCTTTTGACGATAAGTTTTTTCTTCTATTTCTTAATCTGATAGAATATTATCATAGACAAGTAACTGTAAATGTTGTTGCCTGATTTGTAATAGGACAGAAAATATTATCGACAAGTAGTTGCAAGTGTTGTTTTCTGATTCTTCTTCTTCATCTTCATCATCATCTTCTTCTTCTTCTTCTTCTTCTTATTATTATTATTATTGCTACTACTACTGCTACTACTACTACTACTATTATTATTTGGGGGGGGTTTTTTTGTTTTTTTTTTTAAATAAAGGATTATAGTCTTAGCTATAAATAGGGATGAGTATCAGGACTAAAATGGCCCACATCAGAATATCTTTGTTTTATTATACAATAAAACTGTAACATCGATAGTTATGAAAATAAACTTCACAATTGGATCAAAGTCCTTATACATAAAATGTACGTGGTCGAAGGTCATTACTCCAAGCATTACAACTGAACTTCTATGAGTTCACGGGGTGAAATTCCAAATCAAGAACACTACCCAAAAATACATAGTGATTAGATGCTCTTCCGCTAAATAGGTCTCTAAATATGTGGAAATTCAGAAAATTGGCCGTTATCGAGTAACAATTACTCGACACGAGGCCATAAGGCCTCCAAAGCAATTACTCGACACGAGGCCATAAGGCCTCCAAAGCAACCAGGCATACCAAAGCCCCTAAAAAATCGTCCGCGTGAACACAACACACGATGCACAAACAATAATAAAAGACATCATCCGCGTGAACACACCACACGATGCACAAACAATAATAAAAGACATCATCCGCGTGAACACAACACACGATGCACAAACAATAATAAAAGACATCATCCGCGTGAACACAACACACGATGCACAAACAATAATAAAAGACATCATAAAACATGGACAGGAAGTCGCAAATGCAGTACGCCTCAGAAACAAAGAAGGTGGCAACTCAAATGCAGTACTCCTGTACCTTAATCAAACAACACCACCATCAGTCCGCATAGTACCGTATGGAGTATATGAATATATGAATACTTGATTAAGTCACGTTTTTTTGCGACAACTGCAAAGGGTGGGGCCATTACTCCACCAAATGCAAATTCCAAAAAAGGTGCATCAAATGTGCTGGTCGACATGAGGGCGATTGCAAATTTATAAGACAGAGGTGTGCCAACTGTAGAAACACCCACCCACCCACCTAACTCACGAGACTGTCCTTTAGCAATAACAGAAAAACTAACCCTTGATTAAATGGTAAAGAACAATGTAACGTATCAGCTAGCTAAAAACACAATCAAGAAACATGAACTAAAACCAAACAACCCGACCCAGAACAACTCACAAAAACCAACCACCACAAAAAATGATAAGACCACAATTAAGCAACCAAGCAAAAGCAGTGAAAAACCAGAGTACCCACAAACAAGTGTGCAAACCGCTAAGACCACAACCCAACAACTGGATAAAAGCAATAAAATTTCAAACCTGTTCAAAAACGGATATGAAAAACACCCCAGTGATAAGACAAAACCCTGCTAAAACAAGTGTACAACCAATCTGACCGTACATAAATAAGGAGAAAAGCACAACCAATCCAAGTAGTAGTAAGAATGAAACACAATATATCCCAATTACTCAGGTTTTAAAACTTATCCAGGATATCATCGACGAGGTGCTTATACTAAGTAAGGACAATCATGGACCCGTCGATGCCGTCTACACTCAGATATAATTACCTAACACAATTGCAGATTCAGAAAAGAGAACTTAGCACAACTCGGGGAATGAGTAGACACAATACAAATGTATCTAGGATGCACCCACAGTGAATACAAAAGAAATAATCCGAATTTTACAATGGAATTGTAGGGGAATACAAACCAATATCCCGGAACTGGTTCACAAGCTTCATAACGATATTGACAAACCTGATATTGTGTGCTTGCAAGAGACTCATTTGAGTGAGCGGATACAAAACACGCCAAAAATACCAGGGTATTCAACCTGTTACTACAAACACAGACCCAATGGAGATAAGGGAGGCGGCCAGGCAACATCTGTTGGCGACGTTCTATTGAGTGAGTTTGTTGAGAGCACGCATCAAACACAAAACTCTGAACCACACACAGAAGTGCAGATAACAAAAATTAATAATGGCAACAAACCTTTGTTAGTGGTAAACATGTATGACCCGGGAGGTGGACCAATCATACAATCCGAAACTTACCATAACCTAATAATATGCGGAGTTTTTACCGCACGTAGCGAACAACGGGGAGGAACCCATTTGGATGTCAGAGGAAGAAGTATTGAAAGGTGGATCACGCTATCAAATCTTGTCCTACTTATTAATGGTGCACGTACCAGAGTGAATCCCGAAAACGGGGCTATGTCTGCCATCGATCTAATTCTATGCACACCCAACATTGCGGAAATTACCGATTGGTAGGTTGATCAATCAAGCACCTTAGGCAATGACCACTTTCCGATATTGACCACTGTACAAATAAAAGAACACAAAAACAACACCTCTCCCACTCCAAAATGGAGATTTTACGAGGCGGACTGGGAGATGTTTTGCTCTCTGTGTGAGGGGACTGACGGCGCTCTGATGTATAACGACAATGTTGACATCTTTAATGAAAATATTGTCGAGGCTCTGTCTTCCGCAGCGGAGCGGTGCATCCCCAAAACTAGAGGGCGGGGAACCAAACAGTCCGTACCCTGGTGGAACGACAATTACAAGCAAGCCATAAAAGAGAAAAAAGGCCATAAACAAATTTATACAAACTGAAAATTCTCAGGCGTTCCTTGCATACAACGATAAACAAAGGATAGTTAAAAACACCGTTTACACAGTGAAACAAACGTCATGGAAAGAATTCTGCTCATCATTAAACCACAAGGCTAACTCAAAACAAGTGTGGGCTAAAATCAAAAAGATTAGGGACAAATCCTCATTCGTGACCCGAAAACTCCCCGGACTTACTACGGACGTAGAAAAAGCTGTAAAGTTAGCCGCACACTTTGCCGATATGAGCAGTAATTCCAACCATATTGAGGCGTTCCAGAAATATAGGGATAAAGTCGAAAAAGAACACCCCAATTGTTCTCTGATAACACTCAAGCCCCCTAAACTTTGATTTCACGATACACGGTAGAAAAAACCCACCTCACGCTTGGGTGTGAAATCTTAAAAAAAAATCTTCCAGAAACCACGGAACTGGGCGATTTTGGATCTGCAGAATCTGATCTGGCAATCGGGAGAAATACCTAAGCGTTGGAAACAAGCAATAGTTACACCAATCCCGAAACCCGGAAAAGATCCCGCGGATATAAACTCGTACAGACCAGTCTCGCTAACTAACAACATTTGTAAGATTTTGGAAACTATGATTAATAATAGACTAGAGTACCACATAGAAAGCAATAATTTTATATCTCAGAATCAAAGCGGATTCCGCAATAAGCGATCCACACTAGATCAACCAGTGCGCTTGGAATCAAGCACAAGACTAGCTTTTAATGCAAAAAGAAAATGTGACCGTAACCTTATCGCAGTGTTCCTGGACCTTGAAAAAGCCTATGATCTGATAAAGACCAAGGGTCTAATTGCGAAGCTAAACCATTATGGTATAACAGGCCGCATCCATAGATGGATATCAAACTTCCTAGTATGTCGAAATATTAAATCTAGAATGGGCAACCAGTACTCGGAAGTACATGGGCTGATTACAGGTGGGGCTAGATAAGATTGGGCAATGGATCAATAGGTGGGGTTTCATACTATCCCCCGGATAAACGATAGGGATCATGTTTACACCAAGAACCAACATTCGTAGGCAACCACCGAAACTGTACCTAAACGGGACAGAAATCAAATTTGAAAAAGTGGAAAAATTCCTAGGGTTGCTATTCAATGAGCACCTAACATAGAGCAGTCATATACCAGAGCTAGTAAGAAGATGCGTTAAGGATCTAAGCCTCTTGAAGAACCTTAAGGGAACCGATTGGGGAGCGGATCAGACCATACTTCTTACATTATAAAGGACACTTATTCGGTCCAAAATTGATTATGGGTTACAAGGAGTATGCTTCGGCTCTCCTCAATTTATTAAAACAATTGGACCGAATACAACACCGGGCTCTAGTTATATGCACCGGTGCGCTTGGTATCACATCTAGGGAGGAAATTAGAATCAGTTGGGGAACTACCCTTTAGTTTGAGACGAGAAGAGTTACTCCTGTGGTATATGACTAGGTTATCAATTCATGATAAGTCGCACCCTACTCGAGCAATAATAGAGAGATGCAACAGATCCTTCAGACATAAACTCCTAAAGAATTTACCGGGGGAGGGGGGGGGGAGGGGATTCATGACCTGAAAAAAGAATTAGAAATCCCAAACATTCAGGCGGAAATAACAAAATATCCTGACACCACCCCATGGACCTGCAATTTGCCCAAAATCAGCTTAAATGCACTAAAATGTGGGGATAGAAAAAAGCAACCCATAGAAATAAGAGCAAAAATTCTCTCAGAGATAGAAAGTAGGTATGAGGGATACCTTCATACCTATACTCCTTGATCATCACCTTCATGACAAGGCTGGTAAGAGTCTGACAGAAAACCAAGACATTCTTAACAGATGGACGGAATACTGTTCGGAGCTTTACAACCAGGAGACTTCTGAAGACCAAGCTGTACTAAACGTACCACTGACCACAACAGAGGTTGACCACCCGATCCTCAGGGACGAAGTAGAGGCTGCAGTAAAGGCAGTAAAGAAGGGGAAGTCAGCTGGGGTAGACAATATACCAGCAGAACTTGTTCAAGCAGGAGGAGCTTCCATGATAGATGTCCTCACAACAATCTGCAACAAAATCTGGCAAACAGGAGAATGACCCACCCCACGAACCCAGTCTCTGATCGTGACTCTTCTTAAAAAAATGGAATCTACAACTGTGCCAGAACTACCGTACAATCAGTCTCATCAGTCACCCAAGCAAGGTTATGCTTAAGATCATCCTCAACAGACTGAAACCCCAAGCAGAGGGCACATCATTGCGGAAGAACAGGCAGCTTTCAGAACAGGACGTAGCACTACAGAACAGATCTTCAATCTTAGAATCCTCTGTGAAAAATATCTCCAGCATCAACAGAACCTCTATCATGTCTTCATTGACTTCAAGAAGGCTTTCGACAAGGTATATCATGCAGCCTTGTGGGCCACCATGCGGAAATACAACATAAACGCAAAACTAATCAGCACTATAGAAAACCTGTATGACAAGGCGACTAGTACAGTTCTCGTCAATGGCAACAGAGGAGACTGGTTCAGAACCACAGTCGGAGTCAGACAAGGGTGCCTTCACTCACCCACTCTCTTCAACATCTACCTGGAAAGGATCGCCTTGGAAGACCACGAGGGCAGTGTGAGTGTTGGAGGCAGAACAATCACCAACCTGCGCTTCGCTGATGATATCGATGGCTTAGCATTAGATGAAGAAGAAATGAAAACATTAGTGAATAGTCTCAATCAAGCATCACTAAAATATGGGATGGAGATCAGCGCTGAAAAGACAAACCTAATGACAAACAACCCGAGTGACATCCAAAAGGAAATAAGAGCGAATGGACAGAAGCTGGGCACAGTAACAAGCTTCAAGTACCTCGGTGCTATCGCCTCTGATGAAGGTTCAAAACGTGAGGTTCTTTCCAGGATTGCGCAGACAACAGCTGCTCTGGCTAGGCTGAAGCCTATTTGGAAAGACAGCAACATCACGCTTGGGTCCAAGATCAAGCTTATGCGCCCCCTCGTCATGTCCATATTCCTATATGCATGTGAGACATGGACCCTAACAGCAGAATTAGAGAGAAGAATCCATGCCTTAGAGATGAGATGTTATCGAAGGAACCTGAAAATCTCATAATTAGACCATGTCTCTAATGCGTATGTGCGCACTAAAATCCAAGGTGCAATTGGACCTTATGAAGATCTGCTCACCACTGTAAAGAAACGCAAACTAAGATGGTATGGTCACTTCTCACGCTCAATTGACCTGTCAAAGACAATCCAACAGGGCACAGTGAGAGGAAAAAGAAAACTAGGCAGCCAGAAGAAGAGACGGGAAGACAATATTAAAAAGTGGACAGGCATGGACTTTGCAAAGTCCCAAAGAGCAGTGGAGAACAGGGTAAAATGGAGAGAGATTGTCGAAAAGTCATCAGTGGCGATCCTACGACCAGCAAGGTTACGGGAGAAATGAAATGAAAAAAAAGAGGGAGACATCCAAATTTACAGTGATGGATCTAAATCCTTAGACCCAGGGGGCACTGCAGCAGCAGTGGTGATCCCGGAGAAAAACATCACACTGGGGGTGAGGCTCCCGGACAACATCTCCATTTACACGGTCACCATCCAAGTAATTAAATGGATACAATCCATCCAAACTAAAAAAAAGCTGTGATAATTAGCGACTCCCTCAGTGTGATGCGGACTCTGGAATCAGGCAACTCCTCCTGTAGGGAAAATATGATGTAGGAAGTCTACCTGAAACTCAGAATCCTCGAGCAAACCAATCACACTGTGGATTTTATGTGGATGCCCTTGCACACTGACATACCTGGAAATGAACGGGCAAATAAAAATAGCTGAAAACAAACTAAACTACTCCATAGTCCATAAATTGGATACAGCATCCAGGAAATCGCCATTGTGATCAGGCATAAAATTGATAAAAAGTGGCAGAGAGCATGGAACAGTACAAATAAAGGGCGCAGGCTATATGGCTTGCTGAAGCAAGTTAATAGAAACATTCTCGCCCCAAACCCGAGAAACCCGCATGACTCCAAAGTCATAAACAGAATCAAAAGTGGCAAAACGCTACTAGCCAGCAGTTTTGGAAGGTTTGTAGCGGGTATACAAGACGCAGGAGTAAATTGCCCACACTGCCCCTTCCCTGAATCACTTAGCCATATATTCAATGAGTGCCCTAAGTACACAATGGAGGAAACAAAGTTCCAGGAGAGACAGAAAGAACTAAAATACCCAGCCATGATCCCGAACTTCCTAACAACTGAAATAACTAACACCAATTCGGTGAACACGAACATTATGGGATACACCACAAATATTGGAAAGAGAGGTAATGTAATCCCCCGACTAAGGACCAATATACCTAAGCCATAGTGGAAAAAGGAAACATAAAACATAGGATAGGAAATAGGACATGTAACCTGTCTAGAGCGGGAGAGGAGGGGCTCCACCAGGGGAGAAAGGATTGGACAGGCTGAGCCCAATAGGGGCCGAGTTTGCGACAAGCGAGTCCAATCTACGCCCTCATAGGCAGTAGAAATTCCACTCCCATAGAAAATAAAGGAAAATATAGCTAATCAAAATTAACAGTATTACAACTGAAATAATTAGTAATGAAAAACCATAACTGCAGGAGAGTATGACTGAGTAAACAAAGTTAACTCATCCCATTCTACTATGCCAACTAAACCGCTGATTATATTACCAACATTTGTCCTCTACAGAAAGCATGAATACTAACATTCTGCATGATCATTTATCCTACTACAGAAACAAAACTCTTAAGAAAAAAAAACTCCTGCTTCTTTCTACAGCTACTTTATGATATAGGGATGCTCTACTAATAATTATAACTAACATAAGCAGTCGGAATCCAGGCAAGCGACCCTCAATCTCACACCCCTGTAAAATTAGTAAATATTAAGTGGTCCTAAGCCAGACCATCAGGGCCAGATGCACAAGGCGGCAATATTGACAATGAAAACACAGAAGTGCCCCACACCTTAGTGAATATATGAGGTGGTGATAAGCCCAGACCATCAAAGCCAGCTGCACAAGGCGACAAGCACCGGAAGGTAAAAACTCTCCATAAGCCATAGATACGCCCCACACCTTATCACACATATGAGGTGGTCTCAAGCCCAGACCATCAGGGTCCACTGCACGAGGCAGTAACTGATTCATTTCACTAGGTGCAGATACATAAAATTTTAAAGAAAACTCTTTTCTTACCGGAAAAAATCCACTCCTTAAATAGCTTTTTCTACTAATAATTTTAATAAGCTTACTACAACAGCCAAGTACAGGAATAGTCCAAATTCCTTGATGTAAATTAGGCTGCAAGACGACAAACTTTAGACCTTTCGGCACAGAAATAAAAATTATATACTTTGCACCAGATAGAGCCTCTAGGGACGACTTCGCACCCCTCACCGGCACCCTTTCTTCCTTTGCGGCGCCAGACATTCATCCATAAGTAATTAAATAGTGTGCGATGCGTACATTGTTATCCGACGTACGTGGCCGAATAGCAGCAGCAAGCGGGAAAAGAGGTGGAGTGCAAGTTGGAGACGGAGGAGTTCTCCTTCGATTTTAGAAGAAGCAAACCCTCTTCTGTGATGAAGCCTGTGATGAGACGTGGTCGTTCTCCAAGAAGATAAAAAACCCAGGACAAATCACCAAACAAAACGGTCCTTTTCAGGGCCACTCACCTCTCTAGAAAAGAGATACTACTCAACCTTGTACATGGTGGCTCCATTCCTATGTACAGGTGTAATCCCTGAATCAGCGTGCTGTGCGCGCATTCGGGGTAGCGACGTGAATGGCCAAATGGCCGATATACGTCAAAACTTCAAAAATCAATCAATCAGTCTGGCTTAGTCTTCAGCGAACAGGGCAATGAGTAACACGTAATAAGGAATAGTGCTAGAGATGGAAGTATTGATACCAATCCAGGCCCTGAATGCAATCAAAGGATTAGGCCTTAGCATTGTTTCATGGTGGAGCCTATGGGCTCAATCTAGGAGAACAACTCTTCTGCTGATTTGGGAGGAGGATTTCCACGACTATAGGAGAATTAGAGGGAGGAAGAACGCAGGAGCAATAGCAGCAGCATTTTACGCAGACTCAACCGCTATCGAGCGCATCCCCCCCCCCCCGTTATATCCACGACAGAACTGCCTCCACCTCCAAGAACAACGCTAATCCCAGCTTCAAAAATGCCTGAAGCTGGGAAGCAAACTTCAATGCCACCACCAGCAGTGACAACAGTACAGCAGGGGCCAAGGCAGGGAAGGGAGGAGGAGAGAAAGGAAGAAAAAAGAACGCAAGAGGCACAGGAGGTAACCAGGAATCAGGAGTCCGAAAGGAAAAAATCACACCCTCCACGAGAACAGCAGCGATGCAGCCTGTGGTACAGAAGCAGGGAATGTCGTCAATACAGCAGGAGACGAGAGCGAGGATAAAGAAAACTCAGCAAAAGCAGCAGCAGCCATCGCCCACGGCCAAAGAACTAGTGTTGACGTGCCTCTACGACCAGGCTTAAGATTATGGACTGGGTGAGTTCCTGGAGGATAGAGATGCAGCGATACAACACATTGAAGATTTCCGGACGGTTTCTGCATGTTTCAAAGACTCAAATGTGACGGAAGTTTAAATAAGACGCAGAGATCCAGTTTTACTGAGGCAGCTGACAACATCAGAGCCCTTGGGGAAACGTATAGTGGGTGCCCAATCCCACTAGCTACGCTGATGTTAAATGAACGGATTGAGGCATGGAAAATCAAGTCCCAGCCCGTCACAGTCTGGCTGCCGATGAGAGACCTTGTGGTTGCAGACCTACTCGATCCAGGCAGCTCAAAGGGCCGCATTATACGCAACTTTGAGCCGCCCGAATACCTGAGGCCATTCCCAACTCCAGCAACAGAGGTTATCCAAAAGCCCTACTAAGGGCTAAAAAAATGCCTCTATTGCCAAGCGTTTTCTTTTCGACTCAAAAAACCCAATTCGATAATAACTCTTTTAAGACGCAAATACGATCTATTCGCACACCGTTCCAAAATGATCACTTGATATTACCTAATTAAGATCACAAAATCAAAATTAATGGGTTACATTAACCCAGTACTCATCTAGTTTTTGAAAAATTTAATGTGCACTATGTACACCAAATTATAAAAGTGGTAGAAATTAGGAAAATTTATAAAACTGTTTATATTGATTTCAATAACAATATGTGGCTAACACACAACACAATTGGTTGTTAGCGACAACCCGATTTAGTTAACTGGCATAATTTGATCATCTATGGCGTTTCAGTACTTTCGTTCCGCTTCGCGCCTCCCTTACCGAGTCCGCGCAGCTTTTTCCACTCCAGACATTTAATTAATTAGTGCGCTGTGTGCACACCATCAATCCTGTAGATGGTGGCTCCATTCCTATGTACAGGTATAATCCCTGAATAAGCGCGCCGTGCACGCATTCGGGGTAGAGACGTGAATGTCCGAATGGCCGATATACGTCTATAATATAAACATCAATCAATCAATCAGTCTGGCTTCTCCATTTCACACATTCAGTCAGTAGACGGCCGTCGGAAGAGGTTATGGGAGCAGAGCCAGCCGCTATGGATGAGGAGGGGAGGAGACAGTCTACTATTGCCTCGGGTTGGTTCGTGCAGTTTACTGAGCACTAATCTACAAAATAATTGGAAGTCAGAGGCCAAGCTGCATATACGAACCAATTCCGGTGTAGACATAGTCGACCTATTCCCCACTCCCACCCCACCAACAGCCACTACATGGAGTAGCACGAGCGAGCTACATTGAGGGCATGGTGGCGGGGCGAGAGCTAAACATGCAAGCCTGGAACCCACCCATGGAAGATGCATCAAGCGTATTTGAAGCCTTGGACTACAGTCGCTGGCCGGAGCCTTAACCACGGGAAAGGACGGCTGAAATAGGGGCAGAAAGCAACCGGTGACGAAACCTGGCAGGTAGAAGCGAGATGTCGACCCAGTCAATTGAACTCACCACCAGGAAGACTCACTCGGGACCGGACGCAGCCAAAATTGCCGACTGAATGGGGTTTTCATTTTGGCTTTATGAAAACCCCTTTCGATTATACAATTTAAAACACTATTTTGATTATTTGTGGAACCACCGTCAAAAGAAAATAACCAAGATTTACAAACGAATGTACGGATTCAAAATTGAAATGAGGTACTTGTACTCACGAATTGGTTTTAAATTTCGGAACATCATGTACACCATGTACACAAAATTCAAACAGAATGAAATAAATACAGAAATTTTGTAACTTAAATTATTGTCACAATTAATATGTGTGGCTGACACATTATTGCTTTTATAGACAGCCCGAAATAGTTAAACTGGGCAGAATTTAATCATGTACGTTCGTGGCGTTTCCTTACTTCCATGCCGCTTTGCTCCTCCCTTGCCGAGTCCGTGCAATCCGCCTCTTCAGATACATTCATAAGGGTAAAGAAATTGCACACCCTCCCAAATCGCGCCTTCAATGAACCCCTCCCCCCCCCCAAAAAAAAAAAAAAAAAAAGAAAAGGGGGGAAACCATGCAGCGAGGGAGTGGTGTGTATTGACTACACGTACATGGCCATATGACCAAAAACGTGTATAATTTAAGATCAGTCAGTAAGATCAGTCTGACTACCATCGTTGACTAGCCAACAGGTCAAAAATGATGAAGAATACGGCTGGACAGATGAGTGAAACTCTAGTTCACCTAGAGTATGTCCGTCGTCTCCTCGGTGAAGTCAAGGAGCTCAATCCAAACTCTCATGGATGCAGACTACTAGAATGCATCTACGATTGGCTAATGAACTGGTCCAGTCGACATTAACAGGACAGGTCATAAAGGACCAAAATAAATGGAAGGGAAAAAAGTTGCCCCAGATACGTCCCAGCTGCACAGTAACTCCAATGGTGATGGTGCCAACCCAGCAAAAGAAGAATGAGAGTCCCGCAGACAGAGAACGGGGACATGGAGCAGGACCAGCAGCGGCAGCAACCACAACATCATCCGCAAGTTCATCGAGTATAGAGGAGGAGGCAGACAACATTCACAGTCCATCAAATAGAAGATTTGGACTGTGAAGCAACTCGTCCCTCCTCAGCATTGCCAGTCTCCATTAATCCTTGGGGTGGAGACAGATGCAGTGGAAGCTGTGCTGTCTGCGGACATCATTAGGTATACTAAATAAAACGGCCCTTTTCAGGGCCATCCAAATTGCTAAGAAAAGAGATACTAATCCTATTGCCAAAAACTTGTGTTTGTATGTTTGGTGTATGTTTGTGTATATGTCTTTGTCTTTTTCCCACCAAAACAAACCCCCTTCCCTTATAAAAAAATGCGCTTGTTGAGAATAGTGTGTTTGCGTGAGTAGAGTAGTGTGTCTATAAACACTCCCTTACTCTTCTGTATAATACATTAAGAAAAATAGTTTCTTTTAGGTCCGTGCGATTTCTGTTTCTGTTTCTGTGTAAGGGTTGTATTTTTGTGAGAGGGATGTTTTCCTTCATGTCCATGCTTAAGGCATTTAAAGCGGTGCGTTCGCCAGTCGTACCTGCAGTCAGTAGCGAACGTAGAAGTAGAAACACTTAAGAAGTAAGACCTACCGCTCGCAATGGAATTGTTAATTCCCGAAAAAGCTCTGAGCGCACTGAAGGGCCTTGGCCTTTCAGTTCCCTCGGGTTGGAGCGTACGCGCTCAATAGAGCCCTTCTCCTTATTTGGGAAGAACAAACAACATATGAGAGACAGCCCCAGGGATCGAAAACAGGGAGAATGCAGGCCCAGCGGGAGACGAATCGTCAGACCCATCCGCTACGCACCCAGATCAGACCCCGTAGAGAAGAGTTACCTCCACAACCCCAGGTGACATCATCGAAATCACCAACCAAACGGGGGCCAAAACAGGGAAGGGAGGAAGAAAAGAAGGACGAAAGAAACTATAGAGGGAACCAAACAGCAGGAAGTGAAAGGGACGAAACCAGCCCCCATAGTGCCCTTAAGTCTCCTCAACACCAATGTCGGCGATAAAGAAACCGGTTAAACATTCGGAAAAACCTGTAGCGGCGGAAGCGTGGAAGTTACCCCCACCCACCCCTGAGTTAAGGCAGCAGAGTGAGCAATATCTGTATGACCAGTCGTATGAAATGGGGTTGAATGACCTATGGCTCCAGAAGGAAGCAGCCCAGAAGTACATTGACTATCTCAGGATGGTCCTAAAAGAGAAGAAACAAACAGCGCTCGGTGGTAAACAACCCAAAGCTAACAGAATCCGGGCAAAAAAAAGCAGCTTCAAATTTACAACAATGGGGGAAGAAGTTTACTGAATGCCCGATGATATTAGCTACGTTTATCTGTAACGAGCTGATATTATATCACGAGCTCGAAACCCAGCCTGTTTCCTACTTCACACCCTTGGGAGAACTTGAAGTGGTAGATATCATAGACCCGAACAGTACAAAAGAGCGCACTAGACGGACGTTTACGCAAGGCATGCTGGACCACCTGAAGCCATATTTCCTGCCGCTGCTCCACAAGATCCCCCTCAGTCCTTCTACGGACTAAAGAGTTTGCAAAGTTGCCTTATAGGGTTTCAAATTGGCATAGAAACCCACTTTTCACTAAAACTCTCTCTAGTTGAACAAATATGTTCCATTTGTCCGCCGTTCAAAATATTCACCTCTCTGTTATCTAATTTGATCACTAAATTAACAATGGGTTACTGCTACCCAATAATTATTTTTTAAAAACTCATTTTCGGAAAACCAAAAGTACACTATGTACACAAAATTCAAAATTAATACAAGTTGGAAAATTCAACAACTGGCTAATTTGACTCTAATTAGAAATGTGGCTCACACACAATCGTTTAATAGGGACAGCTCGAATTAGTTTAACTGGGCATGATTTGACCATGTACAATCTTGGCGTTTCAGTACTTCCGTTCCGCATCGCGCCTCCCTTGCCGAGCCCGCGCAGCATTCCACTCCAGACACGTAATTGATTGAGTAATGCGCACTGCGCAAACCTGTAAATATTGTGGTTCCGATCCTATGTACAGGTATAACAAACTATACACACCCTCTCAAATTGCGCGTTCAATGAACCCCCTTAGTGGGGAAACCATGCAGCGAGGGAGTCGTTTGTAAATATCGTGCATTGCACGCAGCAATGCGTCAAGTGGGTTTGCGGCCCGGCATCCCGGGCCGCGCACCCACTTGACGAATAATTAAATAATGTGTATTGCACAAATTAATCCCCCTTTGGGGGTGTTTCTTCACACATGGTCGAATGACCGAACGCGGTCGAATGATCGAACAAACAAACAGTCGTACCAACGTCGTCAGTCAACAACAGCCGTCAAGTCGTCAACATCGAACCGAACATCGAGCCGAGCCCCACCTGTTGTGGTAGGAAGAGGGGAGGGGGCCACCTGTGGTTTTCCACGGTTTGCCTCGTGCAGCTAACAACCAACCTACTACCTGAAGGCAATGAAGTAAGGAGCGTAGCTGCGAATATCAGGCAGAACGACAGAGAAGAGGGCCGCCCCCCCCCCCCCCCCCCCCCCCCCCCGCCCTCCCCACCACACACACACCAAAGTCGAGGAGTACAGACGAAAGAACCCGAATACTGGGAGGAGCCATCGGGAAGTACCCCGACGCATCGGGTGCCAAGCCAGGCGTGCCTGGGTGTCAACTCGAAGAATGACAGCAGTTTAACCCTGTCGAGTGGGGACGTTAAAGGAAGCAGTGGATTTGATGGAAAGGGTTGAATACCTCTTAGAACAGATAGAGTCACTACGGTGTTACTCGTCGCTAAGCAGTGTTAGAAGGGATTCGACCGCCCTTACAACAGCAAACGGTCTTGTAAGAAAAGTCATGGAGGAGGAATAAAAGCAGGTTTACGGTATGTCAGGTGTCTGCGATGTTTGATTTCTCCATTGCTTCTTAGAAATTTAATATCTTAATTCAACGCAGGAAAAAAAGAAAGTATGATATGCTGAAAAGATCTCACACAGCCCTCAGATGCGAAGTCAACGAAAATGTTGCAGATTGGAGAAGAATTTAATCACAGTATATATCGAAAGTCGCAATTAATTTCATTTCCTGCAAATTCTTCTGGACAGCACTTGACCGTATGTGGGAAAGAAGAATCCAAACCAGACAACTCGTAAATAATTGTTCGCTATTTTATAATCAGATTAAACAGTTGGTTCGTTTTTAACGGCACTTTTAACACATTATTGGCTATATTATGCCCAGGGAATGGAAGTTATGTGCCTTTCCCAAAGACACACCGAAGCCGCCGACCCGGACTGGCCTATATGCATATAGAACCCGCGACTCTTGGATTCCGAGTCCGACGCTCTACCAACAGCTCCCAATATCAGATTTGAACCAACCTACTAAATGAGTCAATCTTCAAAATGTTAGACTTTTTTCTCCTACATATGGTCCAGTGTCGGTATATATGTATAAGACTTTTCGTGGATCTGCTAATATTCGTTTCCACTTTCTCTTTAAACAACTCAGAAATACTTTTTTTCTTATCAGCCTAAAATTGAATTGCTACAGTAGTTAGTCTTTTCAATGGAAAATGAAAACGTATACTCTGCATGACTTCGATATATATATATATATATATATATATATATATATATATATATATATATATATATATATATATATATATATATATATATATATACCAGGATATTTTTTGGTACGCAACTTAACATTTTTGCTTGGCTGATTTACTTCTATACTATAATTCTTTGTAAATGAACATATAACTATATAACATGCTAGATTAACACAGACATATAACATGCTAGATTAACACAGACATATAACATGCTAGATTAACAGATACATAGACTGCATGCTAGATTAGCATAGACATAGACAGCATGCTAGATTAACACAGACATAGATAACCTGCTAGATTAAAATAGACATAGATAGCATGCTAGAGTAACATAGACAAACAGAGAACATGCTAGATTAACATATGCATAGATAACATGCTAGATAAACATAGAGATAGATAACATGCTAGATTAACATAGACACAGATAACATGCTAGATTAACAGTCATATATAGCATGCTATTGAACATAGACACAGCGAACATGCTACATTAGCATAGACATAGATAGCCTGCTAGTTTAAAATAGACATATATATCATGCTAGATCACATAGACATAGATAGCTTGCTATATTAACATATACATATATATCAAGTTAGATTAACATAGACATATATAGCATGCTAGATTAACATAGACATATATATCATGCTAGATTAACATAGATATAGATAACATGTTAGATTAACATAGACATATATAGCATGCTAGATTAACATAGACATAGATAGCATGCTAGATTCAATTAATACAGACATAGATAACATGCTAGATTAACATAGACATATATATCATGCTAGATTAACATAGACATATATAGCATGCTAGATGAACATAGACATATATAGCATGCTAGATTAACATAGACATATATAGCATGCTAGATTAACATAGACATATATAGCATGCTAGATTACATGGATATAGATAGCATGTTAGATTAACATAGACATATATAGCATGCTAGATTAACACAGACATAAATAGTACGTTAGATTAACATAGACATAGATGGCATGCTAAATTAAATTAATTACTTTCATTATGCTACCATGGAAGCATAATAACAAAAACTAAAACATTTTCAATATGGTTTCCATTTATACACGATTAGTTACGAAAACAAGTAAATATGTTTGCATCGATGATGCCAAGACTTTAATAATACATTCCATGTCAGTGTTATTCTGTTTCTAGCACATTCATTCTAAGTAATGTTTGATATAGAATTACTGACTTTTGTCGAGGTGAATATGAAGTTTTATAAACCAGTATACCTATTATTAACCGAAGCTCAGCAGAGATCAATATGATGGATTTGCTGGTTCATCGAACTCCATATTTGCTCAAACAAAGGTCCCTAATTGTTTCATCACATGAGATAGTGTAAAAACTTTTAAATTAGATGGATTCGTAAGAGTACAAATGCCAATTCAACAGCATGACGCTACAAAATAGGCCACGATGTAATGTGAAAATCAATGACATCACCACAGTGCAATATGATAAATTATCGTCAATCACGTGACGACGTGTCATCCAACGAAAGAAAATTTCTCTCACGAACCATTGTTATGTATGATGTTTATATAATATTGTATATATTTTGGGAAATTATAAATGTTTCTTCACTTTGATATTTGCTTAAATCTTTATGTTTATTAGGAAGGACATGTGTAGCTAGTGTCCTTGAATTAGGTTGTTTTGATCAATATGTTTTCTCAATTTGAAGGTCAAGGTTGATTTTTGTTTACAAGTAAAAATTCCATTAAGATGACACATATTCTAGAACATTCTGTCATGTGACCAATCTAGAACATTCTGTCATGTGACCAATCTTTATATATACCATGTTTGGTGGACATTTTTTCAGTTTTGACATTACCATCAGTCTTGTAAAGAGCTATTACAGTTGTGAAAATTCATTCCAAATTCTAAGAGAGGAATTATTTTAAATATTCATTGGATTATAACAGTGCTCATAAACTTTTGGATTTTGGATTTTTAATTGATGATTTTGGAATTTAAGTGAACTTATTCAGATATTTTGGAATACTTCATTTTGACTTCAGCACATCAAGATTTCTAGTACATCAGGACTTTGGAGACCATTAGCACATCATAACATTCAAGGACACAGCCGTGAATTCGGAACATTCTATATTTAGGACTTGTGATTAGAACAATCATTCTTATTGGATTATTCGGATTTCAAAACACATTACTGTAAGTGACTTTTTGAATTTTTCATTTTAATTATCTAGTAATAAATTGCTTGTTGATTTTTACTTGATTTGTTGGTTTCACTTTCTTTCTGTTACATTTTTCTTAGACCATAGAGTCGTAACACCATGTAATAATAACTTCGTCATCTTAACAATATCTCCTGTATCAGCTACATACACTTAAAAAAAACCTGAAAACAACAACAACAACAACAACAACAACAACAAAACAAACAACCGAATTTGCATTCCATTTGTGAAACAGTTATCGAACATCCTTAATAATTTAAATGATCTGTAACATATTGATGTGGTTTTTTAGATATTGTTATGGCATACATAACGGCATAATACTCAACTGTAATATACGGACTATTAACATTGATCGTATTTGAAACTTGCCGGCCTCAGTCAGGGATGGTGTTTTAATGCATCTAATGTGTTATATAATGACAAGAAATAGTCTAAATTCTTCATTTTGTGCTAGGACGTTATGATAGCCGCTAAAATAATGGAGGAATGATAATATTGGACTATCAGAGTTTTTCGACCAATAAAGTTCGTCCTAATTTCTCAGAATTATCTTGTATATTTGACACGTATTTTTTTATGATGATGCCAGCAATTATTTCAGACATTTTGTTGTCACTTTCATTTCTATTTTTGACAATATTCTACCGGGAGAAATTCACTAAACCATTTACATTGATTCGACATCCAACAATTGTTTTCTTGTAAACCTTTCTTCATTGTTTAGTCTTTGAGAAAACATTTTATTCAAGCTCATTTTAAACTTTAGAATAGTGCATCAATAATCCCCAAGTTTGAATCGATTATGATTGGCCAAAGACTCGTATAAATTTGCCTTTCGTGTTTCTTTGCGAACTTATATTCTCGTGTCAATAGAACCTTTCAAAACCATTTAACGTGTATCATAATATAGCAACCTCAAAACGAAATGTTCAGTTGCCTTCATACTTAGGAGAAATATCTATGTTAAATACACGAATAATCTCTTCACGAGTAATCTGAATATCTGTATGCTACATGTTGTGCGTGATTAAATTATTTCTAATATAATTTAATTCCATGTAGTTTCATAAGTAGACATATACGGTCCATGTCTGATGATGCATGCACCTGTCGCTTTCCTAAAAAAGGTAGGTTACTAAGTTTGCATCGTGAGTTTAGGGGCACGCTGCCTAAGAACTGCGCAGTTAGTTTGGCATTGTCTTTCCAAAGAAATACCACCCCCAGGAAAGGTGTACGTATAGGTTTCTTTCAAGCTCTGAGACCACACGAAAACACATGCATTCTTAAACCGTTCAGCTAAGTAAAAACAAAAAATGATATAAATCGTTCACACTTCTCGTCACAGCAGAGTAGAGGAGTGGATCCAGAAATATCGTTGGGGGAGAGGGTGGAGGCGTAAACAAGTAGGCAAGGGGTCTGTGGAATAGAACCCCTGGTGGGGGCCCAGGGGCCGAAGCCCTTGGAAGATTCACCATTTTAAGTGTTTCCAGGGCATAATTTTAACCATATAACTGTAAAGAAAATTTACTCTAGGAAACATTGCAGTTACTTCACGCTTATTTTTAAGAGCGCGGGGGGGGGGGGCGAGCCGGCTCCCCCCCACCCCCAACTCTCACCCTCTGAGCTCTAAGGAGAAAACAGGTTGACTCATGGGGTTAAATTCAAATCTAAATAAAGCAAGATATGAAAAATGCGGGCATCCAATACGATTAATCTGAAGCGTTTGTTATAAGCTTTATTACACGGCACGTGCCACATATATTTTTGTACTTTAGAATTAAAGTATTGTTATGCTCTCAGAAGTATCACACACACCATTAAATGCCATGTTATGCTCTCAGAAGTATCACACACACCATTAATTGCCATGTTATGCTCTCAGAAGTATCACACACACCATTAATTGCCATGTTATGCTCTCAGATGTATCACACACACCATTAAATGCCGTGATCAAATTGATAATTCAACGTTTGTAACATTTACCGGCTCTTTTCTTGCTGGTAAATGTCGCAATACGAAATTTACCAGCCACTCTTAAATAAAGCGTTGCCAATAAAAGGCCTAAATTAGCCTAAATTGCGACCTTTACCGTTGCTGTTATTATATCAGGGTTTTGTGGATATGTTGCGCTTGGATGTATTCGTCAATCTCATTGTTCATTGGGCTGAGTGTCTGTGAGTCGGCTGTCTTGTAACCTGGATCTTAAATTTGGATTTGAACTTAAGTATTGATTGGATGAAACTTAAGTCCAACTTAAGTTCAACCATTCAAATGGTTTAAGTCTAGACTTCAATTTTAAGGCATTTTGGGGCCTGATCTCCATTTAACTCTAAAATTAATCAAAGTGAATACAGCGTAACATTTTGACCAGATATCTTCATCTTATGAAGTTGTCTTTGATGTATGCATCCTATTAATCCAACCTCCATTAGTGCATGAACAGTAAAATTAAAAACAATTTACCTGAAAGGACAGGACTGCCAGTAAATGTCATAACTTCTACGTGAGACATTTATCGGTGTTTATGACATTTTCTGGCGGCAATGTCGTCATTAAACGCTACAGTATGACATATAACGGTAACTTAGCATATTACACACCCATGTCACTGTACTCTAATATACTACACACCCATGTCACTGTACGCTAATATACTAGACACCCATGTCACTGTACGCTAATATAATACACACCCATGTCACTCTACGCTAATATTCTACCACCTGACGATACAGAGGTAAATAATATGAATCAGTAAGATTTATATTGATTATATATTTAATCCAAATATGTTTTTTCCAAATTGCATTTTGAAATTTACATATCACACTATGCGACACGGATAATTCGCTTTGCAACATTCATATCAAACCACATAATATTCACAACGTCTTTTACAAGAAGTGTATTGCAACAAAATGCGTCACATTTATCTTGTTTCATTTTTGTTTGTAAAATGGATACTGTAACAGAATAGTGCATATTGTTTTGCCACATGTTCATTGTAATTTGCAACACGAATATTGCGTTCTTTACAATGAACATTGTCCTTTGCAAAAATGGCTAATGCACGACAAAAGATGCTTTCGCTATATCAACTTACATATTACATAATGTCAAATACAGCCTGTATGTAACAAGCTGCATATGACATACATATATTTGGATATTGCATTTTTCCCCCTTGTACAAGGTGCACTGTATTTTGTCCCAAACGCATTACCATATGCACATTTTATTTAAGTTACAATATAAACATAATCTAAACCGCAAAAAAGTGATAAATGGAGGAAACGGAAAATTTATTTTGCACTTTTAATGGCTTTAGTCCGAAATATGGATAATAAAATGAGAAAGGTGTGCGTATGTGTGCGCGTGTGTTTTTATATTCCAAAGTTACATTTGACATCAATTCATCCAGTGGAATGTGTACTCAATGTTATCAATGTTTTTTCCTTTACAGTCAAATAATATAATTATACCATACCTATGTAAATATACAATATAGATCAAGTATTCGGTTGTGTACAAGCTTTTGTGTTTCATTTTATTTCATGGAATATGACTGCATTCAACGCAGTTTAAACAGTCGAACATATAATGAATTCAAAGTCTACTTTATTAAAGAAACTTTCAATCGCATTTTACATATGATACAGACTTATAAAAAAAAAGATAACAACAACAAATGTCAGCATTTACTGTGTGTGAACGAGAGATAGAGAGATTAGTAGTATTCGGTAAGAATCCCCAAGAAAACTCAATTGCCTGGCGAATGATTTAGGTTTAAAATCACTAATATAATATAATTTCTATTCTAGTTTTGTTTTGCGGATGGCGAACAAGAAAAGCGGCGGATGAATATCAGAGTTTAGACAAAAGATTTTATCTACAGGAAGTAAAATTAGAGAGAGACCGAGGGGTTTAAAATCGAGGGAGCATACTGATACGTAACCTTTTACTGAGTACTTGTTTCTTTGACCGTTTAGAGGGGTTGTCTTCGACAAACGTAATCCCACCCCAACACACACACATAGTGGATGCTAATCGCTACCAAGATTTTGCAGTGTACACCGTTCTTTGCTGTGTAATGCTTCTGCACATGTGATTTGTATAAATAACAGGAGCTGCATACAGTATAAGTGCGCAGAATTGTCGTCGACCAGAGACAGTCAATAATTTCTTCAAGAAAGCGACATATTTTCAAAGCATGAGACCCATGCATTTTAATTACTTTTCAGCTGGTATGTATAGTAGATTTCCGATCATACATGAATCATATATATATATATATATATATATATATATATATATATATATATATATATATATATATATATATATATATATATATTCTAGAATGTTTATTTTTATATATCAGACCCAATGATATTTCATTTGTATTTATGAGAAAAGTGGTCCTTGCGAAATCTTGACGTAATATATTTTTGCGCTTATCACTCTTTAATATTTTGTATATTGGTATTCCTAAAATACTTATATGGCTATCCAATACTTCGTAAGGAAGTACATTTCATCTCAGCGGAGGGATTTAAGGATAAAAGAGAAATAAATCTTTTCTACACAAAAATAAAAATAAATATAAAATGTTTTAAATTTCAAGAATTCCCATCTTTAAAGTTTTCCACCCTTATATTGAAAACATCATCTGAAAGAAATAAATTCTAATTTATGTACTGCCAAGAAGAAACAATTTTTTTTAAGCAAGCAAATAAATAAATATATAAAATTGTGAGACTTTTCTGTTAGTGCATTTTTACGTTTTATTTGTAATTGTTATCTGGACAAATCTCTTAAAGAACAAAGCAGAACTGACACTGTACAAGTAATTGTTTCTACTCAGGTCTACTGCTCACGCTAATCCTGACAAAGGCAACATCTGCATTTGCTGCAGGTAAGTTTAAATATGTCCATAGTGCTGCACGATTATTGCTGCTGGTAAGTTTAAATATGCCCAGAGTGCTGCACGATTATTGCTGCTGGTATGTTGAAATATGCCCAGAGTGCTGCACGATTATTGCTGCTGGTAAGTTGATATATGCCTAGAGCGCTGCACTATTATTTTTTAATTAAAATCAATTTAGTTTCAATTCTCAATGATGTTGTTTGCGACTACATATTACATGTTTAAATGTAAATAAAGATACATACAAATATCAAATCTGAATAAAATAATTTCCTATAATGTGTTAAGAAAAGTTATTCCCGGGTTATTCAAGTTATCATACCTTTGAGTACATATAAAACATTTTCCTAATTTGCTCCTAATTACTTTATTTATAGATAACCTAATACATTGAGTGTTACTTTAATTTCTTGAATATTTGTTATTAACCGAATGGCATAAGAGTTTGTACGCATAACAGCTTAAAAGAAATTTCTCAAAATATAACCATTCCCAAAAATGTAACAATATCTTTTGAATTCATCTGATCTTTTCCTACCGTGTTTAATATTTTCAATTTGAAGATGAAATTATACTCATTTACTCTAGTAATCATTTAATTGTTTACATGACATAAGGTTTTAAGGCAATGGATTTTAAATGCTTTACAACTTACCGTATATACTCGTGTATATAATCCAAGTCCAAATGCAAACAACAGAGACCCTGATCTGTCGTCGCATAATGCGCCGGCAGATCAGGGTCTATGTTGTTTGTTCTACTGATTAGTCCTTACAAAGTGCTTAGACCCAGATCTGTCGGCGCATTATGCGACGGCAGATCTGGGTCTATGCAGTTTGCAGTTGGCATCGAATTATACGCGAGTTTAGACGGTACTCTCGTCCATTAAACCTCATCTCGAATACAAGTTTTGACGAGGATCTATACTAAAATAAAATTCCTCCTTTCAAGTTTACTTATTATAAGTAATATAATCGGAAGAACTTGCGCGACTCAACACAATTTTAGAATGTTTATTAGCAAAAAGAAGAATACTGCATGATGAAACACATGTCAGTAGTGCTACCGTAGAGTCGGACGTATCGCCTATTTTGGAGAAATATGCGAAACATAATGATGCTTATGTTGTAGACGTCGGTGGCGGCGATGGCGTCAGCTCAGTGTTAAAGTTATAAAACTACTGGTAGGGATTTGATGAAACTTGATACACTTAGTCTGTAGTGAGTGGGAATTGTTTTGTTTACTCCTTCAACATAGTGAATGCTACCCCACCTGAAAATTTCTACATATTGTGATAGAATTCAACGTACATTTCAATGCACAGTTTCTATGATAAATGTTTTTATCATTGAATTTATCAGAATATTGCATAAGCAGACCGTTCACTTTCTTTTCTAAACCTATATTGTCCCTGGGTCATGCCCATGTGTCTGTCTTTACCCTGTGGGTTACTAGCTATTGGGTCTTAACTTAGAAACCATTGAGATCTCAACCCTAAAACCGTATATTCACGTTCTCGGCATGAAAAAAACCAAGTCATGTATCCAGCATCATTGACCCCCGCTAGGGACTGGCCCCTGGATTATAACTTAGAAACTGTTCATACCCCCACCCTTACATGTTATATATATACACCACATCATCGGCTCGCGGGACTCTCACTACTCCCTGGGTACAAGGTCCTGGGTGATAACTTATAAATTTGCTGTATTACCACTCTAAAAATATATATACACTTACTTGGCATGAAAAGGGAATTCATTGATAGCAACCAACAGAAAGTCAGTTGGCTGAGGCCAAAACAGGAGACGCTCTTGTAATAGTTTGCATGTGTTTCATGTATCACGAAACTTTAAGGGAATAATTTTGCATTAAGTTCCAAAGATTATTAAGTGAAACAAGTTGCAAAGGTACAGATTCGAATATGTGAATAGAAATTATTATATGTGTACCATATACTAATATGTTAATAGAAATGGTTCTGTGTATACCATATACTAATATGTGAATAGAAATGGTTCTGTGTATACCATATACTAATGAGTGAATAGAAGTGGTTCTGTGTATACCATATACTAATATGTGAATAGAAATGGTTATGTGTATAACCTTCACCTTTCCATGAAGGACATCTGTTCATGAAGGACACATGTTCATGAAGGACACATGTACATGAAGGACATCTGTTCATGAAGGACACATGTTCATGAAGGACACATGTTCATGATGGACATCTGTTCATGAAGGACACCTGTTCATGAAGAACACATGTTCATGAAGGACACATGTTCATGAAGGACACATGTACATGAAGGACACATGTTCATGAAGGACATCTGTTCATGAAGGACACCTTTCCATGAAGGACATCTGTTCATGAGGCACATATTCATGAAAGACACCTGTTCATGAACATGTGTTGTTAAAGAACAGGTGTTTTTCTATATATGTGAACATTCTGGTCCATTGAGTATCATTTACAGACAGGTTTTACCGTAGTTTATAGAAAAGAAACTTCTGCATGATTCCATTTTCTTTTCTTTCTTGTTTTAAACTCCTCCTTTTGCCCAGATATGTACTGCTTTAGTCTTATCGAAAATTACTTTATAGCCTTGATATAATTCAAAAGGACCCACTATATTTTAGTCAAAGACATCTAGTTCATCATGACGAAAGAAAATAGTTTAATCATTTGCAAACTAGCTTACTAAATATTTAGTCATTTATGTTAATGTGATTGATTTCATGATTATTCTCCATTGAAGCTTACAGAAGTTCTGACTAGTCTACATGATAATAGAATTTTCTTTTAGCTACCGGCCGTTATTGCCTATCTTGTACTGACGTTGTCCAACCCAGGCACTGCTCCGATTTCACAAGATGTGAAAATGGTCAGGTACAATTTAGTCTTGCCTATTCTTTATATGTCCAATTTACAAGCATCTATCGCTTCAGACAAAAAATGACAATCACGCAAATAATTTTTGGTATCTCATTACGAACAATATCTCCTCTCCATCGTGATATTAATAGACTTTGAGCGAATTATGGCGTCTTAAAATAATAATAATAATAATAATAATAATAATAATAATGTATGTGCTGTTTTTTTTTTTAGCAAAGAAAACAAATTGATATAAAGGAACTTGCGCTATTCGAGATTCAGTAAATATTCGAATCTGGAATAACATATATAATTCCTACATATATTTTGCGTCTCAATCCATTTAAAGCTGATTAATTTAATTTGTTTCAGTATTGCTATGTGGATAAGTTCATAACCAGCAACGGAGATGTACGTTTCAATCTTGGATGTAGATCACAGCAGGTAAGATCTTTTTTAATAAGCCCCATACTGCCTTGATGGAAATGATTTATTTAATAAGCCCCATAATGCCTTGATGGAAATGATTTATTATCGATATCTTATTTAATACTAACAATTAAACTTACTATGCCTGTTTTATAAGCACATATCACTAATTCACACTATTCTCCTTTTATAAATGTTTCCAAATTACAAAGACTACACAAAATGCAAGTTTGACTTATTCGATTCAGTCTGATTCAATCTTTAGCAAAGAGCAAAGTACCAATTTCTGTCAAAATAAATATAAATACATATGTGTATAGAGAGATAGGTAAACACACACATGTTTAGATAGATATATGTTTGTATGTCTCAAAATTTCGCTTGAATACATGAAACCTCGAACTATATACCTCGATTAATTCCACTATTTACCTTACGGAGCGTGTATCCACTATCAACGACATAAAATACAACTTTTTTTAAATTCTATGTTTAACGTAAATATCGTCTGAAGCAAGGACTTCTACATCTCCAGTAATCATTATAAACTGATCAAGAAGCATGTTCATTCCAGATACATTTATCATCAGACTTGCCACATAGACTGGTTTCAGTAAGACGGTTATATTACTAATCAAAACACATAGACTGGTTTCAGTAAGACCGTTATATTACTAATCAAAATACATAGACTGGTTTCAGTAACACCGTTATATTACTAATCAAAACAAATATACTGGTTTCAGTAAGACCGTTATATTACTAATCAAAACACATAGACTGGTTTCAGTAAGACCGTTATATTACTAATCAAAGCTCTACATAGCAGTTATCTCTATGAAACAACCACAGCTGTTGGTCCCATGAGTTTCCGCAGTGGCGTACTAACTGTAAATGGCGCCCGGGGCGACGATGATGGCCCAAAGGGCCAGAATACGAGGCCCAAATTTTTATTAGCTGTTTTGGCGCCCCAAGACCTCTGGCGCCCGGGGCAACTGTCGGAGATATTTCCCGTTTCAAACTGATACATCTCACTTCAAAATTTTGGTCATCCCGCTATTTGAGATAAGAAGAATTATGATTTATATCGATATAAAGGTTGTCAAACACAGACCTATGATAGCTCGGTTGATTTGCATTTAATTATTCTTTACACTACAAATATGACAAGAAAATGTTTATTATTGGACAGTTTATATCATTTAGTCTATTTTTCATTCTACTATCGTCCTTTATCGATAGTTTAGTCTGTATCGTGATACATTATTTCCAGAGTAAATATTGCGGTTCATCGAATCATCGATGATATCGAACCACCTCTACTTCACTAATAATAATAATAATAATAATAATAATAATAATAATAATAATAATAATAATAATAATAATATCCTTTATTTATCCAGGGTGACATAATTAGCTAATAGCTATTTACATTACGTACCTGTAATTAAAACAAATATATAACAAATATATGTGTGTAATTAGTAAAAGTCTACAAGGTTAACATATACTGCATAAAAGATAACAAATATAACAGAATACAAATGATACAAGGTTAACATACTGTTATGACAAAGATGTATCACAGCTACCATTTACAAATGCTATGCAGTCATAAAAATCAAGATTGCTTATTAAAATATCTACAGAGGTATAGTTTCTTTAAAGCTGAAACATTATGTGCTTGTTTAATATCATGCTGCAAACTATTCCCTCTTTCAAATATAATTAGTTCAATATATTATATTTATATGCCAAACTAACTTCATGAATATTTCTCATTTTAGGCCTGCAGACCTTATATGAGAACTCGAGCATTAGGACATAACGTCACAGTGGATATAGAAGACATTCCAGTCTCCTGTACAGAGTGTTGCACCTCTGATCTATGCAACTCATTTGGATGTGGAGAACCAGGTAATACTCTCATTTTCATTTTATCTCTGTTGACAAAACTCAGAACTCAGAAAACGGGTCATATAGTAGTATTATTGTTCGCTGGGTGTTTAAATTCGTGGTTTGCAGCAACCACGAAATCGACGAAAATTGGTACCCAACGAAAAATAGTGAATTCATAGTAATGCCCAAATCCTGTACGCAGGTAACATTTGTACGATGTGATAAAGCGTTCCATTATTATAGTTATCATTGTGTATCAGAAAATTGTGTAGACGAAATTTTCTTTGTTAGAGCCAAATGTTCTCACCTTTTATACTTGATATAAGAGTTATCATTCGGGTAGCTTTAATTTCAATCAATATCAAACATTTACTGGCAAGGAAGGCAAACAATTACCTGAGTAAAAAGTACATGCAATCTGACTTCGGTATGCTACAAAAACATCAAAGAATGATACTTTTCCATTGCAGTAAATATCTTTTTCATTTATTTTTGTGTAAATATATTGTTCCAAATATTTAAAAAACAAGGCAATAAAAAGGCAACAAAGAGAAAATAGGTCAAAAGTGCATGTTGGGCCAAACGATCTAAATATAGGATCGAAGTAAAAGATGGCTTAACGCAGAGGCTGGAATTGGGAATAATGGATCTTATAAAAGTTTGTTTGTTTGTTTGCTTGTTTGCTTGTTTTTTAAATTAAAGTTATGAAACTAGTTCTATATTATTATAGACCACTAACGTCATAAAGGTAAGAGTTTTGCATGACTATTTGACGTTGTTGTGTGACTCCGCTAAGAGTTACGGCGCAGTGTATCGAATGATTTTATGACATTTCTTCATTGTACTTTTATGGAGAACGTTATCCGATAAATAAAAACAAAATTCTGAAGTGTGATCTGATTAAGTTTTAGCGGTGAGGCAATCGCTTCATAAATTACACCTTATTTCAGATGATCTTCATCTTGTCTATTGCAAGGACATTTGCACGTTTTTTGGACAGGGTGACATTATACAGAATGAAAACACACGGAATAAATTATGTTTGGGGCCATACATTTGCTAAGATAATTTCCATCATGCATGTGTACTTAAAAGACAAAATTGCTAGAATCAATATATGTAAAATGTTACACTTAGGCTTAAACAGAAACTTAATTTTCGCCTTATAAAATTTTAGGATATTCATTGACAACGGGTCCAGTGTGTGCTTCCTGTACAGGTGTAAGGCACCCGTCTCTGTGTAATCACATCCGGGTGTGCGAATCATCACAGGTGAGAATCGATTAAAAGAATGTCCGCAATGTTCCGTGTGCATTTAACCAGTTCGGTTGTTTTTTCATTGAGTCCTTTAAATCACAATCAGTTTTGTTGGGACAAAATATATTAGTTTATATTATGCATTAATCCCTTTAAATCAAATTAATTCGGATATTTAAATTGAGTGTCAAAATATCCCCACTAATGGTAGGCAGGGTATGCCGATTCCCCAAAATAATATTTCATCTGATGTCAAATGTAAAATTTTGCGAGTACAATAAATGCATAAATGCATTTTCATCTCTCCTTTCTGAATTTTTAAAACAACATATATTTTGTTGTTTTTTCCATATGTACGATTTTTTAAATCGAAAACTTGCAGTTCCAATTGGACTCAAATAAGAGTTGCGTTGTTTCTGATTCGAAAGCCTCAGAGTGGAACAATTTATCTGGAATATTGGGAGGTAAAATAATTTTTCATGTTGATCTCATCTCATCTTATCTCTCCCGTAACCTGGCAGGTCGTAGGGGCGCCACGGATGACTTTTTGACAATCTCTCTCCATTTTCCCTGTTCTCCACTGCTCTTTGGGACTTTGCAAAGTCCATGCCTGTCCACTCTTTGATATTATCTTCCCATCTCTTATTCTGTCTGCCTTATTTTCTCTTTCCTCTCACTGTGCCCTGTAAGATTGTCTTTGACAGGCCTGATGAGCGTGAGACGTGACCATACCATCTTAGTTTGCGTTTCTTTACGGTGGTGAGCAGATCTTCATATGGTCCAATTACATCTTGGATTCTAATGCGCACCTCCTCATTTGAGACGTGGTCTAAGAATGAGATTTTCAGGATCCTTCGATAACATCTCATCTCTCGGGCATGGAATCTTCTCTCTAGTTCTGCAGTCAGGGTCCATGTTTCACATGCATACAGGAATATGGACATGACGAGGGAGCGCACAAGCTTGATCTTGGACCCAGTCGTGATGTTGCTGTCCTTCCAAATAGGCTTCAGTCTAGCCAGTGCAGTTGTTGTCTGTGCAATCCTGGAAAGAACCTCAGGTTTTGAACCTTCATCAGAGGCGATAACACCTAGGTATTTGAAGCTTGTCACTGTGCCCAGCTTCTGTCCATTCACTCTTATTTCCTTTTGGATACTACTCGGGTTGTTTGTCATTAGTTTGGTCTTTTCAGCGCTGATCTCCATCCCATACCTTAGTGATGCTTGGTTGAGACGGTTCACTAAGGTTTCCAGTTCCTGTTCATCTCCTGCTAAGCCATCGATATCATCAGCGAAGCGCAGGTTGGTGATTGTTCTGCCTCCAACACTGACACTGCACTCATGGTCTTCCAAGGCATCAGACATGATCCTTTCCAGGTAGATGTTGAAGAGAGTTGGTGAGAGAAGGCATCCCTGTCTGACTCCGACTGTGGTTCTGAACCAATCTCCTCTGTTGCCATTCACGAGAACTACGCTGGTGGCCTTGTCATACAGGTTTCCGATGGTTCTGATTAGTTTTGCATTTATGTTGTATTTCCGCATGGTGGCACACAAGGGTGCATGCCATACTTTGTCGAAAGCCTTCTTGAAGTCAATGAAGACATGATAGAGGTATTGTTGATGCTGCAGATACTTTTCACAGAGTATTCTAAAATTGAAGATCTGTTCAATAGTGCTACGTCCTGCTCTAAAACCTGCCTGCTTTTCAGCGATGATATGCTCTGCTTGAGGCTTCAGTCTGTTGAGGATGATTTTAAGGACAACCTTGCTTGGGTGACTGATGAGACTGATTTTTTGGTAGTTCCGGCACAGCTGCAGATTCCCTTTCTTAGGAAGGGTGATGATCATAGATTGGGTCCATGGGGTGGGCCATTCTCCTGTTTGCCAGATTTTGTTGCAGATTGTTGTGAGGACATCTATCATGGAGGTTCCTCCTGCTTGAACAAGTTCTGCTGGTATATTGTCTACCCCAGCTGACTTCCCTTTCTTTAGTGCCTTTACTGCAGCCTCTACTTCTTCCCTGAGGATCGGGTGGTCAACTTCTGTTGTGGTCAGTGGTACGTTTAGTACAGCTTGGTCTCCAGGAGTCTCCTGGTTGTAAAGCTCTGAACAGTATTCTGTCCATCTGTTAAGAATCTCTTGATATTTTGTGAGACTCTTAACATCCTTGTCCTGGATCGTGGAAGATCTCCCCTGTGTATGTTGTCAGGTCTTTCATGTTGATACCTACAGTAAATAATTTTGTCGTAAATGAACCAAATAATTATAATACCATATTACTGTATACGCTGAAAATTATACAGGGAAAAATACTGAGAATAAAAATAAAAACATTTAGTCCGTAGGGTTAGGAGATGGGTGCTGGAGGAACAAGAAGCCGCAATTCTGAATATTTCTCTTCATGATTTCATGTTTGCTATGAAATATTAACAACAATATTACAGAGTGTTATGTCCACAAATTTCCCACGCTACCGGTAGACATGGCCATGATCGCGCCCGCTTAATATGCAAGCGCAACAAGCTGAAAGGAATACGGCCATCTCATTGGTCGACCGAAAGTGACGTACTACGCCTGCTGGTAATCTGATTTTCAGTCAACCAATAAGGGGGCAGAATTCCATTCAGTGCGTTGTACCTGCAAATTAAGCGGGCGCGATCATGGCCATGTCGACCGGTAGCGTGGAAAAATGGTCTGGCATTCCTTAAAGGTGTGGTAGTAAGTCAAACTTTGTGTAGGCATAAAAAGTCAAATACCTGGGCTAAACATCGGTACCAAATTTTTTACGCTATGCAAAGTGTAGCTTAAAATATCAGCATCGGTTCTTAAATAGGTCGCGCGAGAAAGGAGAGAAGTGTCCTCCCTTGTAGTTTAATATAGTACATGTATGACCGATAGGTAAATTGTAAGCAACAAAACGAGCCCATGTGACTAATTTTAGCTAAGTTAATCCTTAGACACTAGTGACATGCTGATTAGTTAATTTAAAGTATTATGGGTGAAGATTTTGTCTTTAACGTATTTATAGACAATACGTAAATACCCTCTTCGTCTTTTCATGTATATTCAAGGGTAAACAATCGGTTTGTAGAAATATCTACTGTTCAATTTTTTTTTGTCCCTTTATTTTTTATTTTTTTTCTCTCACCTGGCTTTAAGACCAAGTCCCTGCGGCCATTAGTCCCTGTGCTGCAAGCGTCGTCTGCCTTGTGTTGTACGCCATAATTTTCTATATACATTTTTCGCAAATCATATCCATCTGCTATTTAAAATAGCCACCTTAAAAATAAATTTTAAAAAAGTTACTTTTTTGTCGGAAACTACTCAAAACAGAATTTGACAAAATTTAGAGAAGACACCTTGTATTACAGCTTCTCAATATTGTAAAAATGTTGGTGACCTGCCATCTAATACTGCTGCTGTTACTTAAACAGAAAGACCTTTAATTGATTTATTTTCTGTAAAAACATATTTTGACACAATTTTTTCAGCAAGGGGAAGAAAATACTTTTCAGTTTGTACCGATGTTTAAATTGCCATATGATCTTTTCTAAAAGAATGGGGAATAGTTTAAATATATACTTCTAAAAAAGTAAGATAACTTATGATCCATTTGTAAGGAGAACACATGTTATCCCGACCTATCACATTTTAAATTGGTTCTATTTTACAATTTAAACCGAATGTTACAGTGATAGCGCTGGTATTGCTGTCTCCATTAAGTAAAATTCTTAATGTACCGTAAATCTTCATATTTTCGCAATGTTTTATTTTTGCTAATTTTGTCCAAAATGGGTATGTTTACGTCTTGTTTTTCTTATTTTTGCAGATTCGTGTATTAAGTGATTTTAATATTTGATGTTTTCTTTCTTGAATATCTTTTGCTTTAATTTACAGGGGTTTGAATTACATATAGATTACGACAGATTGTCATGCTTTCATATACAGGGGTTTGAATTACAGAGAGATTACGACAGATTGTCATGCTTTCATTTACAGGGGTTTGAATTACAGAGAGATTACGACAGATTGTCATGCTTTCATTTACAGGGGTTTGAATTACAGAGAGATTACGACAGATTGTCATGCTTTCATTTACAGGGGTTTGAATTACAGAGAGATTACGACAGATTGTCATGCTTTCATATACAGGGGTTTGAATTACAGAGAGATTACGACAGATTGTCATGCTTTCATTTACAGGGGTTTGAATTACAGAGAGATTACGACAGATTGTCATGCTTTCATATACAGGGGTTTGAATTACAGAGAGATTACGACAGATTGTCATGCTTTCATTTACAGGGGTTTGAATTACAGAGAGATTACGACAGATTGTCATGCTTTCATATACAGGGGTTTGAATTACAGAGAGATTACGACAGATTGTCATGCTTTCATTTACAGGGGTTTGAATTACAGAGAGATTACGACAGATTGTCATGCTTTCATTTACAGGGGTTTGAATTACAGAGATATTACGACAGATTGCCATGCTTTCATTTACAGGGGTTTGAATTACAGAGATATTACGACAGATTGCCATGCTTTCATTTACAGGGGTTTGAATTACAGAGAGATTAAGACAGATTGCCATGCGTTCATTTACAGGGGTTTGAATTACAGAGAGATTACGACAGATTGCCATGCTTTCATTTACGGGGGTGGGGGGGTGGGGTTGAATTACAGAGATGTTACGACAGATTCAGAGGGTTTTTTATATAAAAAATCTAATGTAACACGACGCTTGGGCACAACATATTTAGTCAACAAGAAGTAGTGGTCCATTGAGTATACTGAACAATTTTGGAGATAATGTTTTTAGACGAAATATTTTGTATGTGTATGTGTATGTCTTTGTTTTGTTTTTTTTAACCTTTCCGAAAGACTAGCAAACTATCGAACATTTATCTGCTGCAAAAAGTTCCAGATTTAAGGTGTGTCTTTTTGAACAATTTTAGCCCTTTCTGCTAAGTTGACGATGGTTTTCTGATCGTTTCATCTAATTTCATATTTTACCTTCAAAGGTCTGCAATGTCCACCAGTTCGTGGAATTTTCTGATACACTTTAGACCAGCCAGTGCATGTCTCAATTTGTAAGTACATACATTTGATAGCGATTTATTTATTTATTTATCTACACTTCGTATGTATGTATACTTATATATGTATGAGTGTGACAGACAGCCTGTGTGCTATAGTGAATAAACACATAGAGAGGGATTATGTTACTTGGAATATACATGTATTCAGGAGATTAAATTTTCTTTAATACTGAGAACATTTCCAAAGTCATCTAATGGCGGTGTAATTTCGCCAAACCTTATATGAGACCATATGTGAGCTATTATTAGCATAGGATAACCTTACCTTCAATTGGTTTTATAACACTGTCAACGACTTTACTGCAAATTTACGCAATAATCGCCTTAGCTCTTGAATTACGCGTGTTTATACTGCATGACAGTTTTATTGTTAACCATCGTCGTACGGTTTTGCTTCAATTCTGTGTATACACATCACTATGTAAATCTTGTATTTTTTCACATTTACTTAGCACTAATTAATTTTTTTAAACTTGTATATCAGTTTTTATCACATGATATCAATTGATCCTACCAATTATCATATTCCTTTGAAGTCTAAAATATATCACATGTCGTTGTTTAATAAGATGCCACTAAAATATCATGTTAACTGTATAGAATCAGCTTTCACAAATTTGATAAATAATATCCTCGTAAGAATAGTCCACGTGAGATTTTCTGTAAACAGAAAAAATCGGCCATGTTGTATCTCATCTATTGATTGAGACATCTGTCACCTGAACACCTATAACCGTAATACACAGGAATGTAATCATCAACTCAATCCCGGGTCATCAATAATTGGAAAAAGAGACGACAGTAATTTGAGTATGCAGCGAGTATCGCGGGCATCAGGGTGTAATAAGTGTTGCCAAGATAACCTCTGCAACCTTGACTGCACTGGTGAGTACTTCACTGTCTCCAGTTGCATTTAACGATTTTAACGATTTCGTTTGAAGTTGTTTTTGCAATTACATTTAAGGTTTCCCACCCCCCACCCCCGATATATATATATATATATATATATATATATATATATATATATATATATATATATATAATATTATCATATCTCCACAGTAAATAGTTATTTACTCATATTTTAGGACTTGTATGTTCAGCTTAACATTATACTACCACCGAATTACAAATGTTTTGCAATTAGAAATGTTTCAACGTGACAAACTTGAGACAAACTTAAATCTTTCCTACCAGAACACAGGGCACATACGTTACTTTTTTATGACCCAAGCAGCACTATACTAGTCGAATCCCGAAAGGGACAATTGCTGAAATTTGCAATTAAATGACACATAGTAATTTAAAGTGTTATGTTTCATATAGTACACATGCACAGACCCTCCGCGCCTTGTATCGCACCTAACCATATGTCAGCACGTTCATACTCATGGATCAATAACTGATCCAAAAATACTGATTAATTTACACTTAGATAATTATTTCGACATTCATTAAAACATGTTCCGCTCCATAAAACAATTTTTAGACACCACGAGCAGTCTTTAAAACCTATAATATTTCCTTCTTTCTCTTGAATTTTTATTTTTCACTACACATTTCCAAAAATGTAACTCCTCCCAAAAAGCTCCATTTAATGCAAATGTTGAATAATGTTCATGATCAAATTAAGTTGTAGAAAAACATTGGCATTCAGTTAATATTTTCAGTTCATCATGGTATTTAATATCTCACTTAAACCATATGTCAATATGTTTATAATGTCTTTTGACTAACGATCAATTACAGTTATTGGCCAACGTTAACTACGACAAGTTTTAAAAAAGGTTATCTCAAAATTCATAGGAACGTTTGATATTTATTTTTAATTTTCATAAGTTACAATCATGATATATGGACCATTCCATTCCATTTGATAATTCTGATCAAATTTTTTTATATAGTATTTAAAAATATTTCGTACTATTTACATCTGTTAAGCAACAAACGTATATAAAGTGTTTATATTATTTTTATGCTCATTATTTTGGGCGACTTTTTATTGGGTTCATGAATTACCCCATTTATTCATACGTGTTATTCATACGTGAGTAAAATATGTAAGTTGTTTGATGGATAAAAAAATTCTTCCCACAAGAAAAAGAAATGAAAAACAAATGGCTGGAAAAATATTTCAACCGAATTTTATATAGAAAATTTCAGCGAAAGACTTATAACGTTTTTATTATGTTACCAAAAATATATATAAACAAATGTACACCACAGACAATTTTCCCAGTGTAGACCAGACATGATGGAGAGCATTCTACTGTTAGGACCTGTTTTAAATATAGGTCGCTACACCGTAAAGTACAGCGCAATTGCAATAAGTAGAAAAAGCCACAGACTTATTCTCGACACGTGCTTGACAAACCTAGACTCCTGCCAAATTTAATTGAGAACATCCTAGCATAACATAATTTTGCAATTTGTACAAATTGCATCAGTCCGTTTATGAATGTGCCCACTTTTTATTAAACTATAATAACCTTTCTAAGGTTTATTTTCAAAAATCAATCAAGTCGATTTAGAGCAAAACAAGTAGACACAATCCTGGCATCTAGATCTTTTAAGCTTCCGGCATCAAATGTAGCATCCACTGAGTGGAATACAAAAAAAAAAAAAAAAAAAAAAAAAAATCAACCGACTAAATATGACGCAATTTGTTTTGCTTGAAGACTTGTAAGTGCTTATAAGGAGATTGTCTTACAACCATAAACGGTTGATGTTCGTTCTGAAAGACCAAACCATAAAAGACTTTTTTCTCAATACTGCTGGACCCATGTTTGTAACATTTCATAGAGAAGATCAAGGTATTCAATCTTCTCAAATTGGTACAAATGATTTCTATTAGCCTTTATCTTTACCAGAGCTTAGAATTATTCTTTTTTTTCAAATTGTAAAAAGTTCATCATCTCAAGAACTTCTCTACCTATTTTACTATATTTAGTGGCGATCATCCTGGCGTTGAGGTCTTTCAGCCTATTTTATTCAGACAGTGCTTCTTTATCTGGGTTTTAGGATTATGTAAGCCAGGTTCCACTTTCATATGCACATGCTAAACTCAACATTTTGCTATGCAACTAACGCAGCAAAGCGTTTATAACGTCGGGTTAACGTACATTTTCCGAATTCAACAATTAAAAAATGATGAAAATGTCATAATCAATAAATATCATGTAAAATATAAAATTGAACCCTATCTATGCAACTTGTCCGAGCTACATAAAACGTTCCAATAAACCTTAAATCTGGATGTAGGAGATTTGGACAAACAAAGTTCTACTGTTCTTATAATTGAGACGTTTTATGAAAACGAGGCCAGTTGATTGATTTCGCGCAATCTTCTGCCTCTTGCATTTGGTATGATAATTTATTGCAGGGGAGGAGGGGGGGGGGGGCTCACCTCCCCCCCCCCAAAAAAAAATAAAAAGCAAAAAAAACAAAAGAAATAACCGGAACGTTGAATAAAGTAAGTTTTCTTTACAGTTAGGTGGTTAAAAGTATGCCCTGAAAACGCTTAAAATGCAGGAATTTCTAGGAGCTTCGCCCCCTGGGCCCCCGCAGGGAGTTCCGTTCCAGAGACCCCTCGCTTATTTGTTTAGCCCCCCACCCACAACAATACTTCTGGATCCGCCACTTTATTGCGATCATGCACTGGTGCTGTGATATGATTGTTGCAGGTACTACAGCACAAATTCCCTCTTCGGCAACACCGAACCCATCAGTAGTATTTGTGCGACTTGTTGGTGGTCACCATGCATACGAGGGACGCGTTGAAGTCTACGCCTTTGGAGAATGGGGAACGATATGCGATGACTCATGGGCCGCAGTTGATGCGGGGGTCATCTGCAGCATGCTGGGATATTCCAGGTCAGTGAACAATATACCACAACTTGGCATTTCAAATGCTGGTAGTTAAATACGTTAACCATTCAACTCATCTTGTTTATCCCGTCTGCGTAATAGTAAAAGAAGTAAGCGAAAGTGTAGCAGTGTCAGGCTTTGTAATTTGTCGAGTTAATTTATATTCATGCTGGTTAACAGATTTATAACCAATTAACTTGTGTGATCCAACGTATGCTGTGGTTCGGAGACGTTTATGTCATATCGTGTAGCTGATATAACTAAACCCATGCTTTATTTATTTTATTTTTTTAAGTTTTGATTTATCAATATTGCATTAAAAGATTACCATTTGTTTTAGTCCTGGTTTTCAAAACGTTACACATACAATAAACTAGACAAACTGATGTTTTGAGATATTCTTTCTCTATGATTGGATTCAGGAAGGAAGTAAGGTACAACATTTTGTGCTATACTAAACTTCGCAAGATCACATATTTTATTGGAATTATAGCTACAAGAGTGACTGTAAGTGATTCAATTTTGCTCTTAATACCATTTTGGATTGACCGTAGCTTTCGTCTGTACTGCGCCGACGGAAAATAATACATTACTTATAGCAGCTACAGTTTACTCATAAGCTATAGTCTGTTTCTAGAACTTCCTACAATATATGGATTACTTTTGACAGAGATAAACTTCCTCTGTTAACATGATCACCTTTGGAAAAACCTTTGATATTGTAAATTGTATGCCTCTTTCAAAAACACTGTAGATCAGTTTGAAACAAAAAGTACTGAAGAAAAGATGTTTTAATTGCAACTAAAACGTAATTGAACACGCTTATTACATTTTTTTTAAATAATATTTTGTTGCGTTTTAGTGTCATAAATAATTTTTAATTATGAATATTTAGGGTTTGTATTACTGTTTAATTAACGGAAAATCATTACTCAAACACACTGTAACAAAAAAAAAAAAAAAAAAAAAAAAGAGCACGCAAGTGAAACAACAAAGAATTTGTTACACATTCAGAAGCTACAATATTTGAAGCAGTATCTAAAGCCTGTATGGTAATGTAGGAATTGACTTCTTTGCCAGCAAATCGTATACAACATCATTTTAGTTGCAACTGTCAATTCAATATAAGAAATAACATTAGGTCATTCAATCGTACTAAATCTTACAGAACAGGGAATAAATACATAAGAAAAGCATTTAGGCATGTTAACATTTTGATACCTACACATCAACATGCATCGGTCTGTCAGTCACACACCAATGTGCTAGAATACATTCAATGACAGAATGAAATTTCATGAAACCTAAAATAAACGATTTTACCTACATTCAAATACATAAAAAATACATAATGCCGACGTCAATGTTTCTTTTCCATTGAAAGCCTACATTTTCAATGTATTTGTTGGCGGCAATATGTTTGAGAAGTTCATATCAAATTCTGATGTGTTCTAGTTTTCAACTCCACTGAAGCTTTGACACATACATGTATCTACTTCCGTCTTTCTTATATTTTGCGCAATAATTGTTAATATGTCCTCAAAAATCACGATCCATGTTGGCCATCACTTTAAATATGTACACTCACACCTATAGCTGACAATGTCCTCACGCTTAAAACTGATGTAGCTATAGTGCTCAAGAAATATGTGACAGTTGCATGTAAGGACATCTTTATTTTCATACTTGTGCTATCATTTAGAAGACGTGCATGTTTTACTTGCTGATTCTTATATTCGTCAAGATTTGTGTTTGTCGAGGTAGGTTTGCTCTTTCCTATGTTGAAAACGATCTTTCTTTTAAGTTCATTTACGCGTTTCTTTTGCGTCTGGTTTGTGAGACAGTGACTATGATAATTTCTGATTGTTTCTAGCTATATTGGCTGCATTTTCTGCCTGAAAGCCATTGCCTCAAGGCTCTGTACACAAACCTTAGCAGTTTTATTCTCTTCACCAAGAAGAAAATGAAGAGTGTGATTTTAGTTGATCATCATCACCTGGTTGGTCATCATCGTCTGGTTGACCGTCATCATCATTGATATTCTTGATTCTGTAAAGCATCTTGCGCCACTGTTTATTGTTTCTTGCAGAGATGAAAGACCCGGTCTTTTCCGTACTGCTCTTTGAAACTAACAAAGCTACGCTTGTTGTATTCCAATGACCACAAACGAAAATTTAATATTTATAATCATTTCTCATTGATTTGTTTATGATACAAACTGCTCTGTAATCGGTTAGGATTTTAAAGTCTCATAAGTCTCTTTTTCGAATTAAATTAACGTTGATAATGCCAGGATTTGCGGAAATGAGAATATAAACACTTTGACAGACCTGAACGAACCATGGACTACATGTTAAATAATGGTTAATGCTATTCTTACCCAGATCTGGAGCTGTTGCTATGAGTCAAGCGACTTACGGAAGTGGAACGGGTCGTATCTGGTTAGATGATGTCAACTGTCAGGGTTCAGAGGCCACAATAGCCAGCTGCTCCTCCAATGGATGGGGCACCCATAACTGTGGTCATGGCGAGGACGCTGGGATTGTTTGCTCCTCAAGTAAGTAAACGTGCATTCTTGCCTCTTTATTCTTTCGTATATTCGGTAAGGGTGGTTATGGATATGGTCAATATAAAAGTCCAAAGGCAGTTTCTTTCCTTCATTATTCTTTCTATTTTCTAAACAAATCTTTATCTTAAAAAAAACCCAAAAAAACCAACAAAAAAAAAAAAACGTTTAATGCCGCTCTCTCATCCGAAAACTAAAAAAGAAAAGAGATCTGATCTCTTGTAGTATAACAAAATTAGTTAGTTGATAAATGGATCTATATTAGTCGGCATATATACATTTACTGTGTAAAATCGTTATTAGTGTCCATCGTACGTCATACAACGAAACAGAAATGGTTTCATATACCTGAATATGTTGTACAAGTTTGTTAGCTACATTAAGTATTCACGGCTTGGAAAGCTCTATTTAATTTTTTAAAAATTAATTTATCTTTTTCATCCACAGACAACTTGTCCGACAATTTTCTTCTATTTACGGACGCAAGTCTACACGACATTTACCGTATGGACATGACTACATACAGCTATGTGCAACTTCCACTCGCACAGCTCTACAATCCAGTTGCTATCGACTACGACCCAGTAGAGGGTACTATATTCTGGACAGATGTTGATATTAAAAATATTTATTCAGCATCGATAAATGGAAGTAACGAAAGGATGGTACGCTCACTAAATAGCGGTGAGTTATCATTTATGTTACGTGGGATGCTAATTTTATTCCCCTGATCCCATCACGTCCAAAGGTGAAGTGATTGTGCAGTTGTTTCGTCATAGTATAATTCAAATTGAGTTTACGTATTGCAGCATCGATTCATTCTACTTCTTCTGCAGAAATTTAACACTTATAGAAGAAACGGGAACAAATTGGCGTGAAAAAGTCATTTAGGAAAACATTTTATTGATACTGTCTTGAAAATAGTGTATACCCTCACTACCGTGTATCTAGCGGTGGCTGTATGTGGAACACAGTACATTCAAATTTAACTCAGGAACGAACACAAATATTCTAGTGTCTACATAGCCATGACAAAATAAGTTCCTTTTCAGCCCTAAAGTATGTTTAAATATTGTATTTTACACCTGATCCTTTGGAAAAATAAATTAATATGTAGTTTCGATTGGCTTAGAATTATGTTGATTTGTATGCGCAAAAAGTATTTTGGGACAAATATTTTGCTTGTCAACACGTCCTGTCATTTTATTTTAACGGAAGTCTTGATCAATTTAAATTATGTTTAAAAAGGTAAACTATTATTACGCAGTTGCTGTACCGGACGGAATCGCAGTAGATGCATTATCCAGACTCCTGTTTTACACCGACACAGGAAATGACATAATCGATGCCCTCAGTTTCGACGGTTTGATACAGAAGACAATTATCAACAGCAATTTGGACGAACCACGAGCCATTGTAGCAGATCCAATAAATGGGTACTGATTGTTTCTGTCTTTTCGGGATTAAACATACTAATTGCCCATTCGCATGTGTTTTTGTAATTTGCAGTTGAGCAGAAAAACCCGTTCACCTTGAAATAGCAGTCGGGTTGGTTTGTAAATACATGTATACATAACAGTGCTAGAATCTTATCCCTGCATTCAGGGTGAGGTTGAGACTTGGATAAGAGATAGAGAAGGGAGATGCCCTTTTCCAGCTTCAAAGTTGTGCACTTTTTTTTTTTTTTTTTCAAGTATAAAGGATTTTTGTTATACTTTATGCAGTCTGTGTTAAAATACTCTTATAACAATACTCACATATTTAAAAAAAAATAAAGGAAAAAAAATGCGTATTGAACCTAATTTTTACAACTTTTAGTGGCATGTGGAATAAAAAGATTAATTTTCCTCACAAATCAATGATATGTACACGAGTCTGGCATACTTCTTATTGCAAGAAATTTAAGATAAAACTGGATTTGAATCTGTTTTCTTCTTTCTTTTTTCTTCTCTTCTAATTTTCTTTCCTTCCTTCTTTTGTGTCATCGCATAATATCTCGTTTCATGGCATGTATTAAACTACATTATCAAGCCCTTATAAAAGTTATTCAAAGATTTTAGCTCACCTGGTCGTAAGGCCTAGTGTGTTTATGTTATGACTTATGATCCTACATCTGCACGTCAACAACTGATTGCTAGATTCATCTCTGATCAGAGTTTGATCAAACTTGGAACATGGGCTTATCTTATCAAAATCTCGGATTAATTCGAAAATGAACAATATTGACGTATATTAATGGGATGATCTAGAATCTGATTGACTGAGCTTGTTCACACTCTGGCAACCATATTTCTAATCCGATTTTCATCAAACTTGGATTATGCGTTATATTATCAAGACCTCGAAAAGGCTGATAATGAGCGAGATCCACACATATTAATAAGGTGAGAACATCTGATTGGCTGAACTTGTTACCACACAAAAGATAAAATTTCTGATCCGATTTTGATCAAACTAGTAATTTAAGCTCATGTCAATAAAATATCAGACAGGTTGGCGAGATCCAAGTATATTAATGAGGTGGTCTTTCATCTGACTGGCTGAGCTTGTTACCATTCGAAGGGTAATTTTTTATGGTTCGATTTTGCTAAAACTTGATATATAAGCTTATATTATCAAAATCTTGAAAAAGGTTTTTTAATAAACAAGATCGATGCATTTTAACGAGGTGATCATGCATCTGTATGGATGATCCTTAAACCACTCTAAAGACCGTATTTCTGATCTGATTTCGATCAAATTTTGTAAATAGGTTTATGTCAAAATGTTCAGTGAGTGTTATTTGAGCGAGGTCATCTGATTTCGATAAGACTGGGTAAAAAGGCTTATTTCATCAATATATTGGATTAGTTTGATTATGAGCGAGAGGTACTCATATCAATGATGCCTTTTATATTTTGAAAGAATGTTTATCAGACTATAGTTACACAGGTAAAATTGACATGATATAAAGTCTGGGAGATAGTTTACCTAGAGCTGTGTTCTTACGATACTATATGTAAGGACAAATATTCTTTCAAGATAGAAGTTAACATTTTGTCCATTTTTTAAATTATATTTTTTATTAAAACCTGAAATTAAAGTAAGGATTACTATGATATTATACGTTGCAAGATTCCTGACCAACTCCATTCCGCTTCTCACCTGTACGAAGTTAAAGCAGAGTGAAGTTGGTCAGAGTACCACAGTATATCATACGACGAACATTATTCAGCGTACTAGATATTTTATTTTTCAATCAAAAATGTTTGTGCAAGCAAAATTTTGTTTAGAACTGCAAATTGGCCATTGGAATCCTACTTTCTACTGTGTAAAGTGCCGTATTTTGTGTCCAAACTCGTTATTAACAAATTGAATAAAACATTAACAAACTAATTGACTATACTCAATTTTTTCATTCATTATTTTTTCAAGTGTAATCTATTGGACTGACTGGGGGAGCAATGCTAAGATTGAAAAGTCCAACTACGATGGTACAAACCGACAGGTGCTTATCAGTACTGAAGTTGTGTGGCCTAATGGCCTGGCTGTAGACATTCAAGGTTTGCAATTTTTTTTACATTTCAAATTATATATATATATATATATATATATATATATATATATATATATATATATATATATATATATATATATATATCTGTTAGTTTTCGGGTCTGAGTGGCTGTAATTTCTTCAAACTCTTCGACCAATTGCCTGATGTATTTCGCATGCTCGTGATATGTAGTAGTTAAATTGTTAATATAATTTTGATAATTTATTGTATTGTCGACGTAAGGTTTTAAGAAAACAAAAGCAGTTATAAAGGTAGATAAAAACTATGACCTCAAGATGAATACTTTGAAAACATGTTGCAGCTGGAGTTATGTATTGGTGTGACGGAAGCACTGGCGTTGGAAAGATAGAGCGAGCTAATGTGGACGGATTGAATCGCCAGGTTATTGAATCGAGACTTGGAGGACATTTTTTTGGGATAGACGTATACCAATCAAACCTGTTCTACACAGACTGGTCTGAGAGGTATGCTCAAATAGTTTCATTTTGGCGTAGCCTGGTACATTGGACCCCTGTCCTATTGTCAGTGGATATTAAAACAGTATAGCGTACCGGTCTATATTTTGCCGATGCATTGAAAGATGCCCTACTCTCTTCTCAGAGGATTGTAGGTCTTAAATCCTCCTGGACAAATGTTCCGCAAATGTGGGATACTTGTGTGGATCACCAACCGTTTAAATCATAGTATATGCACAACACTTTTATCCTTGAATTGATAACTATCGGGTGCAAAAGTGAAACAATAATATTTAAATCATACGATTTATGTATACCTTTACACTTTAAAATTGCATAATTAGGAGAGCTGTACCGTCATATTTATCCGTTGGGTCTAATTAGGCATATATCATTGCCTTATATAGTTCCCATCTTTCCAAAGCCTTCACTTTAAGTCCTTTGACATTATCAACCTTTCGTCCTGAATGATCAAACCTTGAATGTTAATAGAAAGAGGATCACATCATTAATGGCATGATCGTCGTCACTATCATTAATGTGCATGTAATTATGTTTATTCTTTAGGTCCGTTGGTAGGATTGGTACAGATGGGAGTGGCCTTACCTCTGTTGGTCCCGCCACGTTTCTACTCTTAAATGATATACATGTACACAAAAATGGATATGGCCCTCAAGGTATATATGGATCAATTACAGTATAACCTCTGAAGAACGAAATATCGGTAAACAAAAATAATATTGAAACTGAAATAATTTTCTGCTCATAAAATTTCCCTTTTTCAATAAATGTACCTCACCAATTCAAAAACTTCTCAAAATTAATTCTTCTTTAGTCGTGTTGATTTTGAGAAGTTTCACTCAAAATATATAACCAACAGTGGGAATCAGACAATCGCTTGATCCGCGAGCGGAAATACAAACCCTCAAATGAAACACTCTAGATTTATATGTTCCATTTTATGCGTTCGACGAAAGTCCAGTTATTTATTGCGTCAAAATAATCGCAACGTCTTGTGTCTTTTTCCTTAACTAATGTTAATAAAGTTGTGACACTCAAGGTGTAACCATAAAACAGTTATGTAATTTAAAGTAGTTCCAATATGTCAATATATTACATTCGTTGTGGGTTTTTTTTTTCATTGGCGGAAAAATCCGAAATATTGCGATTGTAGAATTCATTTGTAAACAAACTCTGATATAACAATTTTCGGATCTAACTAAATCCTGATTTAAGTGAAACTAAATAGAATCCATGTATTTATTCCTGTTTTACAAGAACAATTCTACCTGCTCCCAGAAGTTTTGTTTTATAAACGGGTTCTTTTTCTATAAAATATCAAATATCCAATAGCAATCAATAATGAACAGGTAAAATATCGCCGGAATATTTGATTTACAATTGCTGGTATGATATTTTGTAATATACACAATTCTCTATTCTATTTCTTGCTTTTATTTCATTTCCAGACTGATTATACATACATACATACATACATACATACATACATACATACATACATACATACATACATGCATGCATACATACATACATATCTCTCTCTCTCTCTCTCTCTCTCTCTCTCTCTCTCTCTCTCTCTCTATCTAGATATATATATATATATATATATATATATATATATATATATATATATATATATATATATATATATAAAGGAAAATGTCAAAATATCAGGTGATTTGTATGAAATTCTCAAATCGATAAATGAATGTTCAATTTAATTTATTTCTATTGATACACCTGTTTCCTACACTGATGTTTCTTGTTGGGAAGAAAACAACAACTTGTGCTCAAAATGTATGTACATGTTGATGCTATTTCATTGAGATCCAAATGATTATATCAAGTAAAATAGAAATGGTATTTTCTACCAGGTAGTACTATATAAGTACGGTAAACATGTTGGCTAATGTGAACTTTAATATTTACTTTTATGATACAGTTGCTTTAATGGGAATTAAGGACCCAATTTCTAAGAATATGTTCCCTCTGTTATTAACTATTGCTGCTTATCTGTCACTAAAATGAACAGTTTCAAGCTAGGTGTGTATTAATTTTTGTTACGAACGTATGCCAATATCTGAAAATGTATCGGCAACATTTTGTATTTAATTACCGCTATTAGATCTAGTGTGATCAACAAATAAATAGTTCAGAAAAAAACTTCTTTTCAATAAATAGGTCATTACTTTTAAAATATTGGAAAATGTTAACACAACCTAAATGTATATCCCATGAATGATACTTCTAAATAACTTCTCTGATGATTTTAGTCAATATTTTAGGCAGCAACGGGTGTACTAATTCACGTGGTGGTTGTAGCCACCTTTGCTTTCCACAACCTGGTGGTTCTAGGGTGTGTGCCTGTCCTGATGGTATGACTCTCCAATCTGATGGTACAACATGCGGAGGTGAGTTATCTGTCCTTGTTGTACAGTTCCTAACCTTGACTCATTTATGAGTCAGTTTTTATATTTATCAAACCAGATATAAAGCCAATAGATTCGAAGAATAAATGTATAATTTTTTATCATTTGGGATCTAAATAATAGTCTCGTAAAGATTCTTAATTTAAAACGTGCAATAAGGAAAATGTCAGGCACTGGATCTTCAAAATTACTACGTGCATTTGGGTCACGCTTTCAGTGTCTTTTTTCAACCTAGGATGTATGCGTAATCTATTTTGCCTTTTTCATGAAGATTAAAGACTCGGGAAAGAGATCTTGTTTTAATTTTTCAAAATGTAGGTTTGAGTAAATACTCGTTACTTGTCTTCACGTACCAATTACAAACTTTTGCTAAATTCTAGAACAATAAATAGTTTCAAATGCTCCAGCAAATTCGTATTAACGATGCATGTTTAGCAGAATATGTTTTGGTTACATTTTAATCATTTATATGATCAAAACTATCAATATTGTAATAAAACTAGATTTTTAACTGCAGATGATATTGGAGTGAAAGTATCAGTTGTCTATTTTAGTTACTCTTTGGTCATAATACTAAATGATGAGCACATCGAATATGGTCTTGTTTATGATAAAAATAGAAGTTTATGGTTAGAGGTATCGGACCACTAATTATTTTACAGCCAGAGAACCTGTCTATTGGTGGGGGAATAAGAAATAGATTACTAAATATTTTGAGATGCACCCATTGGCTTGTAAGTGGATTAAATTTTTTCAATCTATGTACTATAGTTGACAACAAAATATTTACTTTTATTTTGATATCCTGTATTTAATTTCCAACTGACAAAAATAGCACATGGACTCTTGGTGCGAGGCTGTGTTATTTGGTATATACCAGGAAGTCCCCTGCTTAGCAGCACGATGCGCAAGGAAATGCAGCGAAACACCTGTTTTTCAAGGTTTAAAAAAATTATCTAACTCTAATGAATGGGAGTATATGTGGTTTTTATTCTAATCCAATGAAGAAATTTATTTTTATTTTTATTTTTATATATTAACATTAAGTTCCATGGGAAATGAATTAGTGGTCCGATCCCTAGAAGCAAGCTAACAAGAAATATATGTGTTGCTGTCGTAACATTTTAGAGGACCTCTGTACATTTTTAAACACCTTTCTCAAAAAAGCTTGATGCATTATCATGGTCGGACTGTCCCACATGGGGGAGAGGAGGGAGAAGTGTGCCTTATTGACCTGAAATTATCAGCGATTTCTGGCGGGGATAGGCGCGCCTGGGTAGATAAGCCGACCCTGTATATCATTATTAGTGTTTGTATTACGAAGGCATATCCGTGGAGCCTCTAAGTGTGTGTTGGTTTCTCTCTTTGTGATACACAGTTCAAATTGGATAAAATTGTTACCAAAGTGCCAGAAGATGCAAGCGTGGTACGCTTTGATATCTATTTTACTTATTTTCGTTCAGGATGCGGGTTCAATATTGCTGTCGGGAGCAGAGTGACTCGAGGCCCTGATTGGAATTGGAGTAATCAGGTATGTTATGTTACAAAGATCAAGCATGTTACATCATTTATCGGAAACATCATTATCAATTTGCTTTCCTGACTGATTTGACTATCACTCTGGTCTGTCTCTAGATGGTGCTGGTTTATTATTGCTATATAAACTGGTACTCGGTCGTACGCTGCGCTCGCTAAGTCTTTACACAAACAACTGGTAAGAGCTCATGCAAAGACGGCTCACTTTGATGGTTATCTCAATCATTCAGACGCATTGAATCATATGTAAATTTGATATATTTGTATTTTGTCCCGCGGAAGAATGTATGCTTCTATAGGTTTGTGAGGATTAATTCGCTGTTGTATGCACAGCATAGACGTTTTTAGCCTTATGTGGTGTTGATATGTTCAGATTATCTTAATGTATATTAGGCGCACCTTTGCTTTGTTTGCTGTTTTGATCTGATCTCTCGCGGGACTTCTCGCTAAGTATCGTGGACAGAACATTGGCCATATTTATTACCCCTTACCGGTCGTTTGTAACGAGTATGCAAGCGAAGCATACGGCCGGGTACTAGTTTAATTTGTATACCGTTTCTCCATTATGGAAGGTTTCGCTCATGAGCAAATTTTTTAAATCACGGAACCGAAAGGTTGATTTTAGACATACAACATTTGGAGGAGCAGTGTGTGTGTGTGTGTGTGTGTGTGTGTGTGTGTGTGTGTGTGTGTGTGTGTGTGTGTGTGTGTGTGTTAGATACATCAGGGATTTTCCCATGACCACCGGGAACTTCTCTCAATCTAGAACAAAGGTGTGAAATAATAAGTTTGGATCCCGCCGAAACCAGGGGCCAACATATTTTTCCCTGCGGCGTTTTTTGGACCCCCCCCCCGAAACCAGGGGCCAAACAATTTTCCATTTTCTCCCGCAGCGGTATTGGACCACTCCTACCCCCACCGCCCGAAACCAGTGGCCAAAAGATTTTCCCCGCGGCGTTTTGGCCCCCCCCCAAAAAAAAAAAAAGAAAAGAAGATGGGGGAACTTTTTTTTCTGCGCCACCTGATACAGCGGCCGCCAATGAAAGAGTACGTTTTAAGCCAGACAAGCAGAAGGTGAATTATTATTTTAGGGGACTGTACTATATACCGTATATTTACGCCATCATTTAAGTATGCCGTTTGTAGTACCAAACGGATGTGTATGGCTCAAGATCACAAATTGTGGAATATACCAAAGACCCTGCATCGATCTATACTGCACCATTCACAACACGAGGAACAAAAAAAGGTGTTTTTATTAATAAATGCCGGAAATGCAACACTGGAATTACATCAGAGCACGGACTGTGCATGCCCTGCGACGGACAACATATGGCAACAAAAATGACAAGAAACGAAATAAAGACAAGAAAGCAGTTTGCAGAGCTTATCTCTGAAATAAAGAGGACCGTGCCTGCCATTGCATAGGCAAAAAGCCCCGGCAGAGCGATATGCGCCGAGCTTTGCGATTGGGTACCACCAAATTTTGTGACCATTTGGAACAAGTGTGTTCTAGTAGGTATAGCATTAGGTCACCTGTCTAGTTTTTCATTTAGAGACTTGGCGTACTAGGTGATATACGTACAATGGATAATCTGATTGTACATGACCTTTATCTGCTATTGCGAGCTGGCGCATTAATCCTCGCATATATGAGGAAGGAATTGCGGCATTAAGGGCTGTACAAGCTGGACCTACTGCGCCAGCCCCACAACCTGTGCCAGTACCACGGCGAAGGGCTGAACCTCCAGCGCCAGCCCAAAGGCCTGTGCCAGCACCACGGCGAAGGGCTGTGCCTTCAGCACCCGACTAGATGGCAGCCTTGGACATGTTTATTGTTGAATGGCTTGCTAGGTTTGCGCAGCCGAACGGCCAGCCACACGGCCAGCGGCGCGACAACTATTGTGGAGATTCGAAGAGGAAGAGCCAAAACTAAACGATAGACTCTCGAGCCATGGTAACTCAGGGGCATCAGCTCGAGGGAGACGCGACGGTCTTTTCTCGCGCTATTGTGCCCGGCATTCGGAACATTACCCAGCTAAGAAGACTTGATGGAATGAAGTTTATGATATTTCTAATGGCACAACTGGATAAAGCTGCACCAAGTGCGCAGCAGGAACTAATTACGGTTACGGCGTACTTTGTGAGCAAAGCCACTGTAGTGCTTTATTAGGTGCGCGCAACTCAACCTTGGCGTTTCTCAGTACCGCCCAAGTGCATTATGCCACGATCTATTATCATTGTGAAAAATATTGACAAACGCTGTTTCGAGAGTGCCATTCTGATGGTCCTGTACTCAGCAGACGACCACGTTGACAGACCAGGTAAGTATAGTTAAACTGGGAAAGTTAAACTTTAAGGGCGTTGACTTTATGTGTGAAGGTGAGCGAGATAAACAAGTGTGAGCGCCAAAGCAAGGAAATATCATTTAGCGTATTTGGATGGCAAAAAGGCGTATATCAACTGCGGGTTAGCAGCAACAGAGCAATGCCGCACGCTGTGGTTTTAATGTTACCGTTTGAAGCCAACGACGAAGAAGTAAAGAGACACTATGTTTGGATTAAAGAACTAAGCCAAATGATGTTTAAGGATAGCAAGCATGAGCATAATGGTGCCCAAAGAGCCGCTCAGCCAGAGTACGGTTAAACCGCTCCACAATACCCCACGCGCGGTACACACGCCTTACCCGCACGCCGTGCCCTGACATGAGTTTTTACACTGCACGCATAAACTCCAGGTCGGGGCCAACCTGAAGCAGTATGGGCCACTTTAGAGAGCCACGGTAGTAGGTACGTTCCAAAATGTCGGCGATCTTGGAAGACTCCTTTATATCCAAGGATTCGGCCTCCTTGTAACAGCTGGCAACACCAACCACTGTCAACTCTTGTTTGTACGTGCGCCGCCCAACTTTGTCGTGCGGCAGAAGCAAGAGATCGGCCTGGTGCACCTCGTTGGAGATTGTAACATTAAACTGTGGCCGCGGAATGTTGAGAGTGGCCAGAAGGCAAATTTGCACATTGGCCTGCTTTTCAAGTCCAGCCTTGGCAACATAACGTGAGACACTGGCAGCGTCTGTCAGGTTTTTGACCGCAGCAGGGCCCCTCCAGTAACCCTTCGGGCTGTAGCAGATGTCCTCCATTATGCTACTTCTTTACCTTGGGGGTGGCGATAGCCTACCAATCACTATCTTGGCATTCAAACCGCCTTTAAGGAGCCAGCGACCAAGGCGTTAGCCAATCTGCGGTCCTCTGATGCTGTTCAGGTCGTGAATCAGGTTAATGTCGGCCTTTTGACGATCACGGATATCTTGACTGTATGAGAACGCCAGATCGTGCCGATAGCACGCGGCATCTGCACGGTTTATCGAGACCTAGTGGGGCTTTGACCAGTCGTCTGTGTCCAGTCGAACGTCAAGCCTTGTTCTGGTGCCGCAATACTTGTGTTGCGGCAGGTGTTTTTAATGCGGCGATGAGCTCGTGGTTCTCAAGGCTGGGGACACCATGACCGGCTCCCTGAACATGGTAGCCAAAAATATCGTGTCGTTGACAGACCCCACCGAGCCCCAAGGCGCGGCCATGAGAACATTCGTAATACTCATGATTGGAGTCAGCGAAGTTGTTTTTGGCTCAAATGTTTATTTACCGTTTTTAATATCACTTTTCCGACCATTCCTCAGGTTCAGATTAACAGTGGCTGGTAAAGGAAGAATCCCCCTACTAGTGCAAAATTCCAATTTTACACATTAGACGGAGTTACGCACTAACACACCAGTATGCCTATAGACGAGTTTGGTCGCTCTGAAGGCTCGATGGTTGGAGATCCAGGAGATAAATCCAGGTTCGCGACAAACGCTGGTCTCGTGGGTTATAGCAACCACACCACTGACACAGACCCTACTGACCTCAATGTGTTCGGCGATGATGCTGGAGAATTCAAAGCTTCAGACGTGGACGCTTCTTTTATCGTTACGGAACCGGCCAATGTAGAAGCTGGCAACATCGCGGTATTTACCGCTAATGGTTTATTAAGCGATGTTGGCGAGTCTGTAGACCGCATTAAAAGGTATGCCGACGACCATGCCACGGTCAGAATCTTAGGAAGCGGTGATACGATCTGAGGAGCGCTAGTGATGAACAACAACCCAATAAAAAGCTTACGCGATCCCGTTGACCTACAGGATGCTGCCACGCTGAACGTTGTTACAACTAGGGTACCAGACGCTCTGGCGGATGCTGAGACTAGGTCGTATGTTCTGACGCCACGGAAATGGATAAAAGGACTTTTTGTACACGACACCTCTGGCTTACGCTGCAGCCATCATTATATTTACTAGGATGGAATCAACCTGTTGGCGTCCAACGCCGAGGTTTCGTTTTGACGGCCGATGCGACGTCATTTAGCGGGTCCACTGATTCCAACGTGTCTGGCTTTTTTCCTTGGCGTAAAACTCAAAACTTTGGTAGTTTATTTCTCGTCGCAAACTCCAAGACTGTAGTCATTATCAGAGCCGGTTTTTACTTCATTAACCTGCACGGTAACGGGCCGTGGACATCACTTTCGATCCGCGTGAACGGAGTCTTCCAGGCACAAAGCGACAGTGGTGGCCAGCTAATTAGTGCCATACACGAAAGTTTTGTACCTAGCGATTTACTTGGTGAAACACCTGCCATTAGGTGCGAATGTTTCAACGTTGACGCAACAGAAACCTCGGCGACTTAAACCATTTTTGCTTTGAACCGCTAGCGCCATGGCGGCTCGCCCTGCTGGCGAAGGTGTACTAGACCAACTAGGAGACGAGAGGCGTCAGTTATTGACAAGGAATACAAACTACTTGTGCAAAAGTACCTGCGGCAACCCGGTGTTATCACACCACAGTTCAAACTATAGTGGATTGAAAACTTAAAGCAAATCGATATCGAACTATGGGGCTATCCACATCACCCCAGACCAACCGGTGCTCCCTAGGTGTTATCGCGCTGGCGCTTGCCAACAGGCAAAACGGCGAAAACTTCAACTTTTACGGCGCAACTGTTACTACAATACCGATTCGTTTTTTAGCAATACAATGACAGCTGTGATCTTTCCTTCAGAGTACGACTTACCAGTCTTACCACCAGAAAAGGTGGGGCTATATTTGAAAAAGACGGGCTGTGCTGCATCACAGCCAAAAAGCGTGTCGATGGGTGTGTCGAGGATTGTGTCATTGCTGGAGCATTAAAAATAAGGGAAATCGACGTTTACTTCAACCTTATTGTCGTTGTACAGGCACACAAAACCGACGTAATCGATCTACGCGTACGCATTGTATCAAAAACACCGGACGTTGTCGATCTATTAAAATTTAATATTACCCTTTTACCCTTTTAATCGAAGAGCTTTGAGATGCCTCGTTCCGCGGAAAATGGTGATAACGTCGAAGACTGCCGTGCTGACCCACACAACTTTCGTCCTAAACATTTTTTGGAAATCGAAGCAAAACTAAAATTTAACATCGAGGTTAGTATAGTGCTTTTAAAAATACAGGTGAGCGATTAACACCGTTGATGGCCTCGGTGCCTCATTGAAAATTGTGTCAATGGGCACTGACGCCGCAGGCATGGGATTTTGACTATGATTGCTGGTACACCAATTGCGGTCATCCTCGAGGCCACAACTTTGTGCCTCGTTGCACTGTCGCTGGTGGGTAATCAGCCACTGCATTATACTAAAGGTCTTTACGGTGAAATACGGGTACTCGCTGAGACAAAACTGAGTAGAGTAACAAATTATGTTTCAAAGGCTTTCGCAGACACTTTCGTATTAAAGGTCGAGTTTATGCTCATCCTGGATGAAATTGATAAGTATATCGTAATGAAAAACATAAAACGCTCTGGCGCATATCGAGCTAACTGCAATACTAACACAGTTGTGACAATAGTACTTACATCAGTATTGACATCAATACTGTCAGCAGTGCTTAAAATCGGTACCTACACAGAACCGAAAGATCTACACCGTGTCCGCCAAAGAAGGGGGGGGGGACGTCTGGGCCCTGACTTTATAAAGGAGAGAGAGAAAAAAACCCAATTGATCCATGGCTTAATACCTATCGTTTAGTCGGGTCCACGCTTCGCGCAGGGAAAAAGTGTTTGATCCCGTGGCGGCTGGGGCTGACTAGGGGGTTAGAACATATTTTTTTGCCCTCTTGTGCGAGGAGAGCATTTGACCCAGTGGGGTCGGGGCGAGGGCACCATCCGCCGAGGGGAACAATCTTTTGGCCCGCTGGTTTAAGGGGTGTGGGTTGTTCGAAAGTACTATTTCACACCTACTCATCCAGGATTATTGTTAAGTGATGCTGAAGTACAAAAAAAAAGCATGTTAAATAAACGAAGAGGACATCGCAACATCAACATCAGTGGAAATTAGATCAAAGTCAGTCAAGTAGCTTACAAGCTTTAAACTAAATTATATATTTTTTCACAGGAAATGACTCATTGCAAACTGGTCTCCTTTTTCTGATTTTGATGACATCACAGATAAGGAAATCTGTTTTGACATAATTTAAATATTCTTTACTGCTTTCAAGCCTCTAATTTTACTCATACCTAAACAAGTAGCATTATGTGAAAGATTAGAGAAATTCATATTAAAACATTTGCAAACTATTTCCATAAATCATATATGATAATTTACAGGATGGTGGTAATCAGGGTACTGTGAATGCGACCCATAGTACAACTAGCGAGTATACGTGGTGGCGGGTCAATTGGGATAATGGATTCTCAAATACATACAGGATGGGGGAAAGAATTCATGATCTTTGTGTTGTGTGATCATTATCGTAAAGATTTGATAATAAAGATGCTTACAGAAAAGCTGCTGTTTTATTGTTCCTTTTTCTTTTACCGACAGAATTCAACGTTTAATTAAGAATCCATATCAGGGGTTGCTAGTAATATTCTAAAAGCACGCTTTTTGTTTTTCATCAAGACATTATGCAGATTTGATTCAATGAGCTTGCTTAGCTTTGTCTAAGTATATCTTTGACAAAGTGTTTTAAGTACCGACCCTATGTCAACACATTGCAATCATTGTATTTGAGCATTTGTATTGGCGCGAAATAGCTTCTGAGCACATGTACTTAGTACCTGATGGTTTATTCTTTTAATCTCGTATCCAGAGACACATCAGACAGGATTATCAAGTCTTGAATTTATAAAACTTTAGCGACTGAGATTGAGAATTTACTGGAAACTTCTGGCTACTTTTTTCCTTTTCATTGCTCCTACAACTACATTTTGTGCCGCGGACAAAAAGTGATGTGAATCATGCGTTGTGGAACAAATGCGCGCTTTTGGATAAACTGCCCTCAGAAAGATACGAAGTATGCAAACCGTATTTTATCCATAACAAACTTTAATTAAGACATAAAAAGTTAATTATGATGTGGTTCAAGCTCATTTTCCGAAACAAGCCCTGTGAGCTTGAAAAAACGGAAGGGAATTTATGGCTATATAAAACTCTAATCATACAATAAAGTAAAGTTTATGAATGAGGCAACTCAAGGGGTGTTGGTGGAGAAATCCCTGTGCCCTCGATCTAAATAATATTTAACACACGGGGTATCCCGACTGTTTGTAAATGGAGGGATGTTGACTGCGCGTTATAAGTACCTTCTATGTATAGGGTATATGAACGCATATACCCTAATAAACACATAATTCTCGTGAATGAAACAATTGCCAGTGTGCAGAGAGATCTTAACTTGTGTGTACCTAATTTAGCCATGTAAACAATATGCATACAGCTGCATCCAGCAGAACGAAACCTGCATTTCTGTAATGCCTTGGTATATCAGTGTCTATGCTGTTCCTTCCATTACATGTTTCAAGAATCCAAATTCACCCGCTGTCGAATTATGCAATGGCATATGTGGGTCCATGCTGTCCATATTTTAGTGCATCAAGATTCAGAAACTTTTTTTATTCAGTACTATGTATTTACTACTCTGAATTTACTAATTTTCGTGTGGCACCGATTTTAGTGTAGTACCAATATTAATGAATTTTGTTGTTGCTACAAACCACAGATTTAAAGACCCAACGAACAGTTATGTAATCTGCGCTCTCATTATATTTAGGCAACCATTTTTTGACCCTAAAACGTAAGGCACTCCGCGTTAAATGACGGAAAATATGAAACGTATAAATATTGGAATGACTATTTTTGTACTATAGTCTTAAAAATATATATAGTATCTCAACAAGCCAGAGTGACCGAATGATCCGTGTGCATGCAGAAGTGAGAATACATTTTCTGTTTATGAACAAAACCTTTGTACGCAGTACTTAAGAATAGAATCGAGAATTATATCGCCCCCTTCCGACATGAATAATCATATAGCTTGTTAATTTTCCCCAAGCTATGCAGTCCCTGTCATAAGTTGAGATCTCACTTCGGATGGACAGCTGTTTGATTGGTCCCTATCACAACATTAGGTTGAGGATGTTTTCCAGATTGTTTTAATATTTCTTTATTTAGTCCCTTTTCCGGATTTTGTTGAAAACATCAAAACAAAAGAAGTGATATATATTGAGGAGGGTGACTTCATCAAGACAAACACGGCTTTGTCGAGTCTCACCAAAATAAACACGGCTAAGTCGAGTCCCACTTATATACACATAATAATCGAACGTTCCTTATGTACAGATAAATATAATGACAATTTTGTCTGCATCCGACATCCGCAGTTATATTTATATTATTGTGCCTTCATTACTCTTTGGACTATCTGATACTTAGAAGAAAGCAGATTGAACAAAATTAGGTCCACGCAGATCCCAGCTATTGTCTTTGGCATAGAGAAATGTTTTTTTTTTTACAGGGAAAAGGCTGCGTCAGATCTTCTGGTTCGTATTTTTTAGTTTCAATAAATGGATCAGTAGTAGGAGAGTATTGACAGAGATGGACCGCTATCTCAATTTAGATTGTAACTACATTTTTGGCGTGGACTGAGAGCCCACGCATACAAAATTAAGTAAAAAAAATATAAAATAGAAAGGAACTGATAGATTAATGCAAATGTCAGCTCTATCATTACTTCCCTACTCTTTACCCCCTCTCTCTCTCTCGTTCCCCCCCCCCCCCATGGCGACAGAAAATAACTCGAAATGTTTATATAACATAAAAATGGCGCAAAGCTATATTGTGATAACTCAACAGTTTTCAGAAGCATGTTCGCAATAGACAAGTGTCCTTAATATGCAAGCGCTCAACTATAGACATATAACCATAATAATCCGGTGTCTGAAAGTAACAAGTGTTCAAAAGGGAGACAAATCTATAGTTTGTTGACAATACTGAGTTACTGCCATTCCTTGCATCTCATTTTAGCATTAGTACAAAAATATGCAGTTTTTTCAAATACCACAAACACGATTATGATGCATAGAAATTGTCTATACATACATCGATGATGTCTGTACAAATACCTGTGGGAATATCGGGCGGTTTGGTGGGTTGGCCATTTGTCGGATTGCTGGGCTTGGATTTGAGAGAATCTGCAAGCAATAAGGGATTTCGGCCTAACTTCCGTTGTGGGCATGGCCTCATATGTCACAGAGAATTAAAAAAGGTCTCAGGTGAATCCGCCTCCGAAGCCGTTCACACTTGCGGCTGGATGCGAAACCTGTGACAGCGATAGTAAGAAAACATTGAAAGATCCGTTAATACGTATAACAACAAGAAAATAATTGAGACGTATGAATAAGCATACTATAAACAAAATTATCACCCATTTAAGAGAAATGTAAATGAGAACAGATTTTATGATGGTAACAATCAAGACTTTTATGAAATTTTCAATCACATTGAACCATACTGGAATAATACTCTTTGAACAATACTTGTGGAAAATTATAGGTAGAAAAATTAACGATATAAATTCAGTAAAAGTCCAGCTAGATTTATCAATTTAACTCGTAAGAATGGAAATAGATGTAGACAGAGTACACTATCATCATTATGTAAATTGGTATCATAGAACACCAGCTATTGAACAAGAATGAAAACGAAAAAATTTGAAGAACTATTTGATATACTAAATTTCAAAATTTGATTAGGAAGCAAATTTAGATACACGTTTATTTTTAATAAGATAAATTAATTAACTGTACATGTTGATAGATTTAAACATATTGGAGGAAATTCATACACATGTTTACCAGATAGGATAAAACATATAAAAATTTTTAAACTTTGACTAATGTGGAAAATAAAGACAATAAATGCTTTCTTTTCACAATAAAATCAATTATAAATCCGCCCAGAGATCATCCGTCTAGGCCACAAAAATAAGTTTGATAAATATAAACATTGTTTTAATAAATGTCCAATAAATATACAGAACATAAAATTTGAAAATCAATTTAACATTTTTGTTAATGTGTATGAACCAGTAGACGTATAAGATAAGTTAAAATGACAGAAAGAGGAAAAGACAGTCACATAAATATGCTAATAATATTTTACAAAAGCAAAACAGGACCAGATAACTACCATTATTGTGGGATAAAAAGGATTTATCAAAATTGGTATAAACACCACGATTAACAAAATAACGAAAAAAAAAAAAAAAAAAAAACTTTGTACGAGAAGTGCTTGAATTTTGTTATTCTCAATTAAAATTAGAAGAACTAAAAAAATTATGCAACCAAACAGCTAACACAATAGACATATTGCAAAAAAGGGCAATGTCGTCACATTTAAAAAGTACCAGAAAATCACATATAAGTTCGTTTTGTTCATACTGTGATTTTGAAAGTAATATCGAGTTATTCAGTATTATAAATGAGAATCCAAATACGTCATGGACACAAAATCAGCAAAAAAGATACCTTTAGGATTCTAACTTTATCGTAAATCAACCCGCAAAGAGTATGAGCATGTAGTCTACAGAGGAGCAGATAAAAAAATAAATGGTACGAATATTTACAATGAAATATAGACACTGCTTATGAAGAACTAAGACCAAGTAAAGCTGCTAAAATGAAATTCACTAATAAAGCTTAAAGACATATATGCCATATCGGTGAAAATGGCTTTGCCGTTGGCGAAGACAACTACAGAGTAAGAAATCATATTCACTTAACTGGAAAATATAGAGATCCTGCACATCTATCGTGTAATTTAATTTATAAATATTCAAAATATATTCCACTATTTATATATAAATTATCTGGACACGATTGTCATCTGATTATCAAAGCCTTGGTAAAATAATAATAGCAAATAATGATGAAAAATATATTTCGTTTAGTCAACATTCTATAGTTGATAGATTTGAAAAGACGTTAAAGAGGTTTTTATAAAAAGAACAATACGATTTCTAGATAGTTATCGATTTATGGTTCAACTTGCTAAAAATTTAAAGGCTGATAAATTCACAGAAACAATAACATATTTTGAGGAAATTAAACCTAGACTTTTGAGAAAAGATACCTATCCATACTAAGATACGGATTCATTTTAAAGATTTAATGAAATTGAACTTCCTCCAATCGAGATATTTAATTAAAAACACACCGGATCATGAATTAGCGCAGCGGATTACCAGTATATAAAATATGTTATGAAACATTTCAAACTAAAATGTTCTTTTACGATCCTCACGACTACTACGTGTAAAAATATATTTAATGTTGTTGTTTTTCTTAAAAAACAATATAGATCTGTGTGTATGAATAATTTTAATGTAGATCCAGCACATTAATCTACTGCAACCCGCTAGTTCATAATGCTAGTTTGAAATAAATCAAGTAGAGTTGTAATTAATAACAGATTATGATATGTTTTAATGGATGAATGTGGAATCAGAGAATGAATATCGGTGTTACTCCTAAGCCAATCAGAAATATTATATTGATGATAACAATAAAATAATAAGTGATGGTTATTGTGACAAAACTAAACCGAAAGAATTTTTTAAAACAAAATTAAGTCAATGATGAACTATCTTGGGAAAACAGATGAAAAATTTAAAAAAGAGAACTGATATAAACACTATGTACTGAGAAATGTTTTTGTTTTAAAAAGGATATTTCGTTTGCAAGGAGAGCAATAAAAAACGAAGATTTGTTATTAGATGGTTTAAAAAACAAGAAAATAAAAATAGCCAAACCAATTTATGGAGCTTTACACTCCTAGAAGTAAGTAAGCTGCTGATGTATGACAATTATTACAAGAAGCTAAAGAACCAAATGCCGACAAAATCAAGTTATCAATAACTGATACAGATTCTCTGTGCATTATGTTGAAACAGCCAACTTTTATAATGATATGAAACAAAATATACAGTTTTATGAAACAAAGCAATTACAAAAATTATAACTTATATGAAATACCAGTAGCTAACAAGAAAGTTGTTGGATTGTTGAAGATGGGATACCAATAAAAAAATTTGGTAGACTTAGAAGTAACATCGGAGAAAAAAGTATGCAAGATTATTTAGCAATTTGTTGTTAAAAAGAATCTAAATTTCCATAGATAAAAAGATTGTTTATGTGGCGAAACTATAATTCACCAAGAAATAAATTTAATTAAATCATACCATCACAAGGTATACAAGGTCATGATAAATAAGGTTGCTCTTCCACCGTATGATGATGATAAATGTTATTTGTTGGATAAGATGAATTCTATGCCATATGAATATGCGCGGTCTGGTTAATCTCCTTCTACCTTGTAATGAAACGGATATTCCAGCCTCATTAAAAGTTTATTTCTTTCGATTTGTATTTAACTTTTCAACCATTTCCTTTATAATTACTGCTGGCACAGCATAATTTTTATTAAAAATATTTTCCATAGAACTTTTATCTTTTGAGTAAAAGACTATTATAAATCTAACATTTTCACAAGGATATTTTTTGACAGAATTATGTTTTTGTATTATTACTTATAAAGATATTACATAATGCCTACCATTGAATGCTAGCTTTGTAAAGTTGGTTGCTTTCGATAAATGAATAAATCTGACAATTTATCTAATTTATCACCAAGATCTAACAGAATTACATTGTTGTCTCTAAAAACCATTTTCTGTTGTAAGTCTTAATGTACTTAATGTTATTTTATTTTGAGCCGGGATATTTTTTTATTTTCCCTCAAGATAATTAATTTTTTCAACTAATATAATCGATATAATAGGGGTTTGGCGGCTATAAATCAGAGCAAAAATATTTTTCTTAAAAGCTATTTGAGAGCAGGAAATTTTGTTTTTATAAAATCTCAGCCCTCCCCCCCCCCCCCCCATACTCAGACAATTTTCAATGGTCGGACCCTTATTGACAATAATAGCTTATGGCTAGTTTTTCCTCCTTTATGTTCGACAATTTGCGTATTTGGAAATCTTAAAATTCCTGGAGAAATTGAGAAATTTTAAAAATCCGTGAGAATAGTTGAGCTGGAAATAATGTAATCAATGTTACTGGAAAATAATAAAATTAGGGGATACGCACTGACTTTTTATCCTATCCTTTTTGGCGTAAGAGAGGTGTGGGTGGCATATGGTTTTTCATATAAATTTTGAAGCGGAGGGGGTATTCATGAAATTTTAAGTTTATTGGCCCAGTTTGTTTAGCAAAATGTTGAGGACCAGTAGCCCAGGGTCTTTTTCTTGTAAAATTTTGAATGTAAGTGGCCCATGTTTTTTCATACAATTTAGAAGATCAGTGGCCTAGGCGTCCCTTGTGGGTTTTTTTCAAAACATTTTGAAGACCAATGACCAAGACCGCCCAAGTTGTATTTTCCATAACATCTTGAAGACCAGTGGCCTTGGTTGTCCAGGGTTTTTTTTCTTCAAAAAATTCTGAAGACCAGTGGCGTAGTTTTTCGTAAAATTTGGAAGACCATTTAGGCAACTGGTTACATTGAATAATATATGCGGATTTTTTAAAAATAACATATCGAATACCAGTGACCCAGGTTTTCCATAAAATTTTAAAGATCAATATCCTAGGTCACCAAGGGTTTCTTCATAAAATTTTGAAGATCAGTGGCCCAGGTGACCATCGTTTTTATCATGAAGGTCATTGGCCTAGGGTTTCCATAAAATTTGGAGCATAGGAAGGAGTGGCCCAGGGTTTTAAAAAAATAAAATGACAAATGGTCACATGTCGGTATAAATTTTTTTAAAACCGGTTTAAATTGGATGAAAACTGGTTAACCGGTTGAAACTACATAGAACAGGTAAACTGGCTCAGAATCTATGTTTTTCCTTCTTCTATTATTATATACGAAATATCTACGCTTTTAGGCTTATAATAAGTAATATATTCGTATTAAGAATTGGTATACTTATTACTTTTCAAACGAATGCACATCTGTGACCTATTTAATTTATAGAAGCTCTGAGGCGCCTACAGTTAAATCAAGGTGTGTGTGTGTGTGTGTGTGTGGGGGGGGATTCTTGAATTTTCCTTCGAGTCAAAATAATTCTTTATTGTCCTTATTAGGGATAAACTTTTTTAATCTGATATATAAGGATAATACCAGATAAGTTTAGCGAATTGTTTCCAGTACAGGAGGAGCAATTTTATTCTTAAAAGGAAAGTAGATAGAGCTCTCTAGGACAAGTATAATACACACTTTCTTGCATAAAGCCCTGTATGAAGCCCGCTTTGCTGTAATATAGTATGGGTTATTTTTCAAAAATTTACACAAGTCATATTATTTTTCAATTCAATTGTTACATTAAGTAATGATGTTAGTATTGAAACATTATTCAGTTGTGCCTTATCATAAAACAGCATGAAAGAAAAATACTATTTCTTACTCAAAATATCTTTTATCACGAAAACGCAAAAATAAGACAAAATTTCAGAGAATTTTTCGAAAATGTTGTATTCTAATAAGTGTATTATTTCAGTTTTCAAGAAAAAGAGGGAAATATTTATTATGTCCAAAAGTATATATTTTTTGTAAATTTTGTGGTGTTACATCAAAAAGGTAAAACATTAATCAATTAAGTGTTTTAAATGTCTGATTTTCCAATGACTTAAGTATACCTTTGACAGATAATTTTTCGAAATTTAGAATTTCTCTGTAAGGTAAAATTTTAAAACTTTTTTAAAATAAATTTCCAAGTTTCATTTAAATTAAAGGGACAGTTGGGCTATTGCTGCCTTCTCCTGCACGAAGACTTTTTCAGAAATAAGGACAATGAAATTTTGTGAACGTAACTGTCAAAACGAAAGTGTCTTTTTGGTTTTCGTTTGCTTATATTCTGATGTATTGTTTATTGTAGTGTTTCAGAGCACAAATTTGAAACCTTCTGCGGAAATCAAGTTTATTTATACCGTTACGGAATCATACCTTTTTACCTTTTTATAATGATTTAATTTACTAATTTATGATCTCTGTTTTTAGTCTGAATAGCGGTTAGCATATCAGTATAGATACGACTACTGCTGTGGTCACATGATCAATTGCGCGGGATATTGAAGTCGACCTAGCTTTGTACTTTTGAAATCAACATTGAAAGGTCACATTCCATACTACAATAACATTATGTTTACTCTTTAAGATTTTTAGTACGCTAGACCTTTGGGTAAATGACGCGTAACCTAGTTCCTGATTGGTTCTTAGAGGGTTGTGTTATTTTGAAATACCATATTATTAAAGACGGAGAAAGGATATTCCCTTTTAAAATCTGCGTATATATAGCAACTCATCCAGTGATAAATCATTCTTTACAGTTGCTTGAAAGAAGAGAGGTCGTATTGAGATTTATTGCAGTTAAGTGTGGAATATATTTATTTAATTAGTAATTCATCTGAATTACTATACAGCTCCGTGGAATTATCGGACATTATTCTAAAACTTGTGAGATTCCAGACTTGCAAGGATTATTTTGGATTTAATCAGAACTAATCAACTTCAACACAGTGCAGGTTATTTTCATTCGGAATACTTCATCCGGATTACTCGGATTAACATCAGGAAGAGAACTTTAAAACATTTTAGGACTTTTTAGGATATTCTATTCTGTAAGTTATTTTAATTCTTTCACTTTGATTATTTATTGAACTATTTTAATTCTTTTAATATTTTAGGAAATTAAAGTTTTGCATTTTAATCTTGAAAGCTTGTTTGTGTCTTTTATTGTTACATTACCCCTAGAGTCGTAACAATACAATAAAGAAATACGGAAGTGTTCGCAGTGTCGCCTTTCTTATTCCGTCTTTCTCAGGGTTAGAAAATGAAACCGTTGCCCGTGTGCAGTAAGTTATCAACTTACGTATACTTAATGTAGCTATTGGGGACTGCAGAACTTAGGTGAAATTAAAAACTATATCACTACATTAGATAAACATAAGTTGGGATCTCGCTTCCCTATGGGCAGCTGTTTAATTGGTATCCATATATAGGAATAGTAATGTAGTTTCTTAATTTTTCCCAAGTTCTATAATCTTAAATTTGATATCAAATCTTAACAGCCATAGAGAACAAATGATCGGTCAGCATGCAGTAGTACAATCAATTTGGTAAAACTATGTATGGAGTACGTAAGAACTGAGTATTAATTGGATGTCATATCTCGACAAGCCAGAGCGATCTGTGCAGTGGTGAGGAATACATTTTGTAAAACTTTAAAAATTGGGTTTCTTAAGAACTGATCATTAAAGCATTATATCGCTCTATTTCTTTAGGAATATTCAGTCTGTGAATCCCCCCCTCCCCCAAGACATTTCTTCAAGAGAGACATTAAATTCTATAATAACGCAAAAAGAAGTTTCTGCCTATAGCATGCAATATCATTTGATTATGTTTGCATGTTTCGTTACCCTGACTTTTGGCGACGTCTTTTTACGGTAAAAAATAAATATATAAATGTTATTGCCATTATTCACTAAAAGAGTCTTTGAAGTGACACCGTAAAAGGAAATACATGAATGAATAACAGCATGCTATTTATGTTTAAAGTGTCAATACTGTTCATAGGTGTTAAACATTTATCTTGATACTGACAGCACTGTCTATATTGATATTGTATAAGTCATTGACAGCTAGTAAAACTCAGTAATTGTTTCATTGCTATATATGAACCAATTATGCTTATTAGTGATTAACTTACTTTCAGGTCGATTCCGTATAGTGTTATGTATGATGTTTATATAATATTGTGGATGTTTTAGGAAATTATAAATGTTTCTTCACTTTAATATTTACTTAAATCTTAATGTTATCAGGAAAAACATGTTTAACTAGTGTCCTTGAATTAGGTTGTTTTGATCAATATAATGTTTTCTCAATTTGAAGGTCAAGGTTGATTTTTGTTTACAAGTAAAATTCCATTAAGATGACACACATTCTAGAACATTCTGTCATGTGACCAATCTTTATATATGCCATGTTTGGTGGACATTTATTCAGTTTTGACATTACCATCAGTATTGTAAAGAGTTATTACAGTTGTGAAAATTCATTCCAAATTCTAAGAGAGGAATTATTTTAAATATTCATTGGATTATAACAGTGCTCATAAACTTTTGGATTTTGGATTTTTTAATTGATGATTTTGGAATTTATGTGAACTTATATTCAGATATTTTGGAATACTTCATTTTGACATCAGCACATCAAGATTTCTAGTACATCAGGACTTTGGAGACCATTAGCACATCATAACATTCAAGGACACAGCCGTGAATTCGGAACATTCTATATTTAGGACTTGTGATTAGAACAATCATTCTTATTGGATTATTAGGATTTCAAAACACATTACTGTAAGTGACTTTTTTGATTTTTCATTTTAATTATCTAGTAATAAATTGCTTGTTGATTTTTACTTGATTTGTTGGTTTCACTTTCTTTCTGTTACATTTTTCTTAGACCATAGAGTCGTAACAGAAATTGGGGGCTCGTCGTCCGGGATCTGAATTTCATTAAAGCATATTAGAGATATTAAATTTGTCTTTGAAATTCATATTGATTTTGTCTCTGAATTTTTTTGTCTTTGGCAAAGATTTTTAATAGAGAATTTTTTTTTTGTGTGAAACAAACAAGCATTTACAATGGCATCTAATGTTCAGAATTTCATTTCAAAACCTACCCAGGAGGGGTTAGAGTGCATGAGAAAGGATGAGTTGCTCGAGCTTGCCAGAAAATACAGTCTATCTGAGGCAAAAGTATCATTGACAAAACAGGAAATAAAGATTATTTTAATTCAGTATTTAGTAGGAAAGGGAATTTTTGAAAATAGTGCTTTAAGTTCGAAGAGAAAGCCTGTATCTGGTTCTGACAGGAAATTAAGGGAATTAGAGTTAAAGAACCAGATGGATTTAGAGTTGGCAAAGCTTCAGATTCAGAGAGAGAGAGAGAGAGAGAAAGAAGAGAGGCAGATACAGATGGAGAGAGAGAAAGAAGAGAGGCAGCTACAAATGCAGAAGGAAGAGAGGCAGATACAAATGCAGAAGGAAGAGAGGCTAATGCAGATGGAGAGAGAGAAAGAAGAGAGGCAAATACAAATGCAGATGCAAAGAGAAGAAAGGGAAATGCAATTTAAGTTAAGAGAATTAGAACTGGCAAACAGAGCACACTCCACTCCTTTAAAAACAAGTTCAGGTTTTGATGTTACTAGATATATTAGGTTAGTACCCCCTTTTCAGGAAAAAGAAGTAGATAAATACTTTCTTCATTTCGAGAAAATAGCTGAAAACTTGAAATGGCCCAGAGAGCATTGGACTTTGTTATTACAAAGTGTACTTATTGGCAAAGCTCGTGAAGTCTACACTTCACTGTCAGTACAACAAAGCACTGATTATGATGTGGTTAAGGAGTACATCTTGAAAGCTTATGAGTTGGTACCAGAGGCATATCGACAAAGGTTTAGGAATTGTAGAAAAGAAACTGGACAAACTCATGTCGAATTTGCAAGGGATAAAGAACAACTATTTGATAGGTGGTGCTCAGCCAAGAAAGTTGATCAAGGTTATGATAACCTCCGACAGCTCGTATTAATTGAAGAGTTCAAGAGGTGCATCCATAGTGATGTTAAAACCTATCTTGACGAGCAGAATGTGGAAACTTTGGAAAATGCTGCTCGTATGGCTGATGATTATTCCTTGACTCACAAAATTTCATTTGGCAATAAGTCGTCCTCTCAGCAGTTTTCTGGTAAAAAACCATTTCAATCTCATTCGAGTACTTCCAAATTTCACAACAGCACAACTGTTAGGAATCAAACATCTGATAAGACTGATCAGAAATCCTTATCTCTTCCTACGTGCACTTATTGTAAAACGAAAGGGCACGTTATTTCTGATTGCTTCAAGTTGAAAAATAAGCAACAGAGTAAAGACAGAGCTTTTCCAAATGCTCTTATTTCTACGAGGTCAAGGTCACGGTCTTGTATTGAAAGCAATACATTTGTTGGGTCAAACAAACCCCAGTCTGATTCTATTTTGGAGGCTTATGAACCATTCATGTCAGAAGGTTCTATATCACTTATTGGTGATTCTGCCAAACCTATCCCAATTAAAATATTAAGGGACACTGGAGCTTCTCAGAGTCTTTTATTATCAGGTACTTTGCCTTTGTCTGAGGAGTCTTCTTCAAGTGAAAGTGTTCTTGTTCAGGGAGTTGAGTGCGGCTTTGTAAATGTTCCTCTTCATTGTGTAAATTTGGCATCAGACTTAGTTTCTGAACCTGTGACTGTTGTTGCAGTGACTTCTTTACCCATTGAGGGTGTTCATTTATTACTAGGCAATGACCTAGCTGGAGATAAGGTTGTGGTTAATCCACTTGTAACTGACAAGCCTTGTTTTTATCAGAAAGTTGATCCTGTCGAAACTGAAATCCCTGATTTGTACCCTGCTTGTGCAGTTACTAGAGCTATGGCAAAAAGAGCTCTTGAGAGTGATGTTGATCAGGATATTATTCCTTTAGCTGACACATGTATTGGTCAGTCTTTTGATGAGGTCACTTTTTCCTCAGGTATTGATCAATCAAATGGTATTGATCACAGTGATCCTCTTTTGGCAACTCATTCTCTTTGTTCTAATCAGGATGACAAACGACAATCCCAAGGGTGTCGTTGAACAGGAGCAAGATCCCGAGATATCTTGTTTGTTTCAGAGGGCTATTAGTGAAACTGAAGCCACACAAGTTCCAGTGTGTTACTTTGTGAAAAATGGGGTCCTTATGAGGAAATGGAGACCACCTGATGTACCCGCTGGTGACGAGTGGTCAGTGAGCTATCAAATTGTTGTTCCTAAGTCATATCGACAGGAAATTCTTAATTTAGCCCATGAAACTCCTTTGGCTGGTCATTTAGGAGTCCGTAAGACTTATCACAAGATCTTGAATCATTTTTATTGGCCGAAACTCAAAAGTGATGTTTCTAAATACTGCAGATCTTGTCACACTTGTCAAATGGTAGGAAAACCCAATCAGAAGATACCTAAGGCTCATCTGCAACTTATTCCTGCATTTGATGAACCATTTAGTAGAATAATAGTAGACTGTGTTGGTCCTTTACCTAAAACCAAGTCAGGCAACCAATACTTGTTGACCATCATGTGTGCATCTACAAGATTTCCAGAGGCAATTCCTCTGAGAAATATAAAAACTAAAACTATTGTGAAAGCTTTGGTGAAGTTTTTTACACTTGTTGGCCTTCCCAAATCTGTCCAGTCAGATCAAGGGTCAAATTTTATGTCTGGAATTTTCCAACAAGCTATGCATGAATTAGGCATCCAACAGTTTAAATCTTCTGCCTATCACCCTGAAAGTCAAGGTGCTTTGGAAAGATTTCATCAAACTTTGAAGAATATGATTCGATCCTATTGCTTTGACACAGAAAAGGATTGGGATGAGGGTGTTCATTTGTTGTTGTTTGCTGTTAGGGAATCAGTTCAAGAGTCGTTGGCTTTTAGTCCCTTTGAACTAGTTTTTGGTCATACTGTCCGTGGACCATTGAAATTATTGACAGAGAAACTTCTTTCAAATGAAGATTCAGAGATTAATCTTCTTGATTATGTCTCTTATTTCAAATACAAGTTGTCAAAGGCCTGTGAAGTAGCAAGAACTAACCTTCACACTACCCAGTCAAAAATGAAATTAAGGTATGACAGAAATTCACAGGAAAGGAGTTTTAAACCTGGTGACAAAGTTCTGGCTCTCTTTCCCATACCTCAGAATCCTCTTCAGGCTAAATTTTTTGGTCCTTATACCGTTGAAAAGAAAGTAAATGACTTAAATTATATCATTAACACTCCTGGGAGACGGAAACAGAAACAACTTTGTCATATAAATATGTTAAAGGAATATTTTGACAGAGATAGCCCAGCTAATTATTCAGTTAATTTAGTTGTACATGTCCCACACAGTGAAGATATCAACGATGGAGTACAATCAGACTATAGTGACTCTGGTATAACCAATCTTCGGAATTCAGAAATATTGAACAACCTAGATCAGAAACTTTCACATCTACAACAACAGGAAAGAAATGAACTAAAACAGCTATTACATGACTATGAGTACTTGTTTCCTGATGTTCCAACACGAACAAGTAAAATTTATCATGACGTTGACATTGTAGATTCTGCTCCTGTGAAACAGCATCCTTATAGGATGAATCCTCTCAAACAGAACTATCTGAAGAAAGAAATTCAGTATCTACTGGAGAATGATTTCATAGAACCAAGTAAAAGTAACTGGAGTTCACCATGTATTCTTGTTCCCAAGCCAGATAATACATTATGTATGTGTACTGACTATAGAAAAGTCAACAGTGTCACCAAAACTGATTCATTTCCAATCCCAAGAATGGACGATTGCATTGATAAAATTGGAAATGCGGAATATGTCACCAAGTTTGACCTTTTAAAAGGATTCTGGCAAATTCCACTGACGGAAAGGGCAAAAGAAATTTCAGCATTTGTAACTCCAGATGGACTTTATCAATATAAAGTTATGCCGTTTGGAATGAAAAATTCGCCTGCAACGTTTCAACGTCTGATGAACATGATAACATTTGGTCTTGATAATTGTGACGCTTATATCGATCACGTCATTATCTACAACAACACCTGGGAAGATCATTTGGAAACCGTTCGAAAATTCTTTGATCGACTCAGCAATGCGAATCTGACAATTAATTTGAGCAAAAGTGAGTTTTGCCATGCTTGTGTCACATTTTTAGGACATATTGTGGGACAAGGTCAAGTTAAACCTATAGAAGCTAAGGTCAAAGATTTCAAGTTCCAATTTGTAAAAAGCAACTGATGGGATTTCTAGGTATGGCTGGATATTATCGGAAATTTTGTTCCAATTTTTCCAAAATTGCTGAACCTTTGACAAGTTTATTGAGTAAGGAAACCAAATTGTTTTGGTCTGACAAGTGTCAGGAATCTTTTGACAAGTTAAAGGCCATGCTTAAGAATGCACCAGTTCTTTCTGCACCAAATTTTAGCCAATCATTTAAGTTATCTGTTGATGCAAGTGATGTAGGGGTTGGTGGAGTATTGATTCAGGAAGACAAAAGTGGTGTGGATCACCCTGTGTGTTATTTTTCTAAAAAACTAAACAAACACCAGAAAAAGTATTCCACAATTGAGAAGGAATGTTTGGCTTTGATATTGGCTTTACAGCATTTTGAAGTGTATGTTACCTCAGCTCTTTCTCCAATTATTGTGTACAGTGATCACAATCCCCTTACTTTCATAAACAAAATGAAAGATAAAAATCGGAGATTGTTGAGATGGAGTTTGATATTGCAGGAATATAACATTGACATCAAACACATCAGGGGAAAAAACAATGTGATTGCAGATGCACTCTCACGTGCCTAGAAATGTAATATTGCTTGATGTAATTAAGTCCAATATCATAAAACATGTTCTTATGTATTTTTGGTTATTGTAGTATTAGATGTATATTCAAAAGAAAGCTTTATTATATAAATCTTTCTTTTTCTTTATGAGGGGAGGTGTTATGTATGATGTTTATATAATATTGTGGATGTTTTAGGAAATTATAAATGTTTCTTCACTTTAATATTTGCTTAAATCTTAATGTTATCAGGGAAAACATGTTTAACTAGTGTCCTTGAATTAGGTTGTTTTGATCAATATAATGTTTTCTCAATTTGAAGGTCATGGTTGATTTTTGTTTACAAGTAAAATTCCATTAAGATGACACACATTCTAGAACATTCTGTCATGTGACCAATCTTTATATATGCCATGTTTGGTGGACATTTATTCAGTTTTGACATTACCATCAGTCTTGTAAAGAGCTATTACAGTTGTGAAAATTCATTCCAAATTCTAAGAGAGGAATTATTTTAAATATTCATTGGATTATAACAGTGCTCATAAACGTTTGGATTTTGGATTTTTTAATTGATGATTTTGGAATTTATGTGAACTTATATTCAGATATTTTGGAATACTTCATTTTGACATCAGCACATCAAGATTTCTAGTACATCAGGACTTTGGAGACCATTAGCACATCATAACATTCAAGGACACAGCCGTGAATTCGGAACATTCTATATTTAGGACTTGTGATTAGAACAATCATTCTTATTGGATTATTCGGATTTCAAAACACATTACTGTAAGTGACTTTTTTGATTTTTCATTTTAATTATCTAGTAATAAATTGCTTGTTGATTTTTACTTGATTTGTTGGTTTCACTTTCTTTCTGTTACATTTTTCTTAGACCATAGAGTCGTAACAATAGAATGATGCATAGTTTAGAGAATGTGCTTGCAAACATTAATGGATAATAATCACGCGCTCTAGGAGGAGAGCATTACAGGTTCAGTTTCATTTTCAGACTAAATTTAGATTGTCGTGTGCAAGCATAAACAATTTACGTAGTGAGCACATGGCTCTCTGAACAAAGCCAAGTTTGCCTCATACAGGCGATTCGTAAAACGACCTACCTCTTCAAGGATACACGTGTGTCTCGTGCTCATCAAGAAATATAATTTTACGAATTTAAGTACAAGAAGTAGACATGGATAAGTCACAGGGACCAATCTTGACATTAGCAGTGTAATAGTAATTAGTTTTATCGGGCTAAAGATAGGATAGCAGGAAGGGTGAATAGTGCATCTTGGTTTGACTGAGTGAAGGCTAAAATAGAAACCGCAAGAGATAAAACGCCTACAAGATAGGTGAAGGACATAAACAGTCTGTGTGCCATTTGCGAATAAACAGAGATAACGTCAACTGTTAACCGATTTTTATTCCCGACTATTAACGTAATTTCGCCATGTCAAACTTTTTTAAGTCCATCAAATTTCGTGGACTTGTGTCTTTGTTGTTTGAGGAAAAAATCACGGCTATTTAATTTCGCAGATAGAATTCCCCTCTCCATTTTCGTGAAAATAAATAGTAGGTGAATAAAAGCAGGTTTACGGTATGTCAGGTGTCTGCGATGTTTGATTTCTCCATTGTCTCTTAGAAACTGAATATCTTAATTCAACGCAGGAAAAAAAAAAAAAAAACTATGATGTGCTAAAAGATCTCACGCAGCCCTCAGATGCGAAGTCAACGAAAATGTTGCAGATTGGAGAAGAATTTAATATCCCATCGCAATCATTGTAAATATCGAAAGTCGCAATTAATTTAATTTCCTGCAACTTCTTCTGGACATTCCTTGACCGTACGTGCGAAAGAAGATGCCAAACCAGACAACTCATATATAATTTTTCCACTATTTTATAAGCAGACTTAAAAGTTGGTTAGTTTTTAGCGGCACTTTCAACACATCATTGGCTATATCATGCGCAGGAAATGGAAGTTAAGTGCCTTTCCCAAGGACACGACGAAGCAGCCGAACCGGACTAGCCTATGCGGGTATAGAACCCGCGACCCTTGGATTCCGAGTCCGACGCTCTACCAACAGCTCTCAATATCAGACTAAAACCAAGCTACTAAATTAGTTAATCTTCAAATGTTTTACATTTTTTTCCATACATATGGTCCAGTGTTGGTACATATGTCTAAGTTTTTTCGTGGATCTACTACTATTAATTTCCATTTCCTCTTTAAAATACTCAGAAATAGTTTTCCGCTATTTTCTTATCAGGCTAAAATTGACTTGCAAAAAGTAGCTAGTCTTTAAAAATTTTTATGTCCAAAGAAAAATGGAATTTACATTCTGCATGACTGCGACATATATACCAGAATATTTTTTATGCAACTTAAAGTTTTTTTGCTTTGCTTATTTACTTCTATATTTGTAAATTAACGTAGACATAGATAACGTGCTAGATTAACATATATACACAGCATGGTAGATTAACATAGATATAGATAACATGCTAGATTAGCATAAACATATACAGCAAGCTAGATTACATAGACATAAATAACATGCTAGATTAACATTGACATATACAGCATGCTAGATTGATATATATATATATCATGCTAGATTAACATAGACATAGATAGCATGATAGATTAACATAGACATATATAGCTTGCTAGATTAACGTAGATATAGATAGCATGCTAGATTAACATAGACATACACAGCATGCTAGATTGATATAGATATCATGCTAGATTAACATAGACATAGATAGCATGCTAGATTAACAGACATACACATCATGCTAGATTAACATAGATATAGATAGCATGCTATATTAACATAGACATACTCAGCATGCTATATTAACATAGACATACACATCATGCTATATAACATATATATAGATAGCATGCTATATTAACATAGACATACACAGCATGCTAGATTGATATAGATATCATCTTAGATTAACATAGACATAGATAGCATGCTATATTAACATAGACATACACATCATGCTAGATTAACATAGATATAGATAGCATGCTATATTAACATAGACATACTCAGCATGCTATATTAACATAGACATACACATCATGCTATATAACATAGATATAGACAGCATGCTATATTAACATAGACATACTCAGCATGCTATATTAACATAGACATACACATCATGCTATATAACATAGATATAGATAGCATGAAATATTAACATAGACATAGATAGCTTGCTAGATTAACATAGACATATAAGGAATGCTAGATCAGCATAGATATAGATAGCATGCTATATTAGCATAGACATAGATAGCTTGCTAGATTAACATAGATATTGATAGCATGCTATATTAACATAGACATAGATAGCATGCTATATTAGCATAGATATAGATAGCATGCTATATTAACATAGATATAGATAGTATGCTAGATCAGCATAGACATATAAAGAAAATGCTAGATCAGCATAGATATAGAAAGCATGCTAGATTAACATAGACATAGATAGCTTGCTAGATTAACATAGACATAGATAACTTGCTATATTAACATATATATGGATAGCATGATATATTAACATAGATATAGATAGCATGCTATATTAACATAGACATAGATAGCTTGCTAGATTAGCATAGACATATAAAGAATGCTAGATCAACATATATATAGATAGCATACTAGATTAAATGAACATAGATAGCATGCTATATTAACATAGACATAGATAGCTTGCTAGATTAACATAGACATATAAAGAATGCTAGATCAGCATAGATATAGATAGAATTCTAGATTAAATGAACATGGATAGCATGCTAGATTAAAATAGACATAGATAACATGCTAGATTAAGATAGACATAGATAGCATGCTAGATTACATAGACATCATGCTGGATTAACGTAGACATTGATAGCATGCTAGATTAACATAGATATAGATAACATGCTAGATTAACATAGACATATATAGCATGCTAGATTAACATAGACATAGATAGTATGCTAGATTAACATAGATATAGTAGACATATATAGCATGCTAGATTAACATAAACATAGATAGCTTGCTAGATTTAGATAGACATTGATAGCATGCTAGATTAACAGAGACATTGATATCATGCTAGATTAACAGATATTGATAGCATGCTAGATTAACATAGACATATACAGAATGTTGATTAACAAAAATATAGATAGTTTGCTAGATTAACATAGATATAGATAGCATGCTAGATTAACATAGACATACATAGCTTGCTAGTTTAACATAGACATAGATAACATGCTAGATTAAGATAGACATAGACAACATGCTAGACTAAGATTGACATAGATAGCATTCTAGATTACATATACATAAACATCATGCTAGATTAACATAGACATAGATAGCTTGCTAGATTAACATAGATATAGATAACACGCTTGATTAGCATAGACATAGATATCATGCTAGATTACGTAGACATACATATCATGCTGGATTAGCATAGACATAGATAGCATGCTAGATTACATAGATATAGATATCATGCTAGATTAGCATATACATATATATCATGGTAGATTAACACAGACATATACAGCATGATAAATTAACAGAGATATATTATATATAGGTATCATACTAGATTAACATAAACATAGATAGTATGCCAGAGTTACATAGACATAGATAGCATGTTAGGTTAACAGAGATATAGTAGACATATATTGCATGCTCGAGTAACATAAACATAGATAGCACGCTAGATTAAGATATACATAGATAGCTTGCTAGATTAACATAGATGTAGATATCATGCTAGATTAACATAGACATAGATAGCATACTATATTAACATTGACATAGATAGTATGCTAGATTAACATAGACATAGATATCATGCTAGATTAACATAGACATATATAACATGATATATTAACATAGACATAGCGAGCACATAGATAGCTCACTAGATTAACATAGATATACATATCATGCTAGATTAACATAGACATAAATAGCATTCGAGAATAAAATAGACATAAAATGCTATATTAACATAGACGTTGATAACATGCTAGATTAATATAAACATGGATGGCATGCTAGATTAAATTAATATAAACATAGATAGCATGCTATATTAAATTAATTGCTTTCATCATGCTACCAGAGAAGTGAACAATTTTGTTTTCTGATTTATATCTAATAGAAGGCCATGAAGCATAATAATAAAAATGAAAACATTTATTTCAACGTGGTATTCATTTATACACAATTACTTACCAGTAAATATGTTTACATCATGGCGCCAAAACATTAAATAATATATTCCATGTCAATTTTACTCTGGTTCTAACACATTCATTGTAGATAATGTTTAATATAGAATTACTGACTTTTGTCGAGGTGAATATAAAGTTTTATGAACCAGTAAACCTCGTATTGTCTGACGCTAAGCAGAGATCAATATGATGGATTTGCTGGTTCATACAACTCCATATTTAGTGAAACAAAGGTCTTTAATTGTTTTATCACATACGTAAGTATAAAAACTTTAACTGGTTTCATAATAGTACAAATGCCATTTCAGCAGCATGACGCTACAAAATAGACCACGATGTGATATGAAAATCAATGTGACATTACCAAAATGCAATATGATGAATTATCGCCAATCACCTGACGACGTGTCATCCAATGAAAGAAAATCTCTCTTATGAATCATGTAATAATAACTTCGTCATTTTAATAATATCTCTCAGCTACATACAAATAATAAAAAAAAAGAACCTAATTAGCATTCCATTTACGAAACATTTGTCGAAAATCCTTAGGAATGTTAAAGATCTGTAACACATTGATGTGGCTCTTTAGATATTATTATACCATACATAACTGTATAATATTCAAAGATGGAATACGGACTGTTAACATTCATGTTACCGTCTATACTAGCATATAATTCGATACCAACTGCAAACTGCATAGACCCAGATCTGCCGTCGCATAATGCGCCGGCAGATCTAGGTCTATGCAGTTTGTAAGGACTAATCCGTAAAACAAACAAATAGATCCTGATCTGCCGGCGCATTATACAACGGCAGATCAGGGTCTATGTTGTTTGCATTTGAACCCGGAAAAATACGCGAGTATATACGGTGATTAAGACTGTCAGGCGTCAATCAGTGATGGTGTTTTAATGCATCTAATGTGTTATATAGTGACGAGAAATAGTCTAAATTGTTCTTTTTGTGCTAAGACGTTATGTTAACCTCTAAAATAATGGAGGAAGGATAATGTTGGACTTACAGAATTTTTCGACCAATGAAATTCGTCCTATTTTCTTAGAATTACAATCTATATTAGACATGCATTCTTCATGATGTTGGCAGTAATGAATTATTTTAGACATATTTTTTGTTGTTACCTTCGTCTCTATTTTAGACAATATTCTACCGGGAGAAATTCACTAAACCATTTATTTTTATTCGATATGCAGCAATTGTTTTCTTTTAGATCTAAACCTTTCGTCCTTTTTTTTTTTTTTTTTTTACAAACGTTTGATTCAAACTTATCTATAAACTTTGGAATAGAGCATCAATAACCCCCAAGTTTCAGTCTATCATGGTTGACCAAACACCTATAAAAATTGTAAATTTGTCGTTCATTTTTCTATGGAAAATTGTGTTCTCATGTCTATAGAACCTTTCATACCGATTTAAAGTGCATTATAATATAACAACATCAAAACGGAACGTTGAATTTCGTTCATATTTAGGTAAAGTATCAATGTTAAATACACGAATAATCTCTTAACTCGTAATCTTACCATTTGTATTCAACATGTTGTGTCTGTGATTCAATTCTTCCAAAGATAATTCCAAACAATTTCATAACTAGGCACATACGGTCCGTGCCGATTGATACTTTGAATGCACCTGTCGCTTTTCTAAAATGTTAGGTTACTAAGTTTGTATCGTGAGTTTAGGGGTCACGCTGCCTAAGAATTGCGCAGTTAGTTTGGCATTGTCTTTCAAAGAACATATTCACCTTTAGGTAAGGTGTACGTATAGGTTTCTTTTAAGAGCTGAGACTACACGAAACTCTGCATTCTCAAACCGTTCAGTTAAGTATAAAAAATAAAAATAAAAAAGGAAAAAATGATACCTATCGCGCACACTTGTCCTCAGAGCACTGTGGAAAAAAAGAGGTTAATCCCCAGGAATTAAATTAAAATCTTAACAAAGGGAGACATGAAAAATGCTGGCATTAAGTACACTTCGTAGGTAGCGTCCTTTTTAAGCTTTATTATATGGCACGTGCCACTGGTAAATTCTTATACTTCAGAATAAAAGTATTGTTGTGCTCGTAAGTATAACACACGTCAGTAAATGTCATGACTAAATTGACAATTCAGTGTTGGTGACATTTACCGTTTTTTTCATGCTGGTAAATATATCAGAAATTTTGCGGATATGTTTCGCTTGGTCATGTTCGTCAATCTCATTGTTCATTGGTCCGGGTGTCTGTGAGTCTGCTCTCCTTGTAATCGGACTCTGTGAGTCGGCTCTCCTTGTAATCGGACTCTGTGAGTCGGCTCTCCTTGTAATCGGACTCTTAAGTTTACTTGAACATAAGTCTTGAATCCAGCTGTCTGAATCGATAAAACATAAGTCTTGAATCCAGCTGTCTGAATCGATAAAACATAAGTCTTGAATCCAGCTGTCTGAATCGATAAAATATAAGTCTTGAATCCAGCTGTCTGAATCGATAAAACATAAGTCTTGAATCCAGCTGTCTGAATCGATAAAACATAAGTCCAACAAGTTCAACCATTCAAATATTTTAAGTGTAGACTTAAATTTTAAGGCATGTTGGGGCCTGATCTCCATCTAAACTCTAAAATTAACACAAACAAGCGTACAATTTTAACTGGGTACCTACATTTTGTGGAATTATCTTTGATGTATTCATCCTATTATTCCAAGTATTAACCTGAAAGGACAGGACTACCAGAAAACGTCAGAGCTTCTACTTAAGACATTTACCGGTGTTTGTTATTTTTATGACATTTTCCTGCGGCAATGTAGCTATTAAACGCAACATTATGACATATAACGGTGACTTAGCATGCGATGCCACCTTTTAAATGTCACCTGTGCCGTTTACCACACTTAACATTTATCGGCGTCTGTGACACTTACCGGATCTACAAAACCATATTTTTTCAGCTTTCAAACAACTGATTCATCCAGGATTTGTAACCAACATACCTAAGCGTTAATTGAATTAATCAGTTTGTTGTAAGTTTTAGAAACGAAAACATTTGTACTTATATGAAAGATGTGAAAATCAATTAAGGTCAATATATGGACAAGTCCATGAAGCGACGTTAACACGGATTAAATTTACATTTACAGTGTCCCCTTGATCTCAAGCTTTTTTATACAAGTAGGAAAATGGTGAGTAAACGAGGTTGGCGGAAGGCCATGGTTCTCCAGCAATTTTAAAGTTAATTATTGCATACGACTGATAGAGTAAGGAGTTATTTTAGTGGATTAAAATTAAGTTACCTACTTTTAAATTTCCTAGGATTGATTTTAAAAAAATGTACGGAAAAACACTTTAGGTAGAGTGTACCGTCTTATCACATATAGCCTGGTACAATATCAGTGGCGGCGCGAGGGTTCGAGGCGCCCAGGGGCCTACTTTGCCACAGAGGACAGTTTTTACGTTAGTTGCCAACCTCGAAGCCCCCCCCCCCTACACCCCGGTTACAGGTGCAAAATAAAAAAAGCTCTCGACGGCGCCCCCTCCTCATCGCCTGGGGCTAGGGGGGCTATATCTCCCCCGACCCCCCTCGAGCCGCCACTGTGCAATATAAATAAGACAACGAAAATACATACCCCTGTCACTGTACGCTGATGTGCTACCTCCTGATGCTACAGAGGTCAATACTATGAATCAGTAAAAGTTAAATTGATTATATATTTAAGATCCAAATATGTTTTTTTCCAAATTGCTTTTTGAAATTTACATATCACACTAAGCAACACGGATAATTCACTTTGCAACATGCATACCGAATCATATAATATGCACATCGTCTTTTGCAAGACGCATATTGCAAGAAAATTATGTCCCTTTTACCTTGTTTGGTTTTTATTTTTTTATTTTTATTTTTGTATTTATTTTATATATATATATATATATATATATATATATATATATATATATATATATATATATATATATATATATATTTGTAAAATGCATATAGTAACATAATGTGCATAATGTTTTGCCACATGTTCATTGTAATTTGCAACACGAATATTGCGTTCTTTACAATGAACATTGTCCTTTGCAAAAATTGGCTAATGCACGACAAAAGATGCTTTCGCTACATCAACTTACATATTACATAATGTCATAATGTCAAATACAGTTTGCATGTAGCAAGCTGGATATTACAAATATATTTGGACATTGCATTTTTCCCCTTGTACAAGGCGTACTGTATTTTGCCCCAAACGCTGTACCATATGCGCATTTTATTTCGAAAATCACATTGTACAACTTTTTTCCAAGTTTGATTTCAATTAAAGGGACAGTTGGATTATTCGTGCACGATGATTTTTTTAAGAAATACGGACAATGAAATTTAGGGAATGTAAATCTCACGTCATAATTTCGTTTACTTAAATTCAATCTACTCTAGTGTTTGATGGTACAAATTCGAAGCTTTCTGCGGGAATTAAGATTATTCATTGTAATAAAGGAATACAGAAGTGTTTGCAGTGTTGTCCCATTCATTGATTCTTTCTCGCGTCATATATATATATATATATATATATATATAAACAGTCCCCGTACCAGAGAGAGGTAAATATCGAAGAACATTCCACTTAAAAGGTCTATATAACGCAGCGTTATCCATCCAAGGGGAGGTAACCCACTGTAATCTTCACAGATAACTATGAACGCTTAATTGCAACTTTTCTAAAAATTGTGTCAGACGGTGAGGCCCAATGAAACGTTAGCTATATCTTGAGTTACAACATAAACTTGATCTAAACCGGAAAAAAGTAACATGATAAATCGACAATTTGTTTTGCACTTTTAATGGCCGTAGTAGGAAATATGTATAATAAAATGAGAAAGGTGTGTGTGTGTGTGCGCGCGCGCGCTTTTATGTTCCAACATTACATTTGACGTCAATTCATCCAGTGGCATGTGTACTCAATGTTATCAATGTTTTTTCCTTTACAGTCAAATATATATATATATATATATATATATATATATATATATATATATATATATATATATATATATATATATATATATATATATATATATATATATATAATTATACCATACCTATGTAAATCTACAATATAGATCAAGTATTCGGTTGTGTAAAACCCTTTGGTTTTCATTTTATTTCATGGAATATGATCGCACTCAGCGCAGTTTCAACAGTCGAACATATACTGAATTCAAAGTCTACTTTATTACAGAAACTTTATATCGTATTTTGCATATAATATTGTCTTATAAAATAAACAACAACATAAAAAAAACCCACAACAAATGATAGCATCTACTGTGTGTGAACGAGAGAGATAGAGAGAGTAGTTCCAGCAAACTTGCCTACATCAAATGTATGGCAAATTACTGTGAATGCAAAGTATGAATGAATATCTTGATGACAGACTCTCACTTCAAAATCAGACAAAAACTGTACATTTGAAAATGCGTCTAACGTCTTGATAATTGTTATAGAGCAAACTCTTGCACAAAGTGATTATCAAAATATATTGTGCATTTTTGGCAAAATATAATGTCCATATGCATCTTACATGATAACATATGCGTGCTACTGATGACAATATGTTTGTTACAATATACCGATATGAATGTGGAAAATACCATGTGCTTATTCATGTTAAATTATGCAAAATGCATGTAACAAAAAAGTGCATCTTTAATTATCCAATATGCATCTTTCGAGATGCAATATACAGGCTACATATATATGCAAAATGCATTTTACAAAACAATGTGTGCATTTTAAATAATGCGATATGCATGATGCAAAATGTGTGATGAAGACAGACTATTTGAATTTTGTACAAAGTAGGGTTAAGTAAGAATCCATCAAGAAAGCTTAATTGCACTGGCGAATGATTTAGGTTTAAAATCACTAATATAATATAATTTCGATTTTAATTTTGTTTAGCGGATGGCGGACAGGAAAAGTGGTGGATGAATAAAAGAGTTTAGACAAAAGATTTTATCTGCAAAAAGTGAAGTTGGCGAGAGACCGAGGGGTTTACAATCGAGGGAGCATATTACCTACTCCTACGTAACCTTTTGCATAGTACTTGATTCTTTGACCGTTTAGACGGGTTGTCGTGAAACTTTAGATATCTTTGACAAACGGCAGCTCCCCCCCCCCTCTTACATAGTGGATACTAATCGCTACGAAGATTTTGCAGTGTACACCGTTCTTTGCTGTGTAATGATTCCATACATGTGATTTATATAAATAATAGGAGTTGCAGACAGTGTAAGTGCGCAGTATTGCCGTCGACCAGAGACAGTCAATAATTTCCTCAAGAAAGTGACATATTTTCAAGGCATGAGACCTATGCATTTGAATTACTTTTCAGCTGGTATGTATAGTAGATTTCCGATAATAAATGAATCATATATTTCTTTTCCAGAATGTTTATCTTTTTATCTCAGACCCCATGATATTTCATTTGTATTTATGAGAAAAGTGGTCATTGCGAAATCTTGACGTAATATATTTTTACGCTTGTCACTCTTTTAATATTTTGTATATTGGTATTCCTGAAATACTAAACGTGGCTATCAAATGCTTTGTAAGTAAATACATCAAGTGCTTTGTATATTTCATCTGAGCGGACATATTTAAGGAAAGAGGAGAAAAAAATCTTTTCTGCAAAAAATAAATATATAAATAAATTAAAAATGAAAATAAAAATCAAATGTTTTCAATTTCAAAAATTCCCATCTTATAATGTTCCCCCCTGATATTAAAAACAACATATGAAAAGAGATCAATTCTAATCTACATACTGACAAGAAGAAACGATTTTTTTTTATTGCAAGCAAATAAATAAATATATAATTTGGACTCTTTTTATTAGTGCATTTTTACGTTTTATTTGCATTTGTTATCTGAACAAATCTCTTAAAGAACAAAGAAGAACTGACGCTTAAGTAATTGTATTTCTACTCAGGTCTACTGCTCACGCAAATCCTGACAAAGGCAACATCTGCATTTGCTGCTGGTAAGTTGAAATATGCCCAGAGTGCTGCACAATTATTGCTGCTGTTAAGTTGAAATATGCTCAGAGTGCTGCACGATTATTGCTGCTGGTAAGTTGAAATATGCCCAGAGTGCTGTACGATTATTGCTGCTTGTAAGTTGAAATATGCTCACAGTGCTGCACGATTATTGCTGCTGGTAAGCTGAAATATGCCTAGAGTGCTGCACGATTATTGCTGCTGGTAAGTTGAAATATGCCCAGAGTGCTGTATGAATATTGCTGCTGGTAAGTTGAAATATGCCCAGAGTGCTGTACGATTATTAGTGCTGGTAAGTTGAAATATGCCCAGAGTGCTGCACGATTATTGTGCTGGTAAGTTGAAATATGCCCAGAGTGCTACACGATTATTGCTGCTGGTAAGTTGAAATAAGCCCAGAGTGCTGCACGATTAGTATTGAATTAAATTCAACTTAATTTCAATTTTCAATGATGTTTGCAACTGCAAATTACGTTCGACAGAGAATGTTTAATTTTATATGCTTAAATGAAAGTGAAGATAAATACAAAGATCAATTCTGAATCAAATATTTTCCAATTAAGTGTTGAAGAAGAGATTTTTTTTAATCATCCGCATTTAGAGTAGTTATTCGCCGGTTATTCAAGTTACCATACCTTTGAGTACATACAAAACATTTCCCTACTTTGCTCATCATTACTATATTTGTACAGAACCTAACACATTGAGCCATACTTGAATTTCTCGAATATTTGTTGTAAACCGAATGGCATAAGTGTTTGTAGGCACAACAGCTTCAAAGATATTTTGTCTAAATATAACCATTCCCATAAAAGTAAAAAAGTAACAACATCTTTCGAATTCATCTAATCTGTTCCTACCGTGTTTAATATTTTCAATTTGAAGATGAAATTATACTCATTTACTCTACTAAATCATTTAATTGTTTACATGGCATTAGGTTTTAAGGCAATGGATTTTAAGTGCTTGACAACTTACCGTATATGCTCGTGTATATAATCTGAGTCCAAATGCAAACAACAGAGACACTGATCTGCCATCGCATAATGCGCCGGCAGATCAGGGTCTATGTTGTTTGTTCTACTGATTAGTCCTTTAAACCTCATCTCGTCCATTAAACCTCGTCTCGAATACAAGTTTGACGAGGATCTATACTAAAGTAAAATTCCTCCTTTCAAGTTTACTTTATTATAAGTTATAGAATCGGACGAACTTGCACGACTCAACATAATTGGAGAATGTTTGTTAGCAAAAAGAAGGATGCCGCATGATGAAACACGTTTAAGCAGTGCTACCGTTGAGTTTGATGTATCGCCTATTTCGGAGAAATATTTGAAAAATGATGCTTATGTTGTAGACGTCAGCGGCGGCGACGGCGTCAACTCAGTGTTAAAGTTCTAAAACTACGTGTAGGAATTTGATGAAACTTTATACACTTAATCTGTAGTGAGTGTGGATTGTTTTGTTTGCTCCTTCATCAAAGTAAATCCCACCCCACTTGAAAATTTCTCCATATTTTGATAGAATTCAACGTACATTTCAATGTACATTTTCTATGATACATGCTTTTATCTTTGAATTTATTAGAATATTGCATAAGCAGACAGTTAACTTTCTTTTCTTAACCTACATTGCCCCTGGGTCATGCCCATGTGTATGTGTTTACCCTGTGGGGGCCCAGCTATTGGGTCATAACTAAAAACCCAAGTGATGTTCGCAGCATCATTAGCATCCCTGTGTCTCTCCCTTCCCACTGGGGACTGGCCCCTGAATCGTAATTTAGAAACTGTTCATAGCCCCATTTTTATATGTTATATATATATATATATATATATATATATATATATATATATATATATATATATATATATATATGTGTGTGTGTGTGTGTGTGTGTGTGTGAAATTAATTTATGCAGCCAGCATTAATTCCTTGACCAGTCCCCGCACCAACCCCGGACCCCACACCTTTGAATCATAACACGGAAAACCAGACCCGCACCATAGCATCGGCTCACGGGACTCTCACTACTCCCTGGGTGCTTGCTCCTGAGTCATAACTTGTCGTATTTCCACCCTGTATATATATATAGTAAGTACTTGGTATGTAAAGTGAATTCATTGATAGTAACCAACAGAAAGTCAGTCGGCTGAGGCCGAAACAGGAGCAACTCTTATATAATTTGCATGTGTTTAATGTATACATTTTCCACTATATCTATTTAAAAAGTATTCAGAATTATATTTCTCTATATTCTTACCCCTACCAATTCCACTATGCTTTAAAGAAATAATTTTGCATTAAGTACAAATATCTATTAAGTGAAACAAATTGCAAAGGTACATATTCTAATAAGTGAAAAGAAATGGTTCTGTGTATACCATACACCAATATATGAATAGAAATGGTTCTGTGTATACCATATACCAATATATGAATAGAAATGGTTCTGTGTATACCATATACTAAAATGTGAATAGAAATGGTTCTGTGTGTACCTTATACTAATATGCGAAAAGAAATGGTTCTGTATATACCATATACTAATATGTGAATAGAAATGGTTCTGTATATACCTTATACTAATATGTGAAAAGAAATGGTTCTGTGTATACCATATACCAATATATGAATAGAAATGGTTCTGTGTATACCATATACTAAAATGTGAATAGAAATGGTTCTGTGTATACCTTATACTAATATGTGAAAAGAAATGGTTCTGTATATACCATATATTAATATGTGAATAGAAATGGTTCTGTATATACCTTATACTAATATGTGAAAAGAAATGGTTCTGTGTATACCATATACTAATATGTGAATAGAAATTGTTCTGTATATACCATATACTAATATGTGAATATAAATGGTTCTTTGTATACCATATACTAATGTGAGAATAGAAATGGTTCTGTGTATACCGTATGCTAATATGTGAATAGAAATGATTCTGTGTATACTGTACGCTAATATGAGAATAGAAATGGTTCTGTGTATCCCACATACTAATGTGTGAATAGAAATGGTTCTATATATACCATATACTAATGTGTGAATAGAAATGGTTCTGTGTATACCATATACTAATGTGTGAATAGAAATTGTTCTGTGTATACAATATACTAATATGTGGATGGAAATGGTTCTATGTATACCACATACTAATATGTGAATAGAAATGGTTTTGTGTATACCACATAGGCATATACTAATATTCTCATCATGCATAATTAGCAACATGATTCGAAGATTTCTAAAAGACCGAATCTTTTACAAATTTAGAAAGGAATGTCGTTTTTTGATAATAACACCATACAGTATTATCCTTCAAGAGACCATATTCTGAGTCTGATACAATGGTACCTGCCTTAGCCGACACCTCCATATAAATGGCACATCCACATAAAGGACATCATTTATAAACACATTACTTAAATCTACATACCTATTTCACCTTTATATAAAACAAAACATTACTTAAGTCTACATATCTATTTCACCTTTATATAAAACAACACATTCCTTAAGTCTACATATCTATATCACCTTTATATAAAACAACACATTACTTAAGTCTACATATCTATTTCACCTTTATATAAAACAACACATTACTTAAATCTACATACCTATATCACCATTATATAAAACAACACATTACTTAAATCTACATACCTATATCACCATTATATAAAACAACACATTACTTAAGTCTACATACCTAATTCATCTTTACAACATTTATAAACACATTACTTAAGCCTACATACCTATTTCACCTTTATATAAAAGATATATGTCCTTAAAGAACACATGCTCACGTAGGACATCATTTAAAAAACCCATTTCATTAAGTATAGATTTATATTTTTACCTTTATATAAAAGAGACCAGTCCCTAAAGAACACATGCTCTTGAAGGACAGCATTCATAAACCCATTTATTCAAGACTACCTACCTATTTCGCGTCTATATAAAGAAAACAGGCGAATAAAGGATACGTGTTGATGAAATACAGCATTTATAAATCCATTTCCTTTAGTCTACCTACCTATTTCAAGTCTATATAAAGGAAACCAGTCCATAAAAGACGCATGTCCATGGAGGGCACCTGTTCATGAAGGATATCTGTTCATGAAGGACATATGTCCATAAAGCACACCTGCTCAGAAAGGACATATGTCCATGAAGCACACCTGTTCAGAAAGGACATATGTCCATAAAGCACACCTGTTCAGAGAAAGGACATATGTCCATAAAGGACACATGTTCAGAAAGGACATATGTCCATAAAGCACACCTGTTCAGAAAGGACATATGTCCATAAAGCACACCTGTTCAGGAAGGACATATGTCCATAAAGGAGACACTATTCATGAATATGTGTTCTTTAAGAACAGGTATCTTTTCTATATAGGCCAACTTTTTATTCCATTTAGTGGCCTTTATAGACAGGTTTTACTGTAGTTTATAAAAAAAGAAACTTCCGCATGATTCCATTTTATTTTCTTTCTTGTTTTAAACTCCTTCTTTTGCCCAGATATGTACTGCTTTAGTCTTATCGAAAATTACTTTATAGCCTTGATATAATTCAAAAGGACCGACTATATTTTAGTCAAAGACATCTAGTTCTTCATGACGAAAGAAAATAGTTTACTCATTTGCAAACTAGCTTACTAAATATTCAGTCATTTATGTTAATGTGATGGATTTCATGATTATTCTCCATTGAAGCTTACAGAAGTTCTGGCTAGTCTACATGATAATAGAATTTACTTTTAGCTACCGGCCATTATTGCCTATCTTGTACTGACGTTGTCCAACCCAGGCACTGCTCCGATTTCACAAGATGTGAAAATGATCAGGTACAGTTTAGTCTTGCCTATTCCTTATATGTCCAATTTACAAGTATCTATCGCTTCAGACAAAAATGCCTATCATGCAAATAATTTTGATATCTCATTACAAAGAATCTCACCTTTCCATCGTGATATTAATAGACTTTGTGCGAAGCGAAATCGTAATACAAAAATGACCGGATTATAGCGTCTTATAATAATAATAATAATAATAATAATAATAATAATAATAATAATAATAATAATACAAATAATAATAATAATAATAATAATAATAATAATAATAATAATAATAATAATAACAATTTATGTTGCTGGGTTTTTAAAAAAGACATAGAAAACTTTGACTTTGATGTGTAAGAATTTGCACCCTTCGAGATTCAGTCAATATTTGAACCAGGAAGAACATATATAATTCATATATATATATTGCGCCTCAATCCATTTAAAGCTGAGAAATTTAATTTGTTTCAGTATTGCTATGTGGAGAAGTTCATGGCCAGCAATGGAGATGAACGCTTCAATCTTGGATGTAGATCACAGCAGGTAAGATCTTATTACCAAGCCCTGTAATGCCTTGACGGAAATGATTTATTATCGATTATCGATAGAAGCCCTATAATGCCTTGACGGAAAAGATTTATTATCGATTATCGATATAAGCCCTATAATGCCTTGATGGAAATGATTTATTATCGATTATCGATATAAGCCCTATAATGCCTTGATGGAAATGATTTATTATCGATTATCGATATAAGCCCTATAATGCCTTGATGGAAATGATTTATTATCGATATCTTATTTAATACTAACAATTGAACTTACCATGCATGTTTCATAAGAACATATCACTAATTCACCCTATTCTCCTTTTATGAATGTTTCCATAGTACAAAAGCTACACAAAATTCCTGTTTGACTTATTCAATTCAATGTGCTAAAATCTTTAGCAAAGAGCAGAGTACACCTGCGTCTGTATATATATATATATATATATATATATATATATATATATATATATATATATATATATATATATATATATACACACACACATACATACATACATACATACATACATACATACATACATACATACACATATGTGTTTGGATAGATTAATAGATGTCACACATGTGTTTGGATAGATTGATAAATGTTTGAATGTATCAAAAGGCCACTTGAATCCTTGAATCCTCGTACTTTAGGTTATATTGATTCAGTTATTTACCTTACAGAGCGTTATCCGCCATCAATGATATAAAGGAATATGCTTTTAAATTCAAGGTTTTACATAAATATTTTATGAAGCAAGGACCTCTACATCTGTAGTAATCAAAACTGACTAAGAAGCATCTTAATTCCAAATACATTTATAGTGAAACTTGCCTTAAGTCATCTTTCTGTATCCCGGCTTCCTCAGCATACTGGCCACATAGTCTGGTTCCAGTAAGGCTGTTATATTACTGATCAAAACTCTACTTAATCAGCATACTGGCCACATAGTCTGGTCCCAGTAAGGCTGTTATATTACTAATCAAAACTCTACTAAATCAGCATACTGGCCATATAGTCTGGTTCCAGTAAGGCCGTTATATTACTAATCAAAACTCTACAAAATCAGGATACAGGCCACATAGTCTGGTTCCAGTAAGGCCGTTATATTACTAAGCAAAACTCTACATAATAGTTATCTCCATGAAACAACCACAGCTGTTGGTCCCAAGACTGTCTGGATGAAGGAAGTTAGACAGAGCTACTGTCGTAGCTATTTCCTGTTTCAAACTGATACGACCAGTACATCCCACTTCAAAAATTAGGTTATCCCGCTGTTAGAAATGGGAAGAATTATGATTTATATTGATATAGATATAGGCTGTCAGACACAGACGTATGATAGCTCAGTTGATTTGTATTTAATTGTTTTTCCCACTACCAATACCAAATGAAAATGTTTATTATTTGACAGTTTATATAATTTAGTTTATATTTTATTCTACTGTCGTCCTTTATCGATAGTTTAGTCTGTATCGTGATACCTAATCGCCAAGGTAAATATTGCAATTTATCGAAGCATCCATGATATCGAAATACCTCTACTTCACAAAATAATAATAATAATAATAATAATAATAATAATAATAATAATAATAGCCTTTATTTATCCCGGGTGATATAATTCGCTAATATCTAGTTTACATTATGGCCCTGCAATTAAAACAAATATACAACAAATATATATGTAATTAATGAAAGTCTACAAGGTTAACATCTTCTGCATAAAGAAAACAAATATAACAGAATAATTATACAAGGTTAACATACTGTTATCATAAAGATGTATCACAGCTACCATTTACAAATGCTATGCAGTCATAAAAATCAGGATTGCTCATTAAAATATCTACAGAGGTATAGTTTCTTAAAACTGAAACATTAGGTGCTTGTATAATATCATGCTGAAAACTATTCCCTCTTTTAAATATAATTAGTTCAATATATTATATATATATACCAAACTAACTTCATGAATATTTCTCATTTTAGACCTGCAGACCTTTTATGAGAACTCGAGCATTAGGACATAACGTCACAGTGGGTATGGAAGACATTCCAATCTCCTGTACAGAGTGCTGCACATCTGATTTATGCAACTCTTTTGGATGTGGAGAACCAGGTAATGATCTCATCTTCATTTTATTTCTGTTAACAAAACTCAGAAATGTATCTTTGTTATGAAACATAAAAGATGTATGCATTTGTTCACAGTGACATGGTTTTATGTTGTACGAAGTCTGTGTCAATTTCACAAGACTTTACTGTAATTTTATAGCCTCATACCACTATTTGATTGATTGTGGGGAAATGGGTATTCCATAACCGAACCACTGCGCAATTATATACATTTCTTGGTCATTATCTCATTGCATGTTGGGCAACAAAAGAAAGATAAAGAAAAGTTAGGTAAGCATAGAAATATATGATCAAATACTTTGGTTCCTCTATATTTGATAGATTCTTGCCGTAAATGTTGCCATAAATATTGAGTGTCAAATTTCATATTGATAAGTACCGATTCCTGCGTCGTAGACATTCAGGTGTAAAAGATCTTAAAAGTTCGCCCTAATTATGAATGAAGATGATATAAAAGCATTTCAGTATATATGTCGGTCAATCAATCATTACCATTCAAAGTTGGAGCAGTATAACATATTTACAAGAAAAGACCTGATCAAACTAAAATGAAGAGTATGTTATTATCAATAAAAACCTTCGTGGTCAGTAAGAATCTTTGTGACCATCACGAGGTGAACTACATTTATGAACTGATATCACCTCAATAAGCGTAAAACCTCATTTGCAAAGCAAAACGTTGCTTGTTTCTACAATATGAACGTAGCGCTTACTAACAAATAAAACTAAATTTAACGACTGTGACCAGTAAAAAATGACAATACTTTATACACCTTCAATCTTAATTTTGGAAATAATGTGAAACTGCAACTATCTTTAATTAGTATCGAACATTACAATACAGCCTATGCATATTCGATAATGCTCCAACTCACAAATAACAGTTAATTCAGCTATTGACGTGGATATAAATCGTCGGATGACATTTTTGTCAGTACTTAAATTCGTGGCCTGGGGAAGGGGTTCTGTGGTAGGATTATTGTTCGTTGGGTATTTAAATTCGTGGCTTGCAGCAACAACGGAATCAACGAAAATTGATACCCCACGAAAAATAGTAAATTCATAGTAATGCCCAGATCCTGTACGCAGTTAACAGTTGTTTAAAATGTGCTAAAGCATTCAATGCATTTGTTTGGCATTATAGTCATCATTGCGCATCAGAACATTAAGTTGACAACATTTTAATATTGTGGCCAAAATTTCTCACCTTTCATATTTGATATCAGATCCGGCTAGCTTTAACTTCAATCAATATCAAACATTTACTGGCAAGGAAGGCAAAACAATTACCTGAGTGAAATTACATGCAATCTGACTTTGACGTGCTGCAAAACAGCAAGGAATTATACTTTTCCGTTGCAGAAAATATCTGTTATGTTTGTTCGTGTGTTCAACATATTGTTCAAATATTTAACTAACAAGGCAAATAAAAAGGCAACGAACAGAAAGTAGATCGAAACTACCTCTTGGGCAAGATGATCTAAATATAGGATCGATGTAAACTACCTCTTGGGCCAGACAATCTAAATATAGGATCGAAATAAAAGATAGCTCTATACAGAGGCTGGATTCGGCATAAAGGGATCCTACACAATTTTTAAAAAAATTAAAGTTATGAAACTACTTGAATATTAGTATACACCATAAGCTTCATAAAGATAATGGTTCTGCATGACTGTTTGACGTTGTTGTGTGACTCTGTTAAGCGTTACGTCACAGTATATCGAATGATTTTATGACATTTCATCATTGCGCATTTAGTGGTGAACGTTATTCGATAAATAAAAAATTCGATAAATAAAAACAAGATTCATGCCTTTCTTGAATGCATATAAAATGAAAACAGACGGTATAAATTATGTTTAAGGCCATACATTTGCTAAGATAATTTCTATCAGGCCTGTGTACATAATAGACAAAATTGCTAGAATCAATAAATGAAAAACGTTACATTAGGCTTAAACAGAAACTTCATTTTCGCCTTATAAAATTTTAGGATACCCATTGACAATGGGTCCAGTGTGTGCTTCCTGTACAGGTGTAAGGCACCCGTCTCTGTGTAATCACATCCGGGTGTGCGAATCATCACAGGTAAGAAAATCCATTTAAAGAATGTCCACTATTTTCGTTGTTTATTAACCAGTTAAAAAAAATAAAATTTTATTCGTTTAAATCATTATTATTTTGGTTCGGACAAAATGTATCAGTTCTTATTAGACATTTAAATCAAATTCATTATCAGATTTAAATTGAGTGTCAAAATATTCCTACTAATGGTAGGCAGAGTATGGCGATGTTCAAGAACAATATTTCATCTGGATGTACTTTTTTGCAAGTACGATAAATGTATAAATGTATTTCCATCTCTCCTTCTTAAATGTTTAGTACAACATATATTTTATCACTTTTGTTCCATATGTACGATTTTTTCTCTCGAAATATGCAGTTCCAATTGGACTCAAATACGGGTTCCTTTGTTTCTATTTCGAAAGCCTTAGAGTGGAACGATTTATCTGGAATATTGGGAGGTAAAATAATTTTGCATGTTGATACCTTCAGTAAATAATTTTGTCGTAAATGAACCAGATAATTCCAATACCATATTACTGTATACGCTGAAAATTATGCATGGAAAAATACAGTGAAAAAACAAACACCCATTTTAGTCCGTAGGGTTAGGATATCGGAGCTGGAGGTACAATAAGTCGAAATTCTGAATACCTGTTTTCATGATTTCATGTTTTCTATGAGATAATAACAACAATCTTAAGGAATGTGATGTCCACAAATTTATTGTCATAAGTTGACTGTTAAATCCAAACATTCTGTTGCGTTGTATTTCAGCATTTTCTATTTTCATTTTTCGCAAATCATACCAATCTACTCTTTAAATATAGCCGCGTTAAAAATAAACAAAACAATTTACTTTTTGTCGAAAACTACTCAACAGAAGTTGAACAAATTAAGAGATCACCTTTGTATTGCAGCTTTTCAAGGTTGTAAAAATGTTGATGACCCGCCATCCAATATTGCTGCTGTTATTGAAACAGAAAGACCTTTAAGCGATTTATTTCCTTACAAAAATAATTTTATACAATTTTACAGAGAGGGGAAGAAAAACTTTTCAGCTGTACTAATGATGCTTATCTGCCATCAAAGATGATCTTTGCTAAAAGAATGGGGAATAGTTTTAAATATATTCTTCTAAACAAGTCAGATAACTTATGATCCAATTTTAATGCGAACACACAGCATCCTGACCTTTCAAATTATTAATTGATTCCACGGGAAAAGAACTGTTTTACAATTTAAATTGAATGTTAGGGTGATAGCCCTGGTATTGCTGCCTCGTTGCCTCCTTTAACTAAAATTTTTTTTTTTTACGGACCTTGAGTCTTGATATTTTCGCATATATTTATTTGTGCTAATTTTGCCAAAAATGGGTATATTTACTCCTTGTATTTCTTATATTTGCAGATTCGTGTATTAAGTGATCTTAATATTTGTTTTCTTTCTTGAGTACCTTTTATTTTGTGTACAGTTGTCATGCTTTCATTTACAGGGTTTGAATTACAAAGAGATTACAGCAAATTCGGAGATTATTTATTTGATAAAACAGTTCATGTAACATGACGCTTGGTCACAACATATTTAGTCAAGAAGAAGTAGTGGTTCATTGAGTATACTGGACAATTTTGGTGATAATGTTTTAAGAAAGATATATTTTGTATGTGTTTGTTTTGTTTTGTTTTTGACCTTTCAGAAAGACCCGCAAAATGTCAAAAATATATTTGCAGCAAAATATTCCAGATTTACGGTGTGTCATTTGAACAATTGTATCCCTTTCTCCTAAGTTCAGGATGGCTTTTTGGTCGTTTCATCTAATTTCATATTTTACCTTCAAAGGTCTGCAACGTCCACCAGTTCGTGGAATTTTCCGATACACTTTACACCAGCCAGTGCATGTCTCAACATGTAAGTACATGCATTTGATGATTGTTTATTTATTTATTTATTTATTTATTTATTAACCCTCTACTCTTCGCGTGTATGTATATATATATATATATATATATATATATATATATATATATATATATATATATATGAGTGTAACAGCAGACAGCCTGTGTGTTGTAGTGTGTAAAGAGAGAGAGAGAGAGAGAGAGAGAGAGAGAGAGAGAGAGAGAGAGAGAGAGAGAGAGAGAGAGAGAGAGAGAGAGAGAGAGGGGGGGGGAGGGATTCTGTCCCTTGGAATATACATATACAAAAAGGGTGAAATGTTCTTTCATTTTTCCAAAGTCTTTTGTTGTAATTTTGACAAACCTTACATGAGACTATATGTGAGCTATTTTTAGCATACAACCTATTCTTCAGTTGGGTTGTAACACTGTCAACGACTTTACTGCAAATTTACACAATATTCGCTTTAGCTCGTGAAATACACGAATTTTATACTGTATGAAAGCTCCATTGTTAACCATCGTCATACAATTTTGCTACAATTCTATGTAAATCTTGTATTTTGTTTCCACATTAACTTTACACTAATTCATCGTTTTAAACCTGTCTGTCAGTTTATATCACAAGATTACAATTGAGCCTACCTATTATCATATTTCTTGGAAGTCTAAAATATATCACAAGTCGTTGTTTAACAAGATGCCATTAAAATGTATCACAAGTCGTTGTTTAACAAGATGCCATTAAAATGTATCACAAGTCGTTGTTTAACAAGATGCCATTAAAATATATCAGAAGTCGTTGTTTAACAAGATGCCATTAAAATATATCAGAAGTCGTTGTTTAACAAGATGCCATTAAAATAGATCAGAAGTCGTTATTTAACAAGATGCTACTAAAATTATCATACTAAATGTACAGCATCAGCTTTCACACGTTTGATAAATAATCTCGTATGAATAGTCCAGGAGAGATTGCCTGTAAAAAGAGAATGTCATGTTGTATCACTACTATTGATTGAGACATGTGTCACCCGAATAGCCTTAATACACAGGAATGTAGTCGTCAACTTGATCCCGGGTCATCAATAATTGGAAAAAGAGACGACAGTAATTTGAGTAGACAGCGAGTATCGCGGGCATCAGGGTGTAATAAATGTTGCCAAGATAACCTCTGCAATCTTGACTGCACTGGTGAGTATTTCACTATCTCCAGTCCAGTTGCATTTAACGATTTCGTTTCAAGTATTGTTTGCAATTACTTTTAAGCTTGTACCCCGGTCAGCTCAGACATTTTTTTATTTTTTAACACACACATCTATATATATATATATATATATATATATATATATATATATATATATATATATATATATATATATATATATATATATAATTGACTTACTTTTTAGAACTTGTATATCCTCCTCAACATTACGTTACTACTTAATTACGAATGTTTTGCAATTAGAATTTGTTTTGACCTGTTAGACTTGAGACAAATTAAATCTTTCCTACCAGAACATAGAATTCATATATGATTTTGTATTTGTGACTTATAATATCGAACATACTAATCGAATCCCAATAGGGATAATTGCTGAAATTTGCAAGTAAACTGCACATAATAATTTAAAATATTATGGCACACATGGACAGACCATCCGACCCTTAGATCTCACCTAACCATATGTCAGCACGTTCATACTCATGGATCAATAACTGACACAATAATGCTGATTAATTTACACCTGGATAATTATTTCGACATTCACTAAAGCATGTTCGATAGAACAGTTTTTAGACACCACGAGCAGTCTTTAAAACCTAACCTATTTCCTTTTTTCTCGTGATTTTTTTAAAATACACATTTCCAAAAATTTAACTTTTCAAATGAAACTACATTTAATGCAAATGTTGAATAATGTTCATGATCAAATTAAGCTGTAGAAAAGCAACGTCCATTCTGTTAATATGAATATCATCAGTTCACCATGGCCTAGAAGATCTCACCTAAACCATATATCAACATGTTTATAATTTCCTTTGACTAAAGTAAAGATCAATTACAAAAGTTAATATGTTTGACCATTTTGGTCACGGTGTTATGTGAATCCAATATCAACGAGTGACTGTTATGACAAATTATTGCCGTAGAAATCGTAGCATTTGGTGCATTGTTCCATCTTGCTAACAAAGTTTTCCCAATAAAATGGCAGAGAGCAGTTTCTAATAAATAGTCTTTCTCATGCTGCTAGGCATTTCCTACTTACGGCTAAAGAAGAGAACAGACCGAATTCCTCCCTTCTATAATATCCATCTGCCCAGGAATAAACAATAAAAGTGGGTTTTTTTTTTTTTTTTTTTACGTGTTGTATGCTGTCAAGCAACTCTGAGTTTCAAAATTTAAGGCAACATTAGCGTTATTTTTCCAAAACTGGACAAAAACGAGTAAACCTTGACGTATTTGTTCTCTAATTTGCAAAATATATATGTCCAAACAGTAATCGAGGGTAAGTTATATATACAGATAGCATGGCACGAAGTGTGTGATGAACTGAGGCAGTTCAAATTGTACCCTCTCTAGAAATTTAGATCTTCATCATGTAATGTTTCTCTTCTTCAGAAGATTGGTTTGGTCTGATATTTTACGGCACAGCAACATAAATAGGTTATTTAGTACCGAGGTATTAGGAGTGACGTGCCTTGCCCAAGGACACATCACGTAGCCGACCGGATTGATCCGATGGTAGGATTCGAACCCGCACCCTTTCGGTCGAGAGTACAGCACGCTAACAACTGAGCAACCACGGCTCCTTCTACGCATGCCACTTGAAAAGATAGACTGATAATTTCTGTTAACCATGAAGCATAAATTCTGTTGATTCTCAGCGAATGTACCCAACTCCAGTTAATGCGAATTTTTGCCAACGTTGACCACACGTTAAAAAACAGGTCACATCACAATTCATAGGAACGTTTTATATTTATCTTAAATTTTCATCAGTTACAATCACGAAATATCGACCAAAATGTATATCATTTCTTTCTCAAAGAGCCGTATCTGGCATAAAATAATTCTGATAAATAGTTTTAAATCGTATTTCAAAATATTTCGTGTTATTTACATTTGGTAAGCAATAAATGTATATCAAGTGTTGATAATCTTTTTTTGAGCATTATTTGGGCGCTTTTGAATGACCCCATTTATTCATACGTGTGCAAATCATGTAGGTTGTTTGATTGGTAAAAAGTTTCTTCTAAAAAGAAAAAGAAATGAAATAGAAAAATGGCTGGATAAAATTTCAAAGGAATTTAGAGATTTTAAGGGAAAGACCTAAAACGTTTTTATTTATGTTTACCAAAAATGTAGAAACATTACACAACATAAAAATTGTAGACCAAAAACATGATGGAGAGCATTCTACTGTTAAGACCTTTAGATTATATATATATGTATAAGTCGCTACACCGTAAAGTATATCGCCATTGTAATAAATATCAAAACTCTGTTATTCTCTACACCTGCTTGACAAACTTAGACTCCGGCCAAATTTAATTGAGATCATCATAGCATAAGATCCTTTACCATTTGTTCAAATTGCATCAGTCCGCTTATGAATGTGTCCACTATTTATTAAACTATAAAAGCCTTTCAAATGTTTCTTTTCAAAAATCAATTTAGTGCAAAATACATTTACACAATCCCGGCATCTAGATCTTTCAAGTTTGTCTAAATGTTGTCGATCCGGCATCAAATGTAGCATCCACTGAGGGGAATACAATCTTCTTTTTCTCTCAAAAATCACCCGACTAAATATGACACAATTTGTTTAGTATCAAGACTTTTATGTGCTTTAAAGGTGATTGGCTTGCTACCATAAACGGCCGCTGTTCCTTGTGAAAAAACAAACTATTAAAGACTTTCTTCTCAATACTGCTGGACCATTGTTTATAACATTTGATAGAGAATATCCTGGTGTGCAATCCTCTCATATTGGCACAAATGATTTTTATTAGCCTTTACTTTTTCGAAAATTTTGAATTTTTGTTTTAACTTCTTTAACTCGTTAACCTTTCTTCCATTTTGACCACATTTAGTGGCAATCATACCGGCGTTGTGGCTTTTCTACCCGTCTTTAGGATTATGTAAGTCAGGTTCCGCTTCCACGAGCGCATACTAAACTCAACATTTTGCTATGCAAAAAACGCAACAAAGTTTTTATTACGTCGACTTTACATTAATTTTCTCAATGTTACGATTAAATATGATCCCTTGATGTAGGGAGTTTCGAATAAATAAGGTTCTACTGTACTTAAAGTTTAGACGTTTTATGAAAACGAGGCCAGTTGATTGATCACACGCAATCTTCCGCCTCTTGTACTTGGCATGATAAGTTATTGCAGGGGCAGATCCGGGGGAAGTGGGGGTGCGCAGCCGTCACCCCCCCCCCCACACACACAAGAAATAAATGAGCGCGAAATAGCCAGAACGTTTCCTAGAGTAAATTTTCTTTACAGTTAAATTGTTAAAATTATGCCCTGGAAACGTTTAAAATGCAGGAGCTTGTAGGAGCTTCGACCCCTGGGCTCCCGCAGGGGGTTCTGTTTTAACGACCCCACGCCTACTTGTCTACGCCCCCCTCCTTCCCTCCGACGATATTTCTGAATCCGCCACTTTATTGCGACCATGCACTGGCTCTGTGATATGATTGTTGCAGATACGACAACACAAATTCCCCCCTCGGCAATACCGAACCCATCAGCAGTGTTTGTGCGACTTGTTGGTGGTCACAATGCATATGAGGGACGCGTTGAAGTCTACGCCTTTGGAGAATGGGGAACGATATGCGATGACTCGTGGTCCGCAGTTGATGCGGGGGTCATCTGCAGCATGCTGGGATATTCCAGGTCAGTGAAAAGTTCCACAACACAGCATTTCAAATGCTGGTAGTTAAATACGTTAACCATTCAACTCATCTTGTTTATCTAGTCTGCATAATAGTAAAAGAAGTAGGCGCAAGTGTAGCAGTGTCAGGCTTTGTAATTTGTCCAGTAAATTTATATTCATGCTGGTTAACAGATTTATAACCAATTAACTAGTTGTACACGAAGTCTACTGTGCATCGGAGCCGTTTATATCATGTCGTGTAGCTGAGATAACTAAACTCTAACTTTCCTTTTTTTGTTAAGTTTTGATTTATTAATATTGCATTAAATGATTACCGTTTTGTTTTAGTTCTGTTTTTTAAAACGTCACACAATCAATAAGCTAGACAAGCTGACGTATTGATAAAACGTTACACAACCAAAAAGCTAGACAAGCTGACGTATTGATAAAACATTACACAATCAATAAGCTAGACAAGCTGACGTATTGATAAAACGTCACACAATCAAAAAGCTAGACAAGCTGACGTATTGATAAAACGTCACACAATCAAAAAGCTAGACAAGCTGACGTATTGATAAAACGTTACACAATCAATAAGCTAGACAAGCTGACGTATTGATAAAACGTTACACAATCAATAAGGTAGACAAGCTGACGTATTGATAAAACATTACACAATCGACAAGCTGACGTATTGATAAAACGTTACACAATCAATAAGCTAGACAAGCTGACGTATTGATAAAACGTTACACAATCAATAAGCTAGACAAGCTGACGTATTGATAAAACGTTACACAATCAATAAGCTAGACAAGCTGACGTATTGATAAAACGTTACACAATCAATAAGGTAGACAAGCTGACGTATTGATAAAACGTCACACAATCAAAAAGCTAGACAAGCTGACGTATTGATAAAACGTTACACAATCAAAAAGCTAGACAAGCTGACGTATTGATAAAACGTCACACAATCAAAAAGCTAGACAAGCTGACGTATTGATAAAACGTTACACAATCAATAAGCTAGACAAACTGACGTATTGATAAAACGTTACACAATCAATAAGCTAGACAAGCTGACGTATTGATAAAACGTTACACAATTATTAAGCTAGACAAGCTGACGTATTGATAAAACATTACACAATCGACAAGCTGACGTATTGATAAAACGTTACACAATCAATAAGCTAGACAAGCTGACGTATTGATAAAACGTTACACAATCAATAAGCTAGACAAGCTGACGTATTGATAAAACGTTACACAATCAATAAGCTAGACAAGCTGACGTATTGATTAAACGTTACACAATCAATAAGCTAGACAAGCTGACGTATTGATATTACAGGTTCCTCTTCAATGATTAGATTCAAGAAGGAAATAACGAACAGCATTGTGTGCTATACTAAACTTGCAAAATCACATACTTTGTTGGAGTTATTGTTACAAAAGCGACTGTAAGTGATCCAATTCTTTTTCTTGCTACAATTTTAGATCGACCGTAGCTTTCGTCTCTGCTACGCCGACGGAAAACACTACCTTACCACGGCAGCTGCAGTTTATTCATAACCTATCGTCTGTGTCTAGAACTTGCTACAACATATGAATTACTTTTGACAGAGACAAAATTCCTGTGTTACCATGATCACCTTTGGAAAAACCTTTGATATTGTAAACTGCATGCCTTTTTCAAAAATATCAATGATCAGTTTGAAAGAAAAATTACTCGTAAAGAAAAGATAACGTTTAATTGCAACCAAAGCGTAATTGAATACGCTGATTACTTTAAAAAAAAAATTTGCATCTTGTTGCATTCAGTGACATAAATAATTATTATTTATGAAATATTTAGGGTTTTTAGTACTGGTGGACATGGATTTTGTGATAATGACGGAAAATCATCACTCTAGCATACTGTAATAAACAAAGTAACACGAAAGTGAAATAACAAAGAATTTGTTACACATTCAGAATCGACAGTATTTGAATCAGTATCTAAAGACAGTATGGTAACGTAGGAATCGACTTCTTGACCAGAAAATCATATCAACATCATTTTAGTTGCAACTGCCAATTTAATATAAGAAATTAGTATTATATCATTAAATCAAAATAATTGTTACAAAGCAGATAAAAATAAAAAATAAGAAAAACATTTAGGCATGTTAGAATTTTAATACCTACACATCTGCATGCGTCAGTCTGTCCGTCCTGAAGTCTGTCCATCTGTCCGTCAGTGAGTGAAAAATCTTGTCACCACTTTCCTTCCTACACCACGGATAAGTCTTTATTTTAATTAAGTGGTCGAAATATGTGATTGGTGTACATTGCTCAATTAAGGTTTACATTTAATTATTAACAAAATTGTCAAAAAGGGATATTCTCAGAGGTAGCATTACAGGACGAATCTTGTCATTACTTCTTCTCACTGACCACCAGGATGGCGAGGCTACGTAGGTGTTTGGTATGGATGTGCAATAAATTTAAGCTTTTTAAAATCCGACTCATTTTCTTAATGGGTTTAAAATAATGGGGATTCTGAATGGGTAAAAACTAATGGGGATTTTGAGAAACAGAATTTTAGGTAGGAGATTTCTATTACTTCGTCTGCTTGACTATTGGGGGGATTTTGCTGAAACTTTGAAGGCTAAATAAGTGGACTCTATGAATTTGCGAAATGGTTTTGTATTTGGATATATTGTTAGATAAATGACCAAACTGAGGTTTACATTGAAAAATAGAAGTTTAGGAATAAACATGCTATTTTCTCTTCTGATAGTCTATCGGTGTCAAACAGACTTTTCACCCTCTATAAAATGTTCACTCCAGGGCAAAAATTCTATAACGAAATTCCAGACTTCCCCCGCCCCCGAATTTCCTCCCTCTTCCCAGCTTCCCAATGTATAAAGAAGTAGTCTTGAACACATCTGTAATGCTTCTACGAGAATCAATTTAATAGTACTTAAATTGGGTGTGGGTGTGAGCGATGAATAGAAATCTCACTCCGTCTCAAAGATAATGAATTAATTAGAATAATTTGTCTCCAAAGTATGGGGTCAATTGCACTTGTTACATGGTATTGATTTGTCTGAAAAGTATGGGGTCATCGCACTTGTTACACGGTGTTGATTTGTTTCAAAAGTATGGGGTCATTGCACTTGTTAATGGTGTTGATTTGTCTCAAAAGTGTGGGGTCATTGGACTTGTTACATGGTGTTGATTTGTCTCAAAAGTATAGGTCATTGCACTTGTTACAAGGTGTTGATTTGTCTCAAAAGTATGGGTCATTGGACTTGTTACATGGTGTTGTCGACTTGCAAAGCCATCAGTATCTTTGAAATGTATACAGAAACCAAGAAGTACACCTTCAAGTATGACATTGAAGAAGTGACTTTGGATGAGGGTGGGTGATAGTTTACTATCATAATTTTCCTCTTGCTGTCATCATTCGTTTGCTTTTGGTAATAGCACAGTCTATTATAGCAGTAGTAGCATACTATTTAGAGTACAGATGTAGTATTATTGTTGTTGTTTTGCTGTTGGTGTTGTTTTTAATATCATCATCATTATCATCATCATCTGAGGGGGGTTGGGGGAGATGGAGTGGGGTGGAGATATAAATTTGCCTTAGATGTGGTGAGAATTCTATAAAGGATGATTCAAGTCAAGATAATGTTTTATGTTAACTTTTCACCTAAGAGTGAAAATTAGATGGGGAGAAATTTCCGTCTGACTCAGTGAGTATTCTACTAAAATATTTTATATTAGGCGAACGGGGGGGGGGGGGGGCGCTACTGTTAGATAAGATTTTGTTTTTACAGAAATCATAGTCACTTCTTCTTGTTATTATTATTGTTAGTATTGGCGGTGGTTGTGATAATGGTAGTCTTGTTGCTGCTGTTCAACTTGTTGTTGACACACAAATCATCAAAGTTGCGATTCACAGTATCCTGTAATATTTTAGTCTAAGTTTTCACAAGTTATCATCACGTAGGGAATTGTAATTCATACGTTGACAAATAGGTTCAATTTTTACGAGGATATTTTTGAGTAAGCAACGTCATTTTGATTGTAACCACAAATGTAATTATCTATCATAAAATATACGTGGAAGAGAACTTTAATATGCTCTGCATACAACTCTTTCGTGAATATATGAGGATAAAATTTGCCTTGAAACTTATTTTATTCTGCTTATAAGTCATTCATTGTTAATGTATGTGCAGTGGTGCAGCGAGGTTCTAGGCGCCCGGGGACAATGTTCTTTAGTGGCGCCCCTACTTTGCCCCACAAAGAACAGTTTTTATGTCGGTTGCCAATCTCCACCCCCCCACCCCCACCAATCTCCACCCCGGTTACAGCTGCAAAAAAAAAAAAGAAAAAAAAAAAAAAAAACTCCCGACGGCGCCCCCTTCGTCTGGCGTCTGGGGGCAATTGCCCCTATCCCCTTCTCGCTGGCTCTGTGTATGTGTCTATTAATAGCTTTCAAGCTTCCCATCCGATTTTGTTTAATGACGTAAAACTGTCAAAAACTGCTGACTGATAAGGTTGTAATATGTATATTTATAAATCGTGACCTTTTTCTGGTAACGTAGGAATCGTAACGCACGGAATTTTAAAGATGGTTTCAACAATAAAATGACGCATATTTATATTTGTTTCTTTAGTTGTTAGAAAGTCGGACTCTCAATCCAAGGGTCGCGGGTTCTATATCAATCCAGGCCAATAACCGGTCGGCTGCTTCGATGTGTCCTTGGAAAAAGCACTTAGCTCCCATTTTCTCTGCATGTTATAGCGAATAATGTCTTTAAAACGCCGTTAAAATCAATCAACCAACCAGCCATTACACTGACAATAGTGAAATAATTAATAAACACAAATAATTTTGTTGAATTTTAGAATTACATATTATGATCAGGCGATAGGTAAGGTAGGAATTCGTCTTATTTTAACAACGAAAACTTACTTCATTACGAGTGCTCTCAGGTCACAAATTAACAAATTATATAACTATTGCTAATTCTGAAACAATTTTGCATGTAACCATTATGAACAGCAACAGCATAGCCTAGGCAACGTTTAGAGACGAATACAGGAAACTGTTACAATTTAGTAAGGTAGGAATCGCTAAATGTGGCAACACACCAATGTGCTAAAATACATTCATTCACAGAATGAAATTTTATGAAACATAGAATGAAAAATGTTACCTACATTCAGACACATAGTTAAAAAAGATAAATTATATAATGGCAACGTTAATGTTTCTTTCCCACTATAAGCCCAAATTTTCAATATATCTGTCGGCGACACCTATTTGAGAAGTTCATATCATGAAATTATTCTATACAATAAAAGAAATAACTCGATAAATCTTCGGATCCTGTTTTTAAAAGACTTTAACAACCTTCTTTACAAAATTAGGAGAGAATTTGTTTTCAGCACTTGGATAGAACAGAACAATTCACCGAATTTTGTCCCCCCCCACAAAAAAAATGAAAAACTCAAATGAGATTGACTTATCAAAATCTGATGTATTCCAGTTTTAAACTCCACTTGGCCCATCGGGCTTTGACACATACAATTAGAAGATGTATCTGCTTCCGTCTTTCTTATATTTTTGCGTAATAATTGTTAATATGTCCGCAAAATCAGAATCCAGCATGACCATTAATTAAACTATGTACACTCCCACCTGTAGCTGAAAATGTCCTCACACTCAAAACCGATGTAGCTTAAGTGCTCCAGACATTTGTGACAGTTGCAAGTAAGGGAATTTTTTATTTTCATATTTGTGCCATAATTTAGAAGTGCATGTTTTGCTAGCTTATTTTTAAATTCATCAAGATCTGTGTTTGTCGATGTCGGGTTCCTCTTTCCTGTGTTGAAAACAATGCCCTTTTAAGTTGGTTACACATTTCTTTTGCGCATGGTTTGTCAGGGACTATTCTAATTCCTGGTTCTTTCTAGCTATATTGGCTGCATTTTCTGGCTGACAGCCATTGCCATAAGACTCTGGACGAAAACCTAGACAGTTTTACACTCCTCATTGAGAAGGAAATGAAGAGGCGTGGATATTGGATCTAATGCAATAAAGCAATAGAAGTGAATTTGATTTGTCATCATCATCATCGAGTTGACCATCATCATCAGTGATATTCTTGACAATTATCGTCGCAAGCCACGGGTGATAATCCGCTGCGCTCCTTTATCACCCACGGCTGCCTGTGCGGAGATTTCCTCGTTTCTCATGAATATACATAAATTTGCTTAATCAATCACTGCTAGCTGGAGTAAATTTTTCTCGCCATTGTGACCCAACATGACCTTTCACGCTGTTTGAATGAACCAATCAAAGTTTCTCTTCCAAGCACAGTCACTTATCGATCGATAAACAGGCACTTTCATTGAAGTGTATGAGATTGTTACATTGTGTTGTTGATGAAGTATTATCGCCCATGGCTTGCGACGATGCCCTGACATCATACGACACTGTTCATTGTTTCTTGCAGAGATGAAAGACCCAGCCCTGTCCGCACTGCTCTTTCAAACTTGGAACTAACAAAGCTACACTTGTTGTATTACAATGATCCAAAACGAAAATATCAAATTTAGAATCATTTGTACTTGATTTGTTTATGGTACAAACCATTCTATAATCAAGGATTTTTTAATCTCCTAAGGATAATGGTTGAGTCATTCACCTTTTTCGAATTAAGATAGCTTTGATAATGTCAGGTTTTGCGGAAATGAGACTACCTACGCTTTGTCGGACCTGAACGAACCATGGGCTCATATCTTTAACAATGTCTATGCTATTCTTACCCAGCTCTGGAGCTGTTGCTATGAGTCAAGCGACTTACGGAAGTGGAACGGGTCGTATCTGGTTAGATGATGTCAACTGTCAGGGTTCAGAGGCCACCATTGCCAGCTGCTCCTCCAACGGATGGGGCACCCATAACTGTGGTCATGGCGAGGACGCTGGGATTGTTTGCTCCTCAAGTAAGTTAACATGTATTTCGTGCCTCTTTACTCCTTCGTATATTCAGTAAAGGGTGTTTATATATAAGATCAACATAAAGGCATAAGGTAGTTTCCTTTCTACATTGTTCTTTCTATCTTCTAAGCAAATCGCGGTACCAGTAATTGCTATTGCTTTGAAATTAAATGTTTCATCTTTAAAAAAAAAAAAAAAAAAAAAATTAACAACAAAGTTTAATGCAGCTCTCTCATCAGAAAACTGATCTGATCTCTTTTTTTAGAACAAAAACAGTTAATTTATATAGTGATTTATATTAGTCACCAGATATACATTTACGGTGTAAAATCTTTCTTCGTGTCCATCGTGCGTCATGCAACTAGACAGAAATGGTTTCACATGCCTGAAGTGGGTTGTACGAGTTTGTTAGCAAGTTTAAGTATTCACGGCTTCCACAGCTGTATTTTAAAAAATCAATGAATTTATTTTTTTCATCTACAGACAACTTGCCCGACAATTTTCTTCTGTTTACGGACGCAGGTCTACACGGCATTTATCGTATGGACATGACTACATACAGCTATGTGCAAATTCCACTCGCACACCTACTCAATCCAGTTGCTATCGACTACGACCCAGTTGAGGGTACTATATTCTGGACAGAAGTTGCTCTTAAAAATATTTATTCAGCATCGATAAATGGAAGTAACCAAAGGATGATACGCTCACTAAATAGCGGTGAGTTCTCATTTATATTACGTGGGATGCTAATTTTATGTTTCTGGTCCCATCACGTCCAAAGATGTAGTGACTGTGCATATTTTTTGACATTGTATAATTCAAATTGAGTTTACGTATTGCAGTATTGATTCATTCTACTTCTTCTGAAATTTAACACTTATAGAAAAGCAATAACTAATTGGTGTGAAAAAGTCATTTAGGTAAACAATTTATTGATACTGTCTTGTAAATAGCTTATATCCTCACTACTATGTAAGTAGTAGAGGGTGGGTAAATGGACCCAAGCTTTTACCGGGTGGAACTATAGACCCAAACGGGATTTTAACATGGGGCCTCTACAGGCCCAAACGGGAATGGACTATGGGGCCGCTACAGGCCCAAACCGGAAAAGGAACTGGAAAAGGAAACAAGGGAGGAAGGGATAGAAGTATCGCAATAATGAAAATTAATATTTTTTTGTGAAATGAGTGGCCCTGAAAAGGGCCGTTGGTTTGTTTTTTTTTTGGTTTTAGCATTACATCTCCTGTAGGGTCTTCTTTTTCGGAGACTTCTACGGACTTCCGGACCGTACATCAAGACACGCTTTAAACATCCTTGTCTTTCGATATAAATACGTCTCTTCTATGGCGGTCTCTGTGATCTTCGTGATGGCCCATGAAGCTTTTACATACATGGGATAGTCTGGGTCAAACAACATCCCCGATACAATAGTCGATGACTCAACGCTAGTCCACATTTTTCTTCTTTGGGAGTGGTCTTGGAGAAAACCGGTGAAGCTCTACGAGACAAGCAGTTGTATATATACCCTATGCTCGGATTGAAATGAATTGAAATGAACTACCAATCCAAGTGCGCGTTACAAGTGGGTTTGTTTTTCTTCCAACGGGAAGAGAGCAGGGTGTTACGTCATTTTGGGTATAAAGGCATCACAGCGTTCGTAGGGTTTTTACTTTTTGGACAGCCGAATGGAGACCGCAAAGACTACTATGTATTCGGGTGAGCCCGCAACGACCAATGCCGTGTTGAACTTAAAACCAGAAGATTTTAATTTAGATTTTGGGGATTTTCTGTCTGAAGAAGTTATGCCTGAAACTACCATGACTGCTGCTGCTATACCACTAGCCTCTTTGCATGTCATCGAGGATTTAAAAAAGAGACAGCAAGAAGAAATGGAAATTTTTTTAAAGCGGCAGAGAGAAGCCGAAGAAGTGTTTCTTCAACAAGAAGAGGAAAGGAGAAAGCAAGAAGAAGAACTAAGAAAGTTAGAAGAGGAGAAGAGTGAAGCACCGAAAGAAGAGAGCGATGAAGATAAAACGGTGAGTCTACTCCAAGACATTTTATCAGAGTTAAAACATCTAAGAAAGCTGTATGAGTATTCTTTAACTCAGCCTCAGCGAAAGAGACCATCACGGGCCAAACATGCTAAACCCATCACTACTACTACTAGTGAGATGCTACCACCACTACCACCACCACCACCACCATTCACTACTACTACTACCACCAAAGCAGCAGCAGCAGCAGGAGGAGGAATAGGACTGGGTCGTGAAAAAGGATTAAGACAGTTGAAGTTGATCATGTCCAGTCCATTAGTCGGTTTAACAAAAACAAACACCCCAACGGTCCTTTTCAGGGCCACCCAGATCTCTAGAAAAGATCATCATTCCATTTGCCAAATCAAGTAAAACTTTAAAACCCATTCATTGGTTTTGTGTAAGAGTGAGTGCGTGCGTGCGTGCATCCATAGTCTAAATAACAAAAAACACAAAGACACTTACTTTTTTTCCATTCTGGTCTATTCTCTTTTTTTTACAATCAACATAACACCACACTAAAAGAAAGTTCATTGTTCACTGTATGTCTCTCTTGTTCATCTTGAATTTCTTCATAGGAATCAAGGGTTCTTTTTCTACTTCTTCATTCTCACTGTCTTCCAGTCGTCTAGCTTTCTTGCTTTTCTTGACGATAGGTTCTTCTTCTTCTTCTGGGACTGAAGATCCAAAATTCATCACCAAAATAGAACACGTTCAACAATCCAACGAAAAGTTTGTCATCACGGATGGAAAGGCTACACTTCACGTGACTCACGTCTCCCCTCCTCGAGGGAGCGGACGAAGTAGGAAAGTGTTACTGGTGGACGACATTCGCAGTACTAAACACAATATAGTTTAATCCGACAATGCACAAGACCAGATGTGCTTGGCCCGGGCCATCGTGGTGGGGCGAACGTATGCCAACAAGAACGAGACCTCAGAATGGAAAAGAGCCTGCAAGAACATTCGACGATCGGACAGACCACAACAACGAAAAGAAGCAGAACTCCTGTTACGACAAGCAGGCATCCCCAAAGAGACCGTGTGTGGCATTTCTCAAATGCAGCAACTTCAAGATGTCTTGGCTCCTGGCTACACCTTGAAAGTACATCCTCAAGAAGTGCGCGGAGCTCTACTGTTTCGAGGCCACGATTTCCCCGAAGGAAAATACATTCACGTGTATTACCATCGGGAACATTTCGATGCCATCACCAGTATCACAGGATTTCTGGGACACTCTTACTACTGCGAGAAATGTGACAAAGGATTTAACAATCGAGAGCGACACAATCATTGAGGTGAGAGATGTCGGTGCTGTTTAGTGGCCAAACCATGCCTTCCTGAACAACACGTCCATTGTGAGACGTGTCGACGAACTTTTGTCAGTCCCTCTTGTTACGAACAGCATCGCAGGACACAAGGACACCAACAAAAATGTGCTTGTGACTTATTGAAATTGTGCTCTACGTGTGGACAACTGATTGAAACCAACGACCCCAAGAGACACGTTTGTGCCGGAAAGAAAAGATGCCGCTTTTGTGAGCAGATGGTGGATTATGATCATCAATGTTTCATGCAAGAAAGAATTAAAGACGGATCAGAACAAGAAGAAGAACAAGAACCAAGTGGATTTCATCTTTTTTGATTTTGAATGCATGCAAGAAACGGGCATTCACATTCCCAATTTCTGCGTGGCTCATCGGGCTTGTGAGAAGTGCATCCAAGAATCTATCCATTTTCACTGTCCTCATTATAGTAGGATTCCAGGAGTACGTGAAAAAATCTTTCGCGGTGCCAACACTTTGCCCGAGTTTGCTGAATGGATTTTAGACCCCACCGACGATACTTGGAGCGAAGAGGACATTCAACGTTACGGAGACTGTCATCGCTATGCGACCGTCATAGCTCACAATTTCTCGGGATACGATGGGCAGTTTTTGTTAAGATATTATTCGCAACAAGGTACTGAATGTCCTAAAGTCACCGGGAACGGAAACAAACTCATTTACATCCAAGTGGGACAAGTGCAATTCAAAGATTCCATGAGTTATTTGGCCATGCCTTTTAGTCGAATACCAAAAACATTTGGCATGACAGAAATGGCCAAAGGATATTTTCCTCACTTCTTCAATACGGAAGCCAATCAACACGCCCTGCTACCGCATTTGCCTGACGTGAACTGTTACGACTCCGACGGAATGCGCCCCGAACACCGAGAACACCGAGAAGCCTTTCACGCTTGGCACCGCGCTCACCAGTCAGAACCGTTTGACTTCCAAGAAGAAATACTCAAGTACTGTCGATCTGACGTGGACATTTTGCGCCGTTGCTGTGGAAAGTTTCGACAGTTATTTCTAGATCACGGAGACATCGATCCTTTGAAGGAAGCGTCCACCCTACCTAAAGCCTGTGCCTTAGTGTATACCAAAAACTTCATGCCCGAGAACGAACTAGCCATCATAGACTCCAACACGTCTCTCTTTACCAGTCGTCAATACTCGGCCAAAGCTTTGCGTTGGCTCCATTACTTGTGCCAAAAAGAAGACAAATGGATACAACATGCCAGAAACGGAGGAGGAGAAAAGAAGATTGGATCTTATTCCGTGGATGGTTGGGATTTAGAAAACCCGCACACGGTGTACGAATTTCAGGGTTGCTTGTTTCACGGATGCCCTACCTGTTTTCCTAAACGAAACATGAAAAGTCCTTTTTCAGACTCCACCATGGAACAGTTGTACGAACACACTTACCAACGACGAATCAACTTAGAAAGTCAAGGATACCAAGTGGTAGAAATGTGGGAGCACGAGTACGATCGCCGTTTGAAAACCGATCCCGAATTTAGGAGTATCGCCGAAAGTTACGACGTGACCGACATCGAACCTTTGGATCCGCGCCACAGTTTATTTGGAGGACGAACCAATGCCACTCGCTTGCTGTACGACGTAGACGAATCAAGAGGAGAAGAAATCAAGTACATCGACGTGTGTTCGTTGTATACCTTGGGTGTGCAAATACAAACGATTTCCAACCGGACACCCAGAAATCTTGACAGAACACATCGACGTGGAACACATTCGTCAATACGAAGGATAAATCAAATGTAAAGTCTTACCTCCGACCCACTTGTATCATCCCATCTTGCCTCATCATTGCCAAGGAAAACTGATGTTTTTTATGCCGTACGAGTGCCGAAACATGCAACCAAGATCACCCCTGTGACCACACGGAGGAAGAACGCGCTTTGACAGGGATGTGGGTCAGCGCCGAATTGTTTCGGGCTCTGGATCGAGGATACCGTTTGTTGAAAGTGTACGAAATATGGCACTTTCCAACCACAGCACAATACCAAAAGGACGACACCTCGAATCCAGGCATTTTCTCGGGGTACGTTAACCAATTTTTTAAACTGAAACAAGAAGCCAGCGGCTATCCCTCGTGGTGTGAGACTCCCGAAGACCAAGTCAAATTCAAAGAAGTGTACCGTGAAATCGAAGGGATCACTTTAGAAGACGTAGACAAAAACGAAGGAAGAAGATCGTTTGTCAAAGTCATGCTCAATTGCTTGTGGGGAAAAATGGCACAAGGTACGATCTTACCCAAGACGGAATACTTGACCGATCCTTATCGCTACTTAAAATTGGTGGACAACAAAAGTGTACTAGTCAAACACGTCGAAATCGTCCGTGATGATTTGATCTTAGTCAATTTCGAAGAAGAAAGCAAGTTTGTACAGCCCGACCATTTTAGCAACGTGGTCATTGCAGCTTACGTGACAGCCCATGCTCGCTTGAAGTTGTACGACGAAGCTTTAGAAGTCTTGGGAGATCGTGTCCTGTACTTTGACACCGAGAGTTGTATCTACATCCATCGACCCGGTTGCCCACACCCTACCATCCAAGGAGATCGTTTAGGAGCCTGGATGGACGAGCACCCTCAAGACACCATCCAGAGTTTTGCCAGCGGTGGGCCTAAAAATTACGGCTACCGATTCCGAGACCCACAAGGCCAACTGCACACCCAATGTAAAGTCAAAGGATTCACCCTAAACTATCGAACCAGCCAAGTGGTCAGTTTTGAGGTTTTGAAAAATGCTTTGCTGTCTGGACAAGTGGAAGACTTTCGAGTGCAAACGTTAGAACCTCACAAGATCGTACGGCTACCTAATCACCAAATCGTCAGTCGTCCTTTACAAAAAGTTTACCAAATCGTGTACCAGAAACGAGTGAGACTTCCAGACCACACCACTTTGCCTTACGGACACGACAATCTGCAGTATAAAAAAGGGACCCCTTGAACAGAAAGATACCAAGATTGACGATGACTTCAACACCGTGTGATGAACCCACTACAGACCTCAAGTTGAAAGAATACAAAGTTCCCGTGGTCTTGCCTGACTATTGTGATTGTGCCAGTCGCTTGAACACGCTTAAAAAATGGCCTAAATGGAATGGATTACCCACTTCCAGTTCTTTAGCCAGAGCAGGATTTGTCTACTTTGGACAGGGAAGCGAAGTGCAATGTTTCAGTTGTGGTGCAACTATTCGCATGGACCCTAAAGATTCAGCTATCCTGGAAGATGCCAGATGGGTTCCAAACTGTGCTTACCTTTCTTTGGTGTTTCCACAATGCAAACAGTACCGTTCTTCAGTATAAAAAGGGGACCACTTTCAAGCCTAACCATTCATTCCGATTTTCAACGTTGACCGAGCAAGATGATGAATACTCATGCCACCCACCCACCGAGTGAGAAATCTAGTGTGAACTCCAAGTGCAATCACGACTTGGAGTGCGATGCGGTGCCATGCGACGAGACAGATGCCGTACGATTTGACATCAGCGATGCTGCTGTGCGTGTGCCTCACCATACCTCTAGAGATGCAGGACGCCCTCTCTTCTTTTTTGGGGGTTCTAAACGTACCTGTGAATGTCATCCCTACAGGGGTAAAGAATTGACGATACCTGTGGCTTTGACTGGCTATTCCAAGTTTGAAAGTCGACTCCAGACGTTCAAAGACAAGTGGCCTAAATATATACTACAAGCAACTACTCCCAAAGCTTTAGCCAGATCTGGATTTATCTACTTGGGAGAAGGAGATAAAGTTCAGTGTTTCAGTTGCGGTGTGAGACTTCACCAATGGGAGCCTAACGACTCGGCTTACATCGAACATGCTAGATGGTCTCCGCACTGTCAGTACTTGCCTTTAGTTGCCTCAGAAGAGTACACGTACGATGAGCCAGATACCAAGAAGTAACATGTCGGATGATACTTTACAATGGTACATTCGAGGTTTACCTTGGAGCTGCGAGAACGCATTTACCAGTATTTTGTCACCAACAAGCCTAGTTTAGAAGACCGCATTCGTGGTTTGCCTTTGGAGCTGCGAGTACGTATTTACAGAGAGTTTGTCCAGATACAAGTGAAACGCAAACTCAAAGTCATTTCTCGATTTTTAAGCTATGCTTACTTCCAAACTGTAAGAAGAAAGATTCTGGGTAAAACCTTTCATAGTAGAATCCCGGGAATAGACTATCACAAAAGATCCCAACCTTGGGAACCTGGATATAAAAACCCACAATGCCAGGACTGTGGTCTACACTCGTGAAACGTATTCCGTGGAAGGAAGTCAACGATCGTGTTCAGACTTTAGAGGATTATAAACACTTGATACAAGAACTGTTTCCATTGAATTTTGGACGCTATGCGGTGTGTGTGTTAGTGACTACCTTTCTTGGATTTCGTTTTCCAGGACATTCGTTGTGGAGTATTTTGACCATTGTTTGTCTTGGATTATTTTTGACGACCCGTGGTTGTTTTGGACTATTTTGATGAACCATCAAAAACACGACCATTCATGCTTTATCGGTACACGAAAGACAAATTGTACTCAAAGTGTTGTGAGTGGTGATGAATACGAGTGGGGTACCTCCGTGTGAAGAAGACATTTGTCAAACTTTATCTACCCTTCATACGTTTCAAGAAGTGTGTATTGCTAGTGAGTTACACCAACAACTTTACGCTTGGAAAGATGTACGTGACTGGAAAAGTATTGGTTTCGATGCTTGGCTACAAGAAGTGGCCCAGTTTGCCAAAGATCTGGCATGTCACTAAGTTTCCTAAAGTGAACCACTTGAAATCCAAGTCAAAAACGACCTTAGAAACAATCCTCTAAGAACCTGACACAGAGAAAGACCACACCGTCGTCGTCCAAATACAACCCCCTGAGGAACACCCCCCTCCTTTCCGTCAGAGACATTTCATTCTTCTACCACCACCACCTGAACAAAGACGACCAGAAGAATACCCCCAGTGCCTGTGCCTTCCATTCCTAGGACAGTGTTTTGTTCTTATTGTACATTGACTTGTTTATATAGAACTTTAATTCTTTTAGTGGTACCCTTAATCTTGTACCTGACCATTTTTGCGATATGCGTTTTTGTCCTTCATGTCTTGAAAATTACGACGACGGACAATAGTCACCACAACAACAGCCAACACCACGGTAGTACGACCAACGCCAGTCCACCTTCTTTCAGTCACCATAATACCACTCCTCTTTTGGAACCGCTTGAACATCATTTGAACTCGAGTGATTCCTCGGAGAGCAAAACTTTGGACCTACTATGAATGACCAATTTTATTTAACTTTACCCAGTGACAGTTCCATGGATGTGTTTCCCAACAACGTCTTATGTTGTTTCACCACCAAATTACCTCAGTCCATTCAATTGGGAATTGGCTTTGGTAGAAATCATTCATCCTACACAAATCACAAACATCGACGAAGGTCAAAACATGTTCATCGTGGATATCTTGAACAAAGAGGTGTTAAATTACTTGAACATACATGATAATCCTAAAACTAGAATTTACACAAACAAAAAGCTCCTATCTTGGCGATCTATACCATGCATATTTCTGTGGGCAATTATTTTAGTGCTCAACATTTCGGTGGATTCGATTGCAGCCGTCTTCGACGCCCAATTTGACAAGGCCTTAATGAGTGTCAAAAAAATGGCAAAGATCAGTTACCATCCTGTGGCACGCCGTCTCGTCATGGAATTTTTGGACAACAAAGACTCACCCTTGCAGGAAGACAACACCATAATCATCACTTTTTCTCCTGGGTTGTATGCTATTTTGGGTGGAAATAAATTGGTTCCCAATAAAAAAAGTCCAAAACAAAGAAGATTTCGGAGCAGCTTTTAAACACCCTATCGAATTGAACGTTGGACTGAATTTAATGTTTGTGTACTCGGATGTGGTGGAGTACAACGTGGTGAGACACATATCCGCTCCGTTACTGAGAGTCATTCCTTTCAAAGCAGATTCTTCCGTCGCCGCGTACGAAGAAAGTGGAAACACGTATCACGTTCACCGTGAATTTGTACATCCTCATTATGTTCCAGTCAGTAAATCATATTTTGACAGTGTCAACATTAGTATAAAAGTATATTTGGGACAAAGTGTGCCATTCATTGACAAAGGAAAAGTCACGGTGAAACTACATTTTCGAAAAAGGTTCTCCAGCGAATTGTAACAAAAAATGTATCCAGTGTACCGAGGAGTGGCTCGACAACGAGGACATAGTTTAGGAGATATGTTATGATCGGCTTTTCGGACGGTAGCCCCTATTTTGAAACCGATGGTGACTCGAGGATTGCATGCCTTAAAAGATGCCGCTTTGACGCAAGGAAAAGAATTTTTGCAAAACGTCCTCATCGACAAACAAAATCCCAAGGAAGCCTTTATGAGAGCAGGAAAAAATGTGTTGATGCACACTGGCAAAGATCTTTTGGGTCTTCGAGAGAATCCTATAAATTCACTTCACGCTTCTGGCCCTGGCATTACTTCTTCCTCCACTTCACAGCAAGGACAAGGCAGAAAGAGACGACGTCGAAATCCCTTCAGAGCTCATAAAACACACGGTGGTGTTCCAAAAAAGAATAAGAAAAGAAGAACCGTCAGAGAATTAGACGTGTTTGATTACTAAACCTTTTTGAAAATGATGCACCGAGATTCTTGCGAATGTACCAAGTCATAACTGGATCTGTTTACCATGCCTCTCACCATGATGACGATGCAAGAATCTCATTGGGTGGAATTTCATCCTGTATCGTCTTTGACGGATTCAGCTCCTATCGAATTTGAAATCAAAGGACAAACCGAAGATTACATCGATCTGAATAACAGTTACTTGTGCCTGAAACTCCAAGTGCAAACGGCGGCCGGCGGCAATCCTGCGGGCGATGCCAGAGTGGCTCCCGTCAATAATTTCTTGCATTCTTTGTTCAGCGGAGTAGATTTGTACTTGAATAACAAACTGGTTAGCGGCAGCATGGATACTTACCCTTACCGTGCTTACTTGGAAAATCTCTTGACGTACGGAAAAGAAGCCTAGAACACTCATCTGGATGCTTCGGTGGTCTGGAAACCTGACACCTCGGGAAAGTTCAACGTGACAGAATTGGCTGTAGCGGCGGCTGGTGATGTAGCAGCAGACCCGAAAAATGTGGGATTTAACGAGCGTCGAAAGAAAATCTTAACAGGGCGTAGTTTAGAACTGACGGATCGTTTGCATTTGGACATGTGGTTGCAAGAGAAGTATTTGTTAAACGAAGTGGATGTACGTCTGAGACTGAATCGCAGTAGTGCCGCCTTCCATTTGTTGGCTCATGGTGGCGAGTTCAAAACCAAAATCGAAGAAACCAGACTTTACGTGCGCCGTGTGGAAGTCTTACCTAAAGTAGCCAACGACATCAGTCAAACGTTGAGCAGAACCACCGCCAAGTATCCTGTGCGACGCATGGAAGTGAAAACATTTACCATTGCCGCTGGAGCCCAATCCAAAGTCGAAGATCACGTCTTCCAAGGACAGCTTCCCAAACGTTTGCTGATTGGTATCGTCAGAAATTCAGCCTTCAACGGAGCCTTCGGTGAAAATCCGTTCCAGTTTTATCACTTCAACGTCAAAAAGATAGAAGTCAGTCGAGATGGTCAGATATTGTGTACCAGACTTTTCGAACCTTTGGCGTCAACGCGAAAAATTACTTGCGCTCTTACTTGAGCCTGTATGAAACCACGGGACAGTTAGGTACCAACAGCAGCCACGGCATTTCGTACGAGGATTATGCAGGAGGGTATACGTTGTGGGGATTTGATTTCACTCCGGACCAAGGCAGCGACGAAGGACATTTCCACCCTATAAAATCAGGCCAACTTCGTGTGGAAATTCAGTTTTCAGAACCTCTACCTGTATACAACACAGTGAACGTCGTCTTGTATGCAGAATTTGATAATACTCTAGAGATCAACAGTTTGAGAGAAGTGATTCTAGACTATTAGAAAAAAGATGCAACACGAAGAACCTATGGAAATAGATAATGATGAGGGATTTTGTGAAGCACAACAGTCACAAATCACTGATGATGACGGGTTGATTCATCCAGAACTTCCAAAAGAAGAAGAGAAAAATAGTGTTTCCCAGTTTATTGGATTTATTTCTCGATGGCCAGAACAAGAAAAACATTTAGTCTCCTGTTATGCGAAGGAATTGACTGAAAGAATTAACACCCTGACCCGAGAACGTTGTCATGGATGTCAAATCGATCATCCCAGTCAGAAACAACACGACAAATGTATGATGATGACGGTTGAAAAAAAATTGGATGAATATTTGGAGGAGGCCTGGTCTCAGATCTCGGAAGAAAAGGTGTTGAGACAATGGTATAAAGACTTGCAGGATTCTTCTTCACCTCCACTCACTCCTCTGGAGATCAAACGCATTGAAGCTCTCTTGCAACAGAGTACAGAAACTATCCGCAGTGAATCATCGTGGAATTACTTGACAGATCAATTCAAATTTACAGTCAAGTGTTAATTGATGACTTAATATTTCCTGTGAAAAAGATAAGCAAGTTGAACGAAGCTATAGTGAACATGCAGAGGGTGAAGCATCATTTGCTTCAGAACAACCCAGAGAGAAAGACGATGATCTTCCTACAAATGGCTCATGATCTGGTGGAAGAAGTCCTGAGGGAAGAAATCATCAGGGACAGAACGGAATGGGAGGAGAGACAAAGACTGTAGCAACAGCAGCAAAGACAACAACAACAACAACAACAGCAGCTACAACTCTTGCAGTCCATGAAACTACCCGACTGAGAAGTCAGTTGCAAAATGGATTGCGATGAGTTTGCCTTCTCTTTCACCAGAAAGAGAGCTTGTCCAACAGCAGCCACGAGACCTGTGGCCAAACGTGGCCGCCCTGCTGCGGCTGCCGCTACCGCTACTAGAAGTTAAACATAACTTCTTAACCCTAACGGTCCTTTTCAGGGCCACCCAGATCTCTAGAAAAGATAACTACTCTCACATTGCCATATGTGTATGATTGTATGTTTGTATTTACCCACTTCAAAAATTCCCTTTCTTCCCAAAAAATGTTTGTATAGAGTGTGTTTGTGGTGTGTGTTGGATAAAAAAAAATATCAAAAAGGATGGTGTGGTGTGTGTTTGATTAAAAAATAAAAAATAAAAAATGAATGGTGTGGTGTGTGTTGGATAAAAAAAAACACAAAAAGGATTGTGTGGTGTGTGTTTAATAAAAAAAATTGTATGTAGGGTGTGTGTATGTGTTTTTATCAAAAGGTGTTTCTTTTAGGTCCGCGCACTTGGTCTGTGTTTTTTTTAGGGTAAGGGGTGATGAAGTGCAAAATCCGCGAAGCATAGAATGACGTCATAGGGATGACGTCAGACGTAGGTAGTGTGGGTGATGTTTTTTTGTTTGGAAAGGGATGTTTTCCTTCACGTCCGCGCTTCTAGTATATTAAAACAACACCTTCCCTAGTCGAGCTACCCACGTTTATCTATCAACATGGAGAAACGATAAATGATTGGACAGATTAGAGTGTATTTAGAGGTGGCCTGGCACCTCCTCCATGAAGTGGAGAAGAGGGAGGAGGAGGAAAAAGAGAAGAAGGAACCGATCAGACCCCACCTGATGATAGAGGAAAATTGGGAGTCTGAAGCAACCCGTCCTCCGTCGGCCTTCACAGCTCCAAAATGTAAACAGAGTAAAGAAACATGGAGTGGGAGCGGTCCCGCGTGTCGGGCCAGACCAGGGAGGTGCCCGCACCTCTAGATACACTTTAAAAACCAAACGGCCCTTTTCAGGGCCGCCCATTAATCAAGAAAAAGATTAATTTTCATATGATTACCATATATAGGTGTGTTTGTGTATGTTTGTGTGTTTTGTCTTTTCCCCACTCCAAAAAAACCCAAAATTCCCATTCCCTTGTATGTGTTTGTAGAATGTGTTTGTATAGTGTGTGTATGATAACAAATTAAAGAAAAAATAAATAAAAAAGGATGGCGTGTTTGTATGTTTTGATTAAAAAATAAAAAAATAAAAAAGGATGGTGTGGTGTGTGTTTGTTTGTGTTTGATAAAAAAAATTATGTTTTGGAAAAATTTATGTTTTCCTTCACGTCCGTGCTTCCAACATATAAAGCGGCGCCTTCCGCAGTCGCGCCATTCACACTTTAACAACAAGAATAATGAATACTATTGAATTATTGCAGGAAGCCTGGGATGTGATGGTGGGTGTAGAGTCCTTGATGGAAAGGATGGAGTGTTGGTGGAGATATCCTGCCACCAAGCCATACGTCACCAGCCAACTAGCGGCTCTCACTTCAGCGAGGAGGCTGGTGAAGGATGTCTTGGTGGAGGAATCCTTGTCGTGTGGGCTTTATCAAGTCGGCCCTAGACTTACTGGATGGAGTGGAATAGTTCCTAAACAAAGTTCAGGAAGATTGGTGGTTGTATCCATCCCCCAGTAACGTCAGGCGCGAAGAGGTAAATCTTCACATGACAAAGTTATTGTTAAAGAAAGTTTTGGAGAAAGAAGTGGCCCACATTAAGATCTTGTGGGCCCTGGAACGAAGTCAAAAGGAGCAAGCCAGGAAAGAAAAGGAATTTCAACGCCTGAACTTAAACTGGATGAAAATCCAGGATAAGTTCAGACGAATGGGACATCCCGACTGGCTGCCGGATTCTTCACCAGCACTCCAAAAGAAGAAAAAGACTCACACCTTCCTAGGCTTCCTCACTCAATGTTGGAGGAAAAAGTAATCCTCTCCAACGGCCCTTTTCAGGTCCACCCATTTCGCAAGAAAAGATTAATTTTCATTATTGCCATACTTCTATCCCTTCCTCCCTTGTTTCCTTTTCCCGTTCCTTTTCCTGTTTGGGTCTGTAGAGGCCCCATAGTCCATTCCCGTTTGGGCCTGTAGAGGCCCCATGTTAAAATCCCGTTTGGGTCTATAGTACCACCCGTTAAAAGCTTGGGTCTATTTACCCACCCTCTACTACTTATGTATTTAGCGTTGGCTGTATGTGGAACACAGTACATTCAAATTTAATCCAGGAACGAACTTAAATATTCTAGTGCCTACATTACCTCGATAAATTTAGTTCCTTTTCAGCCCTAAAATATGTTTAAATATCGTATTTTACACTTGGTTATTTGGCAAAAAATGCCTTTTTTAAATAATATTTAGATTGGTTTAGAATTATGCTGATTTGGTGCCTTGCATGCGTAACAAGTATTTTGGGACAAATATTTTGCTTGTCAACACGTGCTATCATCTTGTCAACACGTGCTGTCATCTTGTCTACACGTCCTGTCATCTTGTCAACACGTCCTGTCATCTTGTCAACAGGTCCTGTCATCTTAATTTAACGGAAGTCTTGATTAATTTAAATTATGTTTAAAGAGAAAAACTATTATTACGCGGCGTCATTTATTATTTTAGTTGCTGTACCTGACGGAATCGCAGTAGATGCATTATCCAGACTCCTGTTTTACACAGACACAGGAAATGATATAATTGCTGCCATCAGTTTTGACGGGTTTATACGGAAGACAGTTATCAACAGCAGTTTGGACGAACCACGAGCCATTGCAGCAGATCCATTAAATGGGTACTGATTGTTTCTGTCTTTTGGGGATAAATCACGGAAACTGTCTATACATATGTGTTTGTGTAATTTTCAGTTGAGCAAAAATGCCCGTTCGCTTTGAAATATCAGGCGGGTTGGTTTGTAAACATGAAAAACAGTGCTAAAATCTTAGCCATCCACTCAGAGTGAGGTTGGAACTTGGCTAAGGGATATAGAAGGGGGAATAACTAAATTGCCCTTTTCCAGCTTCAAAGTTCTGGATTTTTGTCACGTATGAAAGATTTTTTTTTACTTTATGCAGTCTGTGTTAAAATAGTCTTACACCAATAGTCCCTTATTTTTGAAAAAAAAGCAAAGAAAACCAAATGAACTAGTTTGTAAAACTTTTAGTGGCATGTTGAATGACAAGATTAATTCTCTTAATAAACCAATTTTATGTACACGAGTCTAGCATAATTGTTATTGCGGGAAAGTTTAGATAAAACTGGATGTGAATCTGTTTTCTTCTTTTTTTTTATCAAGCCCTTATAAAAGTTATTATATTTCAAAGATTTTTAGCTCGCCTGGGCGTAATGCTAAGCGAGCTTATGGTATGGCCCTGCGTCTGTCCGTCAGCAACTGACTGTTACCATTCATGAGACAATATTTCTGATCCGATTTTGATCAAACGTGGAATATGGGCTTATATCGTCAAAATCTCGGATGATCAAGCATCTGATTGGTTGAACTTGTTCACGCTCTGGCAGCCATATTTCTATTCCGATTTTCATCAAACTTGGATTATGGGTTATATCATCAAGACCCCGAAAAGGTCGATAATGAGCGAGATCCACACATATTAATCAGGTTATCTTGTATACGATTGGCTAAACTTGTTACCAAACTGAAGGTCATATTTCTGATCTGATTTTGGTCAAACTAAGAATGTCACTAAGATATCAGACAGATTGGATAATGAGTGAGATTCAAGTATATCAATGAATTGGTTTTTCATATGACTGGCTGGACTTGTTACCATTCTGGAGGTATTTTTTTTTCTGGTTTGATTTTGTTAAAACTTGTAGAATAAGCTTATGTTATCAAAATCTTGTAAAAGTTTCCTAATTGGCGAGATAGAGCATTATTACTGAGGTGGTCATGCATCTGTATGGGTGATCTTGAAACCACTCTAGAGACCATATGTCTGGTCCGATTTCGATCATATTTGGTAAATATGCTTATGTCAGAATGTTGAATGAGTTTTATTATGAGCGAAGCCATCTGATTTCGATAAAACCTTGTAAATAGGCTTATTTCATCAATATATTGGATTAGTTTGATTATTAGCGAGAGGTGCTCATATCAATGATACCTCTTATCTATTGAAAAAATGTCTATCAGACTATAGTAAAATAGGTAAACTCGACATGATATAAAAGTTCGGAAATATTTTGTGTTCTTAAGATGCTAATATTTTTCCAGATAGTTTCTTTCTGATACAAACCTGAAATTAAAGTAAGGATTACTATGATACTATACGTAGCAACTTTACTGATCAACTCCACTCCGCTTCTCACCTGTGCTAAGGACCTACGTAACGGAGACAAGCAGAGTGAAGTTGGTCAGGGTACCTGGGTATGTCATACGATGAATACTGTTGAGTGTACTCGATACTTTTTTTTTAAACACGAATTTTGGTCCAATTTTTAAAAATATTTATAACCACAAATTGGCCTCGCAATCCTACATTTTACTGTGTACCTGTGACATATGTTTCTTGTCCAAACTCGTTATTAATTAATTGACTAATTAATTAACTAGCTGACTAAACTACATTTTTCCAATTATTATTTTTTCAAGGATAATATATTGGACTGACTGGGGGAGCAATGCTAAGATTGAGAAGTCCAACTACGATGGTACAAATCGACAGGTGCTTATCAGTACTGGAGTTGTGTGGCCTAATGGCCTGGCTGTAGACATTCAAGGTTTGTAATTACTTTTACATTTCAAATTTTGTATATATATATATATATATATATATATATATATATATATATATATATATACCTTTCCAGTGGACAGTTGTTCCATATTTACCTCCATCTGTCCGCTACGTGTCAATTCACGCGTCCGCCATTAAGGTACTGATTAGAGGTACTGATTCTACATATACCTGACATGAGAAACCCTGAATAAAACAGGACATGCCGCAATCAATTCCATATTTCTTTATTGCTATAAACCAATTTTATTTCCGCATAAATCTTCGAATGTATACTCTCAAAAACCTCAGAAAACAGCTACATCAGAATGTAAGTAAAAACAAAAAATACACATTACTCAGGATACTTGTGCTCACAAAATTAAGGTTCTTATTTCTGAAAAATTATCGCGCAGGCAAATTGAGCAATTACTATCCATTTAATTTAAATGAATAAAGAAATCGCATTTAAAAGAAGTTGGCCAATTTTAACTTGCAGAGGAATTCTGAAATTTGACAAATTATATGTAAAAGAAATGAGAACGATGCTCAAGTAATTGGAAAATAACCCATTTGATACATTTGATAGTTTTATTGTTTACATTTCTGATATGTAATCACAAACTAGAATATATATATATATATATATATATATATATATATATATATATATATCTATATATATATATATATATATGTATATATATATACACTTATGAGCAGTATGATTACTTGAAAATTTAAAAAAGCACTTACTATAATATAATAGTTTCGAGAAACAAAAATATTTGAAATGTGAGCTTATTTTTACGATTTTGTAATATAAGTAGTTTTTAGGAAGAAGTAACATTTTTATTTCATACTGTTTAATAACCTTTATAATTACTAATTCAATATATGAATTCGATTACAAAATGAGAAAAAGGATCGCACAGATGTAACTTAAGTCTTTGATAGGCAAATTCGTTTATTGCTTTTAAGTATTCAGGGCATTTACAAATTTAACATACATCGACATAGTGATAGAATTGAATTTAGTTATCAACTAATTAATGTAATTTAGTTTGAAATTAATAAGTTTTTAATTAATTATCTATGTGTTTTATTTATCGGTATATATAATTCAAATATGTACCTACATATGTGATATTCTCACAAAAATGTGTGAGAATAAGTGAATTAAAAATATATGAGCGAAAGTGACGGTAGGAAAAAAAATACCTATTTTAGTTCATGTGATTGATAAGGACCAAAAAGTTTAATAAAACATTTCTTTTGAAGACAATTTGATAAAATAAATTCAGACTATGAAATAAATAACTGAGGAAAATGAGAATTATACCATGAATTACAACATCGGGATAAAAACGAACCAATTATACAAAATTACACAGGAAAATTTCAACAGTATAACAACAATGAAACTTTAGGGCAATCAATTCGCTAAATATTGTTTTCACAGCGATGCATTGTTAACCTAAATGCTTGTGAAAATAAATAATATTTACAGTAAATGTGAACGAATATAGCTTCCATACAATACAGAGCACTGGGCGATATCAGTACCGTAATGGCGGAATGTCACGTGATACACATATGGTTGCGCCCTTTACAACCGTAATGGAAATCTCTATATATATATATACCAAAGACACTGAAGTAGTAACTACGTGTTTCTGTTGGTTTTCGTGTCTGATTGGCTCTAATTTCTTCAAACACTTTGATCAATAGTTGCGACTGGTTGACATATGAAGCCAATACCAAATAACCCGATATATTTCGCATGCTCGTGACGTGCGATGGCTAAATTGTTAATATAATTATGATAATTTATTGTATTATCCACGTAAAATAGAATAAAGTTTTAAGAAAACAAAAACAGTGATACAGATAAATAAAACTATGGCCTCAAGATGCATACTTTGAAAACATGTTACAGCTGGAGTTATGTATTGGTGTGACGGAAGCACTGGCGTTGGAAAGATAGAGAGAGCTAATGTAGACGGATCGAATCGCCAGGTACTGTACTCGACACTTGGAGGACATTTCTTCGGGATAGACGTATACCAATCCTACCTGTTCTTCACAGACTGGTCTGAGAGGTATGATCAAACAGTTTCATTTTGGCGCAGCCTGGTATATCGGATCCCTGTCCTATTGTCAGTTGATACTAAAATGGTGTAGCGTTCCGGTCTACATTTTGCCGATTCATTGAAAGATGCTCCACACTTTTCTCAGAGGACTGTGGGTCTTAAATTCTCCTGGACAAATGTTCCGCAAATGTTTGATAATTTTGTGGATCATCCAACCCTTTATATCATAATATATTCACCAAAATTTTACATTTGAATTGATAATTATCGGGTTAATAGTGAAGATTTAATATTAAAATCATACAATTTTATGTATACTTTTACATTTTAAAATTGCATAAATAGGAGAACTGTACCGTCATATTTATCCGTTGGGTCTAATTAGGCATATATCACTACCTTATGTTGTTCCCATCTTTCCAAAGCTTTCACTTTAAGCCCTTTGACAGTATGAACCTTTCGTCCTGAGTGATCAAACCTTAAATGTTCATAGAAAGAGGATCACATCAGTATTGGCATGATCGTCGTCACTGTCAATAATATACATGTAATTATGTTTATTCTTCAGGTCTGTGATGAGGATTGGTACAGACGGGAGTGGCCTTACTACTGTTGGTCCCGCCACTTTTCTACGCTTAAATGATATACATGTACACAAAAATGGATATGTCCCTCAAGGTATAGATGGATCAATTACAATATAAACTGAAAAGAACGAAACATCAGTAAACTAAAATCACATTCAAACTGAAATAGTTTTCTGCTCATAAAATTTTCCCTTTCAATAAAATTAACTCAGCAATTCAAAAATTTCAAATTTTAGTTTAGTCTTGAGGATTTTGAGAAGTTTTACTGAAAAGATATAACCAACAGTGGGAATCACACAATCGCAAGATCTCAAGCATTTCCGCGAACGGAAATACAAATCCTCAAATGAAATACTATATATTTATATGTTCCATTTTATGCGTTCGCCAAGTTTTAAAAAAAAAAATTGCGTAAAAAAAATCGCAACATCTTGTGTCTTTTCCATTAACTAATGTGAATAACAGGGCGTGTTACTCAAGGTGCAGCCATATTGAAGTCATGAAATTCATTGAAGTTCCAGTATGTCAATATATTACATTCAATGTGTTTGTTTCCGTTAGCTGAATAGCCCGAGATGTTGCGATTGTAGAATTCACTTGTGAACAAATTCGGATTTAACAATTTCCGGATGTAACGAAATCCTGATTTAAGTAAAACTAAATAGAACCCATGTATATATTCCTGTTTTAGACGAACAATTCTACCTGCTCACAGAAGTTTCGTTTTATAAACGTTTTTTTTTTCTTCTCAATAAAATATAAAATATCCAATAGCAATCAATTATAAACCTGTAAAATATCGCCGCAATATTTGAGTTACAAATGCTGCTATGATATTTTATAATATTCATAATTCTTTATTATATTTCTTTATTTTTTTTTCATTACCTGATTGATGGTAGATATACGGAAAAATTCAAATATCAGGTGATTTTTTTGTGAATTTCTGAAATCGATAAATTAATGTTAAAATTTATTTACTTTTATTTGTACAACTGTTTCCTACACTGATGGGGAAAAAAAACTTGTGCTCAGAATTTTTATCCATGCAGATTATATTCTATTTAGAGCCAAATGATTATCTCAAGTAAAGTAGAAATTCGGTACTTTTTACCATTTATCACTATATAAGTATGGTAATCATGTCGGCCAATGTGAAATTGAAATGTACTTTCTTGATGTATTTACTTCAATGGGAATTAAAGAGCAAATTTTCAAGATTAAGTTCCCTCTGTTATTAACTATAGCTGCTGATCTTTCACCAAAATTAATAGTTTCAAGCAAGGAGTATACTAATTGTTGTTACGAACATATTTGTGCCAGTATTCTGTATCTGGAAGCAAATGTTTGTTTGAAAATGTATCAGGAATTTTTCCTGACTGGACATTTATTTAATTACCGTTATCAAATCTAGTAATCAACAAATAAACAGATGCAATAAATAAGTAATAACTTTTAACAGATTTGAAAATATTAACACAAAATACATGCATATCCCATGAATGATACTTCTAAATAACTTCCCTAATGATTTGAGTAAATATTTTAGGCAGCAACGGGTGTACAGAGTCACGTGGTGGTTGTAGCTACCTTTGCTTTCCACAGCCTAGTGGCTCTAGGGTGTGTGCCTGTCCTGATGGTATGACTCTCCAATCTGATGGTACAACCTGCGGAGGTGAGTTATCTGTCGTTGTTGTATAGTTGCCTAACTTTGACTGATTTGTGAGTCATTCAAAAATTCTGATATAATTTGTAATTCATTTTAGTCGTGATTCAGATTATCATACATGTAACAAGTTAATAAAATTCCAAATACTTTCAAATTATCCTCTCTCACATAAGAAATTTAATGAATATGAAAAGTTTTTTTTTTATCATAGCAACTGTGAAAAACTGCTTTAGCATTGAATTAAGTTTGTTGGTCTTAGGCTATATGAAAAAAATTAAATTTACAAAAACTGATTAAAAAAGAAACAACAACAAAAAAACAACAAAAAAAAACCAACAAAAAACCCCCAACAAAAAACAGATATAAAGCCAGTAGACAGACGGGGGAAATGTATAATGTTTTCTCCTTTGGGATGTAAAATATAGTCTCGTAACAATTCTTAATCTTAAACGTGAAATAAGGAAAATGTCAGCTCCTGGATCTTCAAAAATACTACCTGTATTTGGGTCACGCTTTCAGTGTCTTTTTGTTCTACCCGGGACGTATGAGTAATCTTTTTTGCCTTTTTCATGAAGATAAAAGACTCCAGAAAGAGATCTTTTTTTAATTTTTAAAGTACAAAAATGTAGGTTACTCATTACTTTGCTTCACTTACCAATTACAAACTAAATTCTAGAATGAAAAGTGATTTCTAATGTAACCAGTCGTGATGTGTATTTACCTATTCAACCTTAATTTATTATTCATATATGATTATGATGACTGATTTTCTCTTATTTTACCCTGCCTTTCAGTGGGACATAGTATTCGCCTTTATGTCAGTCCGTCCACTCGTCTGTGCGTTCGCTCTATCTTCCATCTGTCACACTTTCTTTTCCACGCCATTAAATTGGTGCCGTTAGAGATAAATTGTTGATACTTGGTACACTAATGTATCGTTACTAGCACGTGTGTTGCATACCTGACATGAGGATGAGGTTCCATCGTCAAGAGTAAAGTGAGGGTTCAGCGGTTTTAGCTTTCATTTATTCCGAATAAACTCTTCATGTGTTTTAAACAGATGGATGAAACTTGGAACACGTGAACATCTCTACTAGAAGAAGTGTCAGGAACTTCAGAAAACATTTTTCAAGTCATATCTTCGAGGTCAATATTATAGATAAATGTGCTGGCACTATCATGTTTCCTCAGCATGTTGGGTAAAATAATTACGGAAATTGCTTGTTTAAATTATTGTAGCCAAGACTTTTGCATAAAATAATAATGATTTTAATACCATTTTAAAGCTAAAATTATGAATCTTTCAGAAGGTATAAATTGTTATCTGATTGCCCTTGATACAACTTCTCAACATGAGTGTTGTTACGGCATTATGTATCATCTTTAAATTATAATAGTTTTCATTTGGGTTTATAATCATTGTATAATAATTCCTTAGTTTAATAGCATACGCTATTTGTAAAGTACAAATCAACATGTTTACATGAGTCATGCTAAGTCCAGGAAAAATCAATAATTATGTCGGTCAGCTTAACCCACAATGAATCACGTGATATTTAGCAGGTGAAGAATTATGACCATGAATCCTGTATCAACATCTTGTTGATCTGAATTAAGGTAATGTAATTGTAGTGCAAGGCACTTTTTATCAGTATCATGCGCGACCTAGTTTCTGATTGATTAGAATGACTTGTTTACTCGACAATGTTAGAACGTAGTTCAGAGTTAAGGGTTTTTCTCTTTTGCGCAGTAAGAGACTATATAATGCCAATATAGCCACTGAATGGGCATTCTTTGCAGTTCTCCACAGTAATCAGGTTATTGAGGAAGATTATTATTGTTTGTGAAAATCAGCTGGTGAAAAATATATTATCTAAATAGTACGTTTTGGATTTAAGAACTATTCTTCAAGGAACTTAGCCATATTCTACATTCACAGGAGTTTACCTGGGATTAATAACATTTGGATTTAAAACTGTGTTTCTTGTGGCATATCAACACATTAGTGACTTCATTCGGAACAATCTTTCATTCGGAATACTTTGGACTAACTTCCGGATTATCAAAATTCAAAAGGACATTTAGGATTATTTAGGAATTCTAAACTGTAAGTTATTTTTAATTCTTTCACTTTGTTTGAAATATTTTATATTTTAGGAAATTAAATTTATATTTTAGAAATTGTGAAAGCTTGTGTGAGTCGTTCTTTCTTTTGTTACAATTTCAAACCCCTAGACATAACAGTGTGTACTCAAGATTTTGTCCCTCTGTAAAATTTATTTTGAATCAAATGTAACATGTAAGGTCAGTATGTGAATACAGGCCCAAAAATAACCAGCTTGTTTCAAACTGTAGATTATTTACAATTATAATATCGTAATTTAAAAATAATCAGCGTGCAAAACATGAGCTAATATTTTACTCAAGATCAAAATGTTTCATAACAGTAGGACCAGGGGTGACAATACATGTAATTTTGTTCCGGAAAATTGAGGATTTTTCACTGAGTGTGCAGATTTGCGGCTGGTATGGAAATTTTGCAAATTTTGCTAGTCATTTTGAAATTTGTGGAATTTCTTAACACTTTACAGAATTTACTAAGATCTTTTGGCCAATTAATAAGAAAATGTATGATCTTGGTGGTTATATATGAATTGCATGTAAATTGTGATATTAGCGTAAACGTTGATAAATCTGTTTTGCAATGAAAGTGAAATGTTTTGTGAAAATATGCATTGTTCTCGTGTTGTGGATTTCGTTCGCAGTTAAGATTTTGATCTATTAGATTGTAGATTCGTGTGAATCGTTGTATGAAAGTTGTGGAACTGATCATCAAGAACGAATTTTTGATGACATAATTGAAACGCAAACTTAATTTAAAATTTAATGTGTTATTCGTTTAATGAAATGTCTATAATGTGTTTTAATTTCATGCATGATACCAGTCAATTTGTCCCAAACACAGACCTTTGCGCTTGTATATTGATATGAATGCTTATTATCCAAATTTCCTTGGATATAACCAGTAAAGGGAACAAGTATTTGAATTACATATGTCCTGCATGAATGTACAGGCCTCTAAAGTCTTGTATACGAATATGGCTACATTGGGAACCTTTTGTACATATTTAGCTTACATATATTATTTCAAAATTTTCATTAATACAAAGTACATATGTGACCAATTTGCACTTATATAAATCCATTTCCTAAGCAAATATATTACTTGTAAACATCTTGCAGAATGTCCATATGTGTATAATACTCAGTTTCAGCAGGTGAAGCAGATAAAGAACGTATTTAACAAGATACTCATCACGAAGATTAACAATATTGTCTGAAATAGAGATATATACGTTTGGAGCAGTATACATGTACATACATACGGACAGGTAATACAATGATAATTTTAAGAACATGACATACACTCTAATAAGATTAGCATATGCTACATCAAATTGGTATTGATGAAGATTGTGTAACAGAATATGCTTTAGTTAGATGTTTATCAATTATATGATGAAAAATTTTAATATTATATTAAACGCGATAACAGCAGACGATGTTGGAGTGGAAGTACCAGTTGTCTATTTTGAGTCGTACCCTCTTGTCGTAATACTAAATGATGAGCACACGAAATGTGGACTTCGGATACATTGCTTATGATAACACAGAAGTTTGTGGTTAGAAGCAAGCTAAGAAGCTAAGAAGAAATATCTAGTGCAGTTATCATAACAATTCAGAGATCCATTGTATATGTTTAATCAACTTTCTCAATAAGCTTGATGCATCATGATGGTCGGACTGTCCCACCAGATATCTGAGAGATTTCACGGGGGGAGGGGATCTAAGGGGCCTCCAGGACCTGAAATTGTCAGCGATTTGAGGGGGGGGGAGGCTTTTGGGCCGCTAGACCGACCCGGTGCCTGATGATTAGTGTTTACAAAGGTATACTCGTGGAGCCTCTTGCATGATGATTAGTATTTATGAAGGCATACTCGTGGAGCCTCTTGCATGATGATTAGTGTTTACGGATTCATACTCCTGGAGCCTCTTGCATGATGATTAGTGTTTACGGATTCATACTCCTGGAGCCTCTTGCATGATGATTAGTGTTTACGGATTCATACTCCTGGAGCCTCTTGCATGATGATTGGTGTTTATGAAGGCATACTCATGGAGCCTCTTAGTGTGTGTTTGTTTCTCTATTTGTGATAAACAGTTCAAATGGGATAGAGTTGTCACAAAAAGTGCTTGAAGACACAAAAGCATGGTACACTTTAATGTCTAATTTACTTATTTTTGTTTAGGATGCGGGTTCAATATTGCCATAGGGAGCAGAGTGACTCGAGGCCCTGATTGGGATTGGGGTAATCAGGTAGGTTTATCTTACAGAGATAAACTATGTTACATCAATAACCACAAACATCATTATCGATCTACTTTTCTGACTGTGATTTGACTATCCCTCTGGTCTGTTTCTAGATGGTGTTATTGTGTTATTTCTATATAAACTGGTATTCGGCCAAACTCTCTACACAAACAACTGGTAAGAACTCAGGCAACGACTTTGATGGCTATCTCAACCAATCAAACGCATCGAATCATATGTAAATTTTACATACTTTTGTATTTTGTCCCGCTGATGAATATTTGCTTCTATAGGTTTGTGAGGGTGCGTTGAATGCACAGCACAAACATTTTTAATCTTACGTGGTGTTGACATGTTCAAAACTATCTTAATGTAAATTAGGCGCACTATTCTTTGTTTACTTATTTAATATAAACTCTCGCGTGGCTTCTCGCCAAGTATCGCAGACAGAATGTTGACCACATGTATTACCCCTTACCAGTTGTTTGTGTAGCGAGTATGCTAGCGAAGCATACGGCCCAGTGCCAGTTTAATTATTTCTATACTGGTTCTTCGTTATGGAAAGTTTCGCTCATGAGCAAAATTTTTGAATCAGGTAACCAAAAGGTTGATAGTAGACATACAACATTTGGAGAAGTAGTGTGTGTGTGTGTTTGTGTGTGTGTGTGTGTGTGTGTGTGTGTTTACATATGTAAGGGATTTTCCCCTCACCATTCGAAACTTCTCTCAACCTAGGGTATTCAATAGCCAGTTTGGACCACCCCCCGAAACCAGGGAACACAAGATTTGTTTCCAGGCGGTTTTGGACCCACCCAACCCCTAAGAAACTCGGGGATTTTTTTTTCTCTTTACCGCCACCTGAAATAGCGGAGACTGATGGTCCAGAGGGTGAATTATTGTTTTAGACGAATGTAATACCGTATATATACGCCAGCATTCAAAGATGCCGTTTGTAGCACCAAACACATGTTTATGGCTCAAGATCGCAGATAGTGGAATATATCAAAGACTCTGCGTTGGGCTATACAGCAACATTCACAACATGAGGCACAAAAAGGTTTTTATTAATAAATGCCAGAAATGCTACGCTGGAGTTATAACAGAGCTCGGACTGTGCATGCCCTGCGACGGGCAACATTTGGCAACAAAAATGACAAGATAAGAAATAAAGATAAGAAAGCAGTTTGCCAAGGTAATTGTGAAATAAGGAGGACAGTACCTGTTATTGCATAGGCGAAATGCACATACGGAGAGATACGCGCGAAGCTTCGCGAGTGGGTACCACCAAATTTTAGGACCATTTAGAACAGTGTGTGTTCTAGTGGGTATAACATTAGGCCACCAGTTTTGTTTTTCATTTAGACATTTGGCTTATCAGGTGATATACGACCAATGGATGATCAGACTGTGCATGACCTTACTCAGCTATTGCGAGCTGGGCGCATTACTCATCGCATATATGCGGCAGGAATTGCGGCATTAACGGCTGTACAAGCTGAGCCTACTGCGCCAGCCCCACGGCGAAAGGCTGAACCTAATGCATCAGCCCCATGGCATGTGCCAATCCCAAGACAAAGGGCTGAGCCTACTGCGCCAGCACCACGCTCTGTGCCAGCATTATGACGAAGGACTGAACCTATTGCGACAACGCCACGACCTGCGCCAGCATCGCGGCGAAGAGCTGAGCCTCCAGTTGTCTGCCCAAAGGCCTGTGCCAGTACCACGGCGAAGTGCTGAACCTTCTGGGCCAGCCCTACGACGGCGAAGGGTTGAGTCTCCAGTGCCAGCCCGACGGCCTGTGCCAATACCAAGACGAAGGGCTGTGCCTCCAGCACGCGATTAGGCAGCATCCCTGGACTGGTTTATCGATAAATTGTTTGGCGGGTTTTCAGCAGCCGAACGGCCAGCGGCGCTACAACCATTGCCGAGATTCGAAAGGCGAAGAGGAAGAGCCAACACTGTAACGATAGACTTATGTGCCATGGTACCTCAGCAGCATCAGCTCGAGGGAGACGCGATGGCCTGTCATCGCGCTATGATGCCGGTCATTCTGAATATTATGGTTACCCAGCTAAGATGACTTGCTGGAATGAAGTTTATGATATTTCTAATGGCACAGCTAAATAAAGCTGCTCCATATGCGCAGCTGGAACCAATTACGGTTACGGCGAACTTTGTGAGCAAAGCCACAGTAATGCTGAGCGAGGATGAGATCGAACGGCTTGCGGACGAAGTCATTGCCAAAATCATGTAGAGCATCGAGCTCTACACGCGGGAGGGCTTTGGCTGGCGCTTTGTTAGATGCACGCAACTCGACCTTGACGTTTCTCAGAACCGCCTGTTTCGCGGCAGAAGATATATCCAACCGACCAAGTGAATTCAGCCGCGATCTGTTATCAATGTAAAAAGATATTGACAGTCGCTTTTTTGAGTGGGCTAATCTGTCGGTCCTGTACCCAGCAGACGATCACGTGGACAGACCAGGGTTAATATAGACAGCACCTGGGAAAGCGAAACTTTGATTTGAGGGCATTGACTCTCCTGTGAAGGTGAGCGACATAGACAAGTTTGAGCGCCAAAATCAGGAAATATCGTTTAGCGTATTTGAATGGCAAAAAGGATTATATCCGCTTCGAATTAGCTGCAGCAAAGCAAGGCCGCACGCTGTGGTTTTACTGTTACTGTTTGAAGCCAACGGCGAAGAAGTAAAGAACTACTATGTTTGAATTAAAGACCCTAGCAGAACGATATTTAAGAATAGCAAGTATGAAGGCAAAAAGCACTTCTGTCTGTGGTGTCTGCACGTCTTCAGCTAAGCTTACAGGTTGGAAAAAGCCACAGGGGGTGACACTGCTGGAGCAAGGCAACAACATCCTGACGTTTTAGAATCATCAGGAACAGATGCGCGTGCCCTACATAATCTATGCCGACTTTGAGGTATTGAACGTGCCCACGGAAGGCCTCACCAACAATCCAAGCAACAGCAGCACAAAACAAATTTCCGACCAAATCCCGTGTGGCTTCTGCTATGTGTTCGTGCGATGCGATGGAGGTACCAAAGAGCCGGTTTAGAAGTTTAGAAACTCCGTGAAGTATTGAAGCATCCCGCGGAGATGGTAATTGAGATCCACCTGGACATGACTGATCTGCGACAAGGCGCTTAGTGGAGACTCTGTCAGAGAATACCGTCACATCACCCGAATGCTTCGGGGTTTAATCAGTAGTGCGTGCAACCACAAGCTGCGGATTTACCCAGAGCAAACGCAGGTAACAGTTGTCGTTCACAACCTACCAGGCCATGATGGGCATTTGCTAATGCAGGGTACTGGAATCTACTTCGCCAAGAAAATCACTGTCAACCCGAACAATATGGAAAAGTACATTGCCTTTACCATGGACCAGTTTCAGTTTGTGGACAGCCTTCAATGTATGAACTACAGTCTCGAAAAGCTGGTAGCCAACATGCCTGAGGAGGCATTTCACGTCACGGCCCGCTATAGCGGCGCTAGCGCAGACATTAACCAGCATGATCTGCTTACGAAAAATGGTGTCTACCCGTACGAGTACATGAGCGGCCGGGAGTGCTTCGAGGAGCAAAGCCTTTCATCCATCCAAGCCTTCTACAGCCAGCTGAGGCACGCCGGAATTTCCGAAAAGGACTACTAGCACGAACAAAACTTGCCAAGGCATTTGGCTGCCATAACCTCGGGGACTACCACGACTTTTACCTGAAGATGGACGTGCTCCTACTGGCGGACGTGCTTGAGACGTTTTGCGATACCGCGATGAAAAATCACGGTCTAGATCCAGTCCACTACTACAGCTCTCCAGGCATGAGTTGGGATGCGTTGCTGAAAAAGACGGGTATCGAGCTCTAACTGCTGACTGACATCCATCATCACCTATTTTGCGAAAGAGGAAAGAGGAGGACTTTCGATGGTAAACCGCCGCCATTCAAACACCAGCAATCCGAAATGTTCAGACTATGATGCTGCCTAGCCCAAAGCTGTTATATCAACCACCTCTACGAAAGGGCCATGATGCAGAGCCTGCCAACCAGAGGCATTTGCGTCGCAATCCCTGCTGACTCGCCAAAGGGCTATACTCTCGAGGTTGACACTGAGTACCTAGAGGATTTGCACGACGCGCACAGCGACTATCCGCTGGCTCCGGAAACGATGGTTTTGCAGAGGATTGGTTAAGAGAATGCCAGCAGAGTTTAGTGAGCGAACTGTGTGTGGGAGTGGGGGGAGGGAGGGTAAGTTCACTGAGTGCGACAAACTTTTCCCAACCCTGCGTGTCAGTCCAGAAAATCGATATGTTGCTCACTACCGCAACCTCCAGCTGTACACAAGGCTTGGGCTGTGTGTCACCAAGGTTCAACGGGTACTGGAGTTTGACCAAAGCGCGTGGATGGCTGCGTACTGCTAGCTCAACACAGACTTGGGGGCCAAGGCTAAGAACGAGTTCAGGAAGGAGTTCTTCAAAGGCGTGAAAAACTCCGTGTTTGGGAAGACCACGGAGAACCTCCAGAAGCGAAATTAGTGTGGATCTCGTGCGGTCCGAGGGCGAGGAAGACAAGCTGTGCCACCTGATTGCCAGCCCAGAGTTTCAGTCCAGAAAATGATGGAAGGGGTTTTACTGCCAAAGACTTGCTCGTAGAGCGGGCAGGCGCAGCTTGAACAGACTTAGCACGAATGACATCAATATTTCTCTTGTCTATGAGTCGCGTTACCTCGCTGCTTAGAGCGGCCACAACTGTAGGCACCCGATGAATCTAGTCAGTGTAGTTCCGCTTTCCGCGGAAACCGCTAATATATCCTGAGTTTACTGGTGCCAAAACAGCCGGTCAGAGCCACGCTTTGCAGTTCCGTTTTCCGCAGAAACCGCTAACATCTCCTAAGCATACTGGTGCCCAAACAGCTGCTCAGCCAGAGTACGGTTAAACCATTTCACAATACCCTGCGCGCGGTAGACGCCACCTTGCCACGCTTTACACGCTTTGGCATAATCTTCTGGCTGGGGCGAACCTGAAGCAGTTTGGGCCACTTTAGAGGACCATGGTGGTAGATACGTGCAAAAACGTAGGCGATCTTGGAAGCCTTCTTTGTATCCATGGGCTTTGTCTCTTTGTAACGGCTGGCGACATCAAACATTGTCAACGCGTACTTTTACGTGCGCCGCCCAACGTTGTTGTGAGGGAGAAACAAGATATCGGCCTGGTGCACCTCGTTGGAAGTTGTAACATCAAACTGTGGCAATGGAATGTTATGAGGGGCCGGGAGGTAAATCTGGCATATGACCTGCTTTTCGAGCCAATTCCTGGCAATATCACGTGAGACACTGGCGGCATCTGCAAGCTTTTTGACCGCAGCAGCGCCCCTCCAGTAACCTTTTGGGCAGTAGTAGTTTACCTTCCTACCCATCTCTATCTTGGCCTTCATATCACCTTTAACGAGCCAGCGACCAAGGCGTTCGACATTTTGCGGCCTCTGATGCTGTTCAGGTCGTGAATCAAGTTAATGTCGGTCTTTTGACAGTCGCTGATGTCTTGACTGCGTGATTACGCTAGATCATGCCGATAGCACGCGGCGTCCACACATATATCGGAGCCTCGTCGGGCTTTGACCGTCCGTCTGCGTCTAGTCGAATCTGAAGCCTTGTTCCGGGGCCGCAGTAGTTGTGTTGCGGCAGAGGCTTTTCACCCGGATATTTGCTCCAGGGCAGCCCTGGCAACTTTCCAAGACTGGCAGCGGTATCACCGCCGTACTTCACAGCCGCCGATACTATTGAGGACTTCTTCGCACCGCATACTGCGCATTTTCCCTTGAGAGCATACTTTCCATTAGCTAGACGTTCTGTATGTCTGCATACAATATCGGTCTTTTTCATACAGCTCATACAGTACATCAGTACAAACTTCACTGTGCATGCACCGCTAATCCACGTAAAGGATCTTTAATATGGAGATCATTGATTTTTCAGCCGTTGACAAGAGCCGCGACAAGAGCGCTGCGTCACGGCAACACGGATCCTTACCCGGCCACGTACGTGCACTTCTCGTAGGGCCCTCAGCCTGTGAGAAACCTCAGCTGCTGCTAAATCTTCTAAAGTGCTGGATGAAATTGGACAACCTCTACTTGGTCGCGACAAGCGCCGACGACCAGAAATGTTACGACGTCCTTGGGGCAAATTAACGATGCAGCCATTTTGAGAAGATTGAAACTCTTGCTGAAAGCACCAATGAAGACCCAAGCGACTCATCGCCTGCCGCTTTTGATGACTCTGTAACGTTTATTTATTTCAGACGTTGAAGAGGTTCATGGTCCAGACGATATAGTAGGAGACAAAGGCAACGTTATCATATACGACGATGTGATGCTAGAGTGTCCAAAAAACTCTAACACGCCTCTTTAGCCGCGGCCGGCACTAAAATGCGAACGTCTTGTACTTGGCTCAGCTATACACCCACAAAAGAAAGGGGATCCGCGACAACGCCAAAAAGGTTGTTCTATTTGGCGGGACTGACTTTCAAGGCCTGAGAAACGTTCACATCACGTGGTGTGCGGCAGACATGGGCTGGAATGTGTTTCGGCGTTTCTTTGAATAGTCGACATTATTACCGTATAGCTTTGCTACCGTGGACCTCACTAGTACTGGCCCAAAAACATTTCGTGCTTGTCTTGATAATGTGTGGACCAATTAAAGCCTTGCAAAGCCTTTCAAAGTCCTTTGCAAAAACCTTGTAAAGCCCTTCAAAAAGGGTTTGAAAGAAATACCCTTTACTAAAATGTCCGGCGCAAAGGACACAATAAAAATAATGGAGGATTACATTGCCAGACGCAACGAACTGCGTAACAAGCTAAGCGTACGTCAGCTTGCAAAGGAAGAAGCCACGTATGAGTTTGAAAAAATCATTGATCCTCTTATACAGCTAAAAAAAGAAGAAATAAAATATTAAAGGCAACCGCAAAGGTTGTTGAGGCAACTCGAGTTGGACTTGAAGGTAAACAAAGGGCCGTCGAGGAGACCCGTGAGGAGGTCAGGGGTCTAGGTCGAGACGTCCGAGAGAAACAAGCCGCCAGAGATACTGCGGATGAGTTTGCGAGTTTAGTTGATCAGACAGGGCTGAAAATGTTTAATGAAAAAGGCATTGGTTATATTAGGAAATTTAGTGACTCTGCGGAAGCCGCGGCTAATTTTCCAACAAGAGATTGGGAAACAATCATGGCAATAAAAACAAATGCCATTGGGTATCAAACTGTGGGGGAAAAAAACATGATAAGGATGTCTATTTCGCCAAGAATATGGAAAATAACGAGCAGAACAAAATGATCCCGATTATGTAAATTTTACCAAAGCGATAAAGAAATTTAAAAAGGACAAAAAGTCCTAACACCACAATCGTCACTAAAGTCAGAAGAGTCTACCTTGGCAAGGGAGTGGAGTCAGAGTATGATCCGGGGAAGAGTTTCGCGAAGAACCAATAACCGGTAGAGGTTTACGTCCACCTCATCTCGACAGCAAGGGACGTCGTGCAACACGCGTCGGAGCAGGCGCTTCCCGTAGCCCCATTAAGCTGGCCGATCGCCTTACAACACTGTTAGAGGCCTATTGTGCTGGCAGCCACTCTCCAAAGATTGTCAATGAGGCTAGCGACATATGTCTACGTCTATGAAAAGACGACGTAAAGAAAAGAGACGCGTTTAGAATGTTGATGGCTGAGCTTGACGAACTCTACGACACACCCTAGTGCGATGGAAGCATTGGCTAACATACTGAGCCAGATTATTGCTGAGTTTGTCCTCAATTTTCCTTTCAATTGTTGCCCCCGAGTGCCGAAGAATAGAGATAGCGCTGTCGTACTTGCGCGTCTGCTAAAGCTGGCCTAACATTCGCTCGCAAAAGATTTAGAGGCGTTACGGCCAACAACACTTTTGCGTACTTCTCTGACGAAGGTAGACTCTGGAAGACTGTATACCTGACAACGAGTGCCTACGAAATGTATCCCATTAACCAGCAAGTCCAGCTGCAGATTTTAAAGCATCAGGGGCTGGCGGCAGCAAAAATTAGCATTCTTGCCAACTATCCAACTCTTTGAGCGGCGATAGAGATCGGTTCCGCAGCTTATCTCGTCGACATCGCGAGACCGAGCCTTCGTCAGATGCTGGGATGGCCAGACGTTGTTACCAGAGACAAGTCTCTTGCATGAAACGCAGTTCCTACCGCCAAGTCTGTGGCCTCGCAAGCGGTGGATGCTATCAAAACCGCCGTTGTAAAGGACGCTCTGCCAGCTTTTGGTGTAGCGGGTGGAAAAATAACTCTGGGGGCGTTGCGTGATCGTTTCAGCAAGTTATCACTACTAGTCGCTAAGACTATGCAGCCACAAACGCGTGCAGCCGTGAACGAAGCGGTCAGACCAAGGATTGCTGACTTGGTTAAGCCGACAACTACGCTTGTGCGCGCTGTCTCAGTAGCACAGAAGGACCCTGGTAATCAAAAGACTCAGGCTCGCGAAGCTATTGACGCCATGGTTGCAAACTTGCTATGGGGTCGGGTCTTCGCAGGTCGCTGTATTAGCGCCATTCTCTTATTAGCAAAAAAAAGATTCGTATATAAAGACAATGGCTTCCTTTCAAGACGTACAAGACCCCGCCCTAGGCTCCTGTGCAACGCGATCACAGCATTTGCGACCTGCAATACTTCACAGTACGATGACGGCGACCCAGATCGATGGGACCGCGTGAAGCTGCAGGCGCAGGATACCTCGCGATATTTTTTCCATCCCAAGCCTTTATCGAGGTAATCGACAAATTTTTAAGACAGATTGGACAGATTACGGTATTGCTGACAAGGTGGCATTTGTAAATAACGGTGTGATAGCGCTGTTTGACAGCGCCCGCTATCTCATTGATGGTAACGAATTTTGAGGCCTGGCTGAACGACGTTGACGTAGCCACTAGAATCCTTGGTCTAGCTCACTACAGCGACGACTACTCCCGAAGCGCCGGTCCGTCGATGATGTTTGTTAAGGACACAACAAACAACGCTGAGACTATTGAGTTTACTATTGTAGGTAGAAATGTCACCGGCAGATACGAACACTTTAACATTGGTTTTGCGATGTAAAAGTTAATGCTGGACGATGAAGGCAACTTTTCTTGCTCGATACCGCAAACCCACATTTTTGGCTTCTGTCTGAATGTGCTCAAGGTTATCTTTGGTGCCAAGCACACCGCCGCTCTTACACGTAGAAATACAGACAACTACTCTGGAGGCTGTGACGAGGTTATTTAGCTTCTTGAATGGTAGCATGAGCACCTTTTAGGCCATGCCCACTGACAACTAACATCATCGACAGTAAAGGTCAGTTTTCGTGGCAAGTAGGTGCTCAGTATTGCATCAACGCGCCAAGGCACGTCTTTATAGCCTTTCAAGACACAGCTCGCTTAAATAAGCTTGACAAGCTTGGCGTTACTGAGGTGACCATGCGACTTAATGGAAAACAGGAACCTAAACTACGCGTAATACAACGTAGCTTGCGCTTACCATCAAATCCTGTTTCATGGGCCGCGATCAAAACATTGAATAGGGTCTCCAGATAGGTCAAAATGAATTTAATGGTGTCTACCCCATCTACAACTTTAACCTTGAACACCTAAAGCTGATCAAACAACATGTCGTTGGGTGTTATTGCCCAATACCGGGCGGTAGCCGTAATCCTGCCAGACAAGACTCTGCTGCTCGAGGGCGTTGGTGGACGCATGAAGAACAATTAGAGTTCGTGTAATATGTACGCTTTAGCTATAATCGCTTTTGCAAATGCCGTACGACAAGTGAACCTCTCAAAGGATCAGCTCGAAACACTCGCTGGAGCTATAAAGGCTAGTCGGGTGATGGTGGGTGTCTCTTTGCGGCTTGGAGCTGGCGATCTTTCCCGACGCGCACCAATAATGCTAACACCCACCCGAGCAAATCATCTGGATGCCGCGTCTATGCAATCCGCATCAATCCGGCCACCTGAATGGTATAGAGACAATATTCAACACCGATCGCACACTGCGAGATGGTGGTGCGCCGTATAACCGTCTGAAGCTGTTATTGTTGCAAGAAATACTATTCGTAATGTAGTGGATCCGGACCAACCATAAAACGCCGCAAAAAAAGATATGCTGACAACGGTAATGAACTCAGTGTTCTCAAGGCTGGGGATACCATGTCCGGCCCCCTGAACACCTGAGGCAAAACGATTGTGTCGTTGGCAGACCCCATCGAGCCCCAAGGCGCGGCCACGAGAAAATATGTAGACAACACGGCGAGGCTAGCCCCGACTACTGATGACAGGGTTCTCAAGGCTGCTGACACCATGACAGACTCATAAACATAGGTGGTAACAAGATCGTGTCGTTGGCGGAACCGTCCAGCAAAAATATGCAGACGACGCGGTCGGGCTAGCCATAAACCTAGCCAGTGACCATTTTCTTAGTAAAGAAAGTGACATCATGACTGGTACCCTAATCATGGAGAATAAAAACCATATCTTGATATTATCAGACTCCGACTTGTCCTCCTCCGCCCCCAGGAAAACATATGTTGACGACCGAGACGCGCTCAAGGTTTCTAAGGTAGGAGATACCATGACCGGCACATTAAACATGCGTTCCAATAAAATCGTTTCTTTAGGAAATCGTGCACTCTCCAAAGACGCGGCAACAAAAGAGTATGTCGATACTGCCGTCAATAATCTAGATGGTGTTGTTAATCGTCAAAACGCTAAAATGGTTCTTAAAATCGGAGACACCATGACCGTCGCCTTGAAGATGAGTGGCAACAAGATCGAAGCGTTCGGAAATCCCACACTTTCCAAAGACGTGGTCATAAAAGATTATGTACATATTGCTATCAATAATCTAGACGGTGTTCTAAATCATCATAGCGCTAAATCGGTTCTTAAACGCAGCGACACCATGATAGGCTCCCTTAACATGAGTGGCAACAAGGTCATATCATTGGCAAAACTGACCTAGAATCAAGACGCGGCCACAAAAAATAATAAAAAAATAATAGAAAATACAAAATACGTAGACACTGCGCTTAGTGGTAAGATTCTGTATACAAATAATAACGTTGGCCTTATTCTGCCTCTAGAATTAAAAGAGCAAAAAAAAAAAAAAAAAAAAAAAAAAATATTTCTCCCGTTACGTCGCAAAAGAGTATGACTTTTCGTACAGCATAACTTTCTTGCCATCTGAACTCGCTGTGCAACAAGATTTTTTATTTGCCGTTCGCAATAAAAGTATTGAAAATTACTTTAGCAGCGAGCACAGAATAAAAAGTACAGTTTTGTTTATTAGGGCTTTCATCTATTGATTATGACACTATTGAAATACTCATGATTGGAGTCAGCGAAGTTGTTTTAGGCTCAAACGTTTATACACAGTTATAAATACAAGTTTTCGGACCATTTCTCAGGTTCAGATTAATAGTGGCTAGTAAAAGAAGAATCTCCCCCACTAGTGTAAATTTCCAATTTTACACATTAGACGAGGTTACGCAGTAACAAACCAGGATGCCTAAAGACGTGGTTGATCGCTCTGAAGGCTCGAGTGGTGGAGACCCAGGTTCGCGACAAAGGCCGGGTTTGCGGGTTATAGCAACCACACCGTTGACGAAAACCCTAATGATCTCGTTGTGCTCGGCGATAATGCCAGAGAGCTACCTCAAAGCCTCAGGCGTGAACGTCTCTTCTATCGTTACCAAACCGGTCAATGCAGAGGCTGGCAGCATCGCGGTATTTACCGATGATGTTGCGCTAGGCGATGCTGTAGAGTCTGTAGACCCCGTCAAAAAGAGTGCCTACGACCGCGCCGCGGCCAGGATCTTAAAAAGCGGTGATACGATTAGAGGCTCGCTAGTGATGAACAACAACCCAATAAAAAAAAAACTTTCGCGACCTCGTTGACCTACATAATGCTGCCACGACGAATGTTGTTAATAGTAGAGTACCAGATGCTCCGGCGGATGCTGATACCAGGACGTACGTTGTGACGCCTCGGGAATGAATACGAGTTCTTATAGTAGCCGACACCTCTGGTTACGCGGCAATCATCGTTATATATACCTGGATGGAATCAATTTGTGGGTGCTAGACGTCGGTTGGCTTTTTTCGTTGGCCTACGCCTCAAAACTTTGGTGGTTTTTTACTCGACCCCAAAACAAACAGTGTTGTCATTACCAGAGTCTGTTTTTACTTCTTCAACCTGCACGGTCGGCACAGTAAGTGGCCGTGGGCATCGCTTTTGATCCGCGTGAACCGAATCTCCCAGGCACAAAGCGACATCGGTGACCAGCTAATTAGTGCCATACACGAAGCGCTACAGCCAGTTTTGTACTACGCTGTACTGATGAAACACCCGCCATTTGGTGCGAAGGTCTCAACGTTGACGCAACAGAAACCTCCGCGACTTTAACCATTATTGCTTTGAACCAGTAGCGCCATGGGGGTTCGCCCTGCTGGCGAAGGTGTACTTGACAAAATAGGACGACACTCGTCAGATATTGACAAGGGGTACAAACGACTGGTGCAAGAGTACGTGCGCCACCTCGGTGTTATCACACCACAGTTGAAACTATGGGTGATTGAAAACTTTAAGCAAATCGATATCGAACTATGGGGCCATCCAGATCACCCCAGACCAACCCGTGGCCAGCTAGGTGTTGTCACGCTCGCGTATTTCCAGATGCAGAACAGAGCAAAAACATTTAGGGCGCGACTGTTACTACAATGCCGATGCATTATTTAGAAACACAATGACAGCTGTAATCTTACCTTCAGAGTACGACGCTCCATCACTTGCCAGTCTTACCACCAGAAAAGGTAGGGCCATATTTGACAAAGTCGCGCCTTGCTGAGTCACAGTTTTCGGGCAAAAAAGCGCCGCATCTCTTAGCCTTCGAATAGAAGGCACAATTACATTAATTTTCGGTGAACGTGTCGATGGGCGTGTCGAGGATCGTGTCATTGCAGAAGCATTAAACATAAGTGAACACGACATCTACTTCAACCTTGTAGCCGTTGTATCGGCACACAAAACCGACAGAATCGAAGTACGACCGTAACCAATAAATTAAAATTTAATATTACCCTTTTAACCAAAATGCTGTGAGATGTCTCGTTCCGCGGAACACGGTGATAACGTCGTAGACTGCCGTACTGACTCACAAAACTTTCGTCGTAAAGAAATTTCTGAAATCGAATAAAATATAATCTGACATGGAGGTTCCTCGCGGGGTTTTTTTAAGTATAGGCGAACGATTAACACCGTTCACGGCGTCGACGGCATAGGGGTTTTGATTACGATTGTTGGTACACCAATTGTCATCCTCGAGGCTATAGCTTCGTGCTGCGGTGCGCTGTCGCCGGTGGGAGATACTAAAGGTCAAAAAGTTCGATGAAATACGGGTACTCGCTAAAACAAAGCTAAATAGCATAACAAATTATATTTCAAAGGCTTTCGCGGACAATTTCATATCAGAGGACGAGTTTATGCTCATCCTTGATGAAATTGATAAGTACATCGTAATGAAAAAGCGCATATCGAGCTTAAGAGAGTGAAACGCTCAAAGACCTAAATCGGCTGAGACTGAACCGATACTGAACTGACGTAAGTACTGACACCGTACTGACAACAGTACTGACACAGTACTGACTACAGTACTTATATCAGTACTGACATCAATACTGTTAACAGTACTTACATCGCTACCTACACAGAACCGAAAGGTCTACATCGTGTCCGCCAAGAGGGGTGGGGTGGGGGGAGTCTGGGCCCTGGCTTGAAAAACAAGATAAAAATATTTGGGCACATCGGCTTAAAACCTATTCTTTGGTTATTCCTTTCCTCGCGCGGTGAAAAAGTTTTGGATCCGTGCCGGCTGGGGTTTAAGAAGTGTTTTTGCCTCTTGCGAGAGAGCTATCGTCCCTGGGGAAAAGTCTTTTGGCTCCTGCTTTCGGGGGGTGGGGGCGATGGGCACCCTCCACCGCGGCGAAAAAATCTTTTGGCCCCTGGTTTCGGGGTAGGTAGGTGTCTAAACCAACTATTTCTCAACTACTTATCCAGGGTTACTGTTAAGTGACGCTGAAGTCCAGAAATAAACATGTTAAAATAAAGAGGACATTGCAACATAACCATTAGTGAAAATTAGATTAAAATCAGTCAAGTAGTTTGCAAGCTATCAACTAAATTATATATTTTTCAGAGGATGTGACTCATTGCAAACTTGTCTTCTTTTCCCGATTTTGATGACATCACAGATAATGAAGTCTAAGTTGAAATAATTTAAATGTTCTTTACTGCTTTCAAGACTCTAATTTTACTAATATCTTAACAAGTGGCATGATGTGCAAGATTAGAGCAATTCATATCAAGACATTTGCAAACTATTTACATAAAGCATATATGACAATTTTCAGGATGGTGGTATAGGTAGTCAGGGCACTGTGAATGCTACCGATAGTACAACCAGTGATTTTACGTGGTGGCGGATCAAATGGGACAATGGAAACTCAAATCTATACAGGATGGGGGAAAGAATTCAGGATCTTTGTGTTGTGTGATCATTATTGTAAAGATTCGATAATAAACCCGCTTATAGAAAAAGCTGCTGCTTTATTTTTCCTTTTGCCTTTACCGACAGAATTCAAAATTCAATGTTTAATTAGGAATCCATATCAGGTGCTGCTAGTAATTTTCTAAAAGCAATTTTTTGTGTGTTTCAGCAAGATATTATGTAGATTTAATTAAATATTAACTTGCTTAGCTTTGTCTGTTTTTTTATTTTTGAGTTGTGTTGTAAGTAACGGCCCTATGTCAATACATTGCACTCGACATTTAAGCATTTGCATTGGTGCCAAATCGATTCTGAACATATGTTCTAAGTATCGGATGTTTTTGTGTTAATCACGTATACACAGACACATCAGGTAGGATTATCAAGGTTTGAATTTTTAAAACTTTACCAACTGAGATTGAGAATTTTCTATATAAAATATCTCCAAAATATTTGAAGATACCTCCATGAGTTTTCATTTCTGGCTACTTTTTCCCTTTTTATTTCTCCTACAGCTATGCTTTGTACACTTTTGCGATCATTGTACTAATTTTGTGGTCACATGCACTGTTTGATGCCTTCACCTAACATAATATTCCATTTAATTTTATTAGCCATCTTTGAGGCAATTTTAATAGCCTCATCAACGTAACCATCACCTGATACTGCCTTCTTTTTTGCGTCAGAAATTGCACCAGATGCTGTTGCTATTCATAATGTTCCCAGAACAGGCAGTATTTTTGGCGCCAATGTTTTCATCAAGTTGCAATAGTAGGACCAAAAGAACCACCCGATTGAGCACAAACAGTCTTCCTTTATTAAATTTAGATTGTTGCGTATTTGCTAACATTAATTTTGCTGCAACAGTGCTTTTTAATCAACTCTTATAGAAACAGCTTCTCACATATTTATTGCGGTTGCTAATTGTTTTATTTGTCCTTGTGATAAGTTCACTTCTTGTAAAGTGTACATTGTATTTTGATTAATTACACAAAATTCTGGTGCAATCACTATTGTTGTTGTCATCAATGGCACAACATTCTGATGCAATCGCTATTGTTGTCACCATTGACACATCAATTAAACCTTAATCATCATTCGTCCTTTGACAGCATCAAGTGTTAGGTACCTGTCAGACGTAATCAGCGCATAAGCAGTAGCTGGTGCAACACCTAGTGACCAAGTAATATCAATATCAGCTGGACTTCCTTTCAATAGTTCGGCGTGTTTGCTAATATCAGAATGAAATACTGGATAAAGTGTTCTGAACTCTTCGATTGATATTTGACTTCCAGTGTCACAGTCCTGATATTTTTGCATTGCCTCCATCAATAACAGGTAAGCTCGAGAAACATTTCTTTTTGCTGGGTCAAATGCACAATCAAGCTCTCGTTCAGGATATGGCCTAGAGTTTATTCTAGTACTAATTCTGGTTACTCTTAAATTATCAAATATTCTCTTATTAAATTCTTGATTACCATCTGCTCGTTGAGACTTTTGAAACACAATGAATACATGTCGTGGTAATTGCTCAGACGGAGCTGTTGTTACTCTCCATGTGTAGCTTGTTGTACCAACAGCTATTGCTTGCTTATAAACCTTATTTTGTTCAAAATAAATTTGTCTTAAAAATGTTCCTAGCATGTCCTCAAGTTCAAGTTGTTTTGTTATTGATAGAACCAGCTTTGGCATCCACAATGATAGGTGTTTCATAGCAAATTGACCATCACCTACACCTGCTGTCTGAAAACAATTTTATTTTTGTCAGACCTGTTTAGAATTATTGTGTGCTTAATGCTTCTGAAAACCTTATAAACATCGCGACAAAACCCCAAAATACTGCTTAATGGTAAAAACATTGTAATCTGTGATCCATTATCAGTAAGCGCTTTTCGCTTTGCACAACCTTCATTGTATCTCGCTTCTCTTACCGCATAGACTCTTCTTATTTGTGTACCAATATCTCCAGCATTAACAGCCGAAGCAAAAGCTGTAGGATCAGGAAGCTTAGGAATCGTTGGTACTCTCAATTCTCTCGAAATAGAAGTGCCTGTGCCTGTGTCTTTAAATCAAAACAGGTTTGTTGCTGTTGATCTTGAGAAATTATCACTAAAAGATAAAATATTAAATATTGTGCTTACTATTGGCAAATGCTCAGTAATATCCTCTATTGTTTGACTGGCAAGTTGATAACGAGCACTGCGAAACAAACCCCAACCATTATTCATCAATGCAATTTTTGAAACCAACAACAAAAGGAGCTGGCGGAGCTGCATCATCCAGCAATTGACCTCGCACTTCAATAAATGCTTTATGTGGAAGAAGATAGAGGTGATCGTCGCTTGTGTTTATTGTTCGTTGTCCTGGCGTGTTTATGTCATTTGAATTATCATCAAGATATTCAATATATTCAAATTCTGTGACTGTTTCATCAAGAAGTTGTGTTTCACCAAGATCAAGGTAGGTTTTTGCTGATGTCATGTTATAAACAAATCTTAGACAAAATGTTCATCAATTGATGGTTAATATGCAGCAACATCAAGTTTCGGATGTGACCTTGTTATTAGTTTGCTGATAATCTCTTCACCTTTTGGTGATAATGGTTTCTTTGTTTTTTTTATCACAGCCCTTGCTGTTTCTGGTGTTGGTGCTATTTCACTGATCGCCTGTTTTATCTCTTGTGTTGGGGGTTGACCTTTTATTTTATCAGCAATCTTCTGTCCAACAGATGTACCAACAGCAGAGAACGCGCCTGTTGCAAATGCTTTTGATGCGTCTATGGCAACTGGTGCAAGTTTAGTGGCAAGACCAGGGCCATGTTAAACAATTTTTGAAAAAATGCTGCTAAAAATATTACCTCCAAAAACTCTTTTCCGATAAATATTTCTTTGATGCATTATCTATTGCTTATCGTTTGACAGAATTTATGGTGACCAACAGGTCGCCGCATCAGTGGCGGTCAATGGTGACCATTAGTGATGACCAACAGTGGTGGTCACTAATTCACCTCACCATTCTCAGATGAAGTTAAAATGTGACAACCTAATTATTAAAGTCAATTTGCCCATTGCTTTGATCGGTTAATGTCCTTGTTATTGTGTTAATCTGGTCTTCAACCTTAAGCGGATAATAGAGTATTTGTCTTGGATTAATTTGCAAGAGAGATCCTGGTAGAACATCAGGTGAGAAACTATAAATTGATTGGCTTTGTACTCCTTTTGCTAAATATGAACCTTCTGCGATTGAGCAATTGATTAAAATCGTATTAACATCAGTGATGTTTACAGGTTTCTCTCCTTCATAAGATATTGCTGCTGCAACAGGAGAACCGTATTGTTGCTTATCAAAACCTAACAGTGAACCAATTGTTGTTGTATTGTTGAAATCTATCAGCATATTACCTTTTAGTGTTATTTTTGCTCGAAGTGTGATGTAATTTGGTTCCAATAAAAACTTATCAGCATTTCCTCCGTATTCTGTTATTAGTGATTTTATTGCAATGTTAAGATCAGTGATACAGTCAGCTCTAGGATGAATTTTAGTGTTTATTCATGCACCAGTTTGAAAAGTAAAATCATTGTTAACATTTTGTTTAACGTAAAACATACAGTGCCACATTGTTGCTGAAATTAATCCAATTTCGTATTTTTCTTTTTGGTCTAGCACAATTGGTGGTGTGTATGTGACAGTGAAATTTGCACTATCATTTTGCGTTTGCGATGAATCAAGCAATAGTGTTGTTTGCATTGTGGTTATTAATGAGGATTGCATAAAATCATTAATGGTGATTGTGGTCATCAGGGATAACAGTTGTGGTCCGTTAGCCATTAGTTGTTGGTTGTTAGCAGTGATAATAAATGTGTGTTGGTGGTCATCAGTATACTAATCAGTGATGATAATTATTGCACCAAATCCTTGTGAAGTACACTGTACTCATCTGATGTTAACAATCCACTTGATCGTAGTTGATCAAGTATTTCAACAATTGCATTATCAATCTCCATTCTTGTAGTTCCTGCCTCTTTTGCTGAAATCAATAGCATCAAACGATCAATCATTTGCTGAGTTGAAGTAAATACTTTCACACCATAACCTGTTTGTTTCTTTTCAACTGTAGAGTTTTTATCGAAAACATCGCTGAACAATAAATTTTGATAAGTTTTTGTCCCAAAATCTTTTATTGTTTCTTTTAAAATAGATGACAAGATAGAAACTCGTATGTTATTACAAACTCTGTTGTGTTTTTTTTTCTTTTGTTTTGTCAAGATTTTTTACTGCCTGGTCTCCTATACTTATTAAATTTCAAGGACGTTATTAACTTGATATAACTTTTTCTCACCCCATTTTCTAGAATTTTTAACGAATCAATTGAAATTTTGTATTGTTCATCTATTGCTGCAAAAGCATCAGTTTTGTTGCTAAGAGAAATTGGTTTGTACAAGCTTTCATTAGAAAGAATATCTTGTTTTTTGCTGGAACAACATTAGTATCTTCTGGTAATATTTGGCGCTTACGCTCGTCCTCAATTCCAGTAATAATATTGCTAAGTTGTTGCTGTGGTTTCAACTGTAAATTCTGTTGTTGTGTAAGTTTGTCTAGTACTTCTGTCTGTTTTTTTTTATCAATTGTGCCTTTTAGCCCCGTTTCACCAGTAATTGCTTCAGTAACAGGCTTAAAGAATTTTGCTGTGTCCTCAAGTGTCTGTTGTTCACCTAAACGAGGAGCCTCAAATATTTCTTTGTTTCTTTTCCTCAATTCAATGAGTTTTTGTAACACTTCTCGTTTTATTGTCATTATTACTTTTCGTTAGACAGAATTAATAATGTTATTATCATTGGTGTTCACATCATTGGAGCTAAAGAAACTTATCCTAGCAACACCTAAACATCTTGCTACTATCTGGTGCAAAACGATCGAATAATAGAAAATCATGTTTTCCTCTTGTTGCTTGATGATAAAGTTCAACAAACTTCTCTTTTGTCACTTCACTGCATTGTTCACGAGCAATATTTTTAATATTAGTGTTATCAAGACCAGAGAAAAAAAAAAAAAACATCCAGTATTCCGTCTGATAAATCGATCATTGTTGCAAAATCCTCGTGCAAGAAATATTGCGTTACAGCGCGTGTTTCGTGATAATGAAAAATAAGATTTTATTTTATCAATTTCTTTGTGCTCAAGTGGAATGTCGTCAAAAACAATTATCTTATGCTCTGTTGCATCAAGCTCTTTCACAGAAACAACATCATCCAGTTCTTTTATTATCAAAATATCGTCTTTGACGTGTCATTATATTCTGTTACCAAATAGTACCTGTCCTGTTGTGTAAATGTAGACACGATCATAGTTTAGTTTGTCTGTTAGCAAAAGATTTAGCAGGAGGTTTGTTTTACCATTCCCTGTTCGACCAAGAATAAGGTATTGGCAATTTGGCAAATTATCATTGTGTTGGTGTTTTATCACATCTTCCGTATCAAAGTTAAGAATTCTCATGTTATTATTGTATTGTACACAAAATTCACAACATTGGTGGATCATTATTGGTGGACAATAATTTTATCACAGTTGCTGTCAGGTAATTTTGTGTACTTCACAATAATAAACAACGAGCTATTACACAAAGTTTGGAACAACAACCACAATAACAGTAGTTAGTGATTATGTCAAGAAGTCTGGTGACTTCATGTCAGGTAACCTTAACATGCAAGGTAAAAAGATATTAAATATTGAAACAGCATATCCTCCAGCTAATGTTGATAATACACAAGCGGCAAGTTTTGGTCAAGATGCTAAAAAATTAAGTATGAACGGTGGAACGATTTTTGGAGATATTAATATGTCAGGAAAGTGAATATTAAATTTGGAAACAGCGTATCCTCCAGCTAATGTTGATAACACACAAGCAGTAAGTTTTGGTCCAATACAATCGTTAGATGTTAAAAATTCAGTATCAGTGGAGAGTACTATGACAGGTAAAAAGATAATAAATTAGAAACGACTTCCCCTTTGCAGGCTATAATCCATCGCAAGCAGCGAGTCTTAATCAATTGAACACTTAACAACTTAAAAGTAAGTAAATCTGGTGATAATGTACAAGGAATAATTAATTTCATAAACGGCGGAAAGATGACAGGTTTACCAACTAGTTATCCACCAGAAGATTTTAGTGAAACACTAAGTTATGGCCAACTTGACACAGCATTATCAACATATGTTCCGCGTGGTGGCACAACGACTACAGGATCATTGAACATGGGCGGCAAGGTGATTACAGGATTAAGTCAGGATGTACCTGGAGATTTAACGTATGCTGTTAGCATAAAACATCTGCAGGATTATGCGCTTAAAAAGTCTGGTGATACAACGCAAGGCAATATTAACATTAACAACAATAGTTTAATAAATTTACCGAATTCTGTTAATCCTGGTGATGCAGTACCGTATCAAAACATAGTTAATTTAACTTTAGCTGTAGTTAAACAATGTGGAGATACTATGACAGGAGCATTGGACATGGGCACTAATAAGATTACCTCTTCTGCAGCACCAACTACTGGATCAGATTTAATAAATAAAACATACGCTGATAGTGTTGCTAGTGGTGGGACAAAGCGTGTTAAAAATAATGTTGGTCATTAGCTAGCGATAGCATCAGTCGAAAAGGTTTTATTGAAAGTGCATCATCAAATTATTCTGGATATAATGCGTTTAACGCTTTTGCATAGCATCTGTCAGCATCTACAAACACAAATGAGTTTGCAACAAATGATCAATCAACACACTTTTGGATTAGAATAGAATGTCCAAGCGCAGTGTCAATTTGGAAGTTTATGTTACGTGGTAGAGCATCAGGGGCTGAACGAATTTACAATTGGTGTTTACAAGGATCAAACAATAATTTTGCAACAGCAGGTGATCCACTTTATAGTCCACCAACTGTTCCAACTTACATTGGTAACACATCACAAGAGTTTATTCTTACAACACCTGTTCCAACAACGAAGTATAAATCATTCAGAATTCTTTGTAACAATGCTGAACCTGTTAATACTGGTCTAACTTTGTTTCAAATACTTACGTTAGATGACCTTGTGTGATGTTGTCAACGACTAAAATTCTATCAACAGTATATCAATAAAGAATGTCAGAAGTTGTTGAAGTTTGTTGTGAATTTTGTGATAAATTGTTTAATCCAAATCTCGTTCTGGTACCAGGTGACCCTGGAGTACCAGCTACACAATTAGATGAACTTCATAAAATATGAAGGAAACCTATGAAAACATGAAAACACTTTTGAGGTGCATAAACTATGACCAACATCAGTGGCAGCTTTGTGGCGATTTCAATTTTCTTGCTTTCTTGATTGGTCTGCAGACTGGATAAACAAAATACTGCTGTTTTCTCTGCGAATGGGATAGTCGTGCGAGAGATTCTCACTACATCAAGAGAGATTGGCCAATCCAGCAGTCATTGGAGACTGGGATGAAAAGCGTTCAGCATCCACCACTTGTTGAATCAAGGAAGATTTTGTTACCACCCTTGCACATCAAGCGGGGTCTGATGAAGAACTTTGTCAAGGCCATGGACAGAACACAAGCAGCTTTCAAGTACTTCCGTGGAAAATTTCCAAGGTTAAGTGAAGCTGAGATAAAGGAAGGTGTCTTTGTTGGTCCTCAGATTCGTAAACTTCTTCGAGATGATGCATTTCACTGCGTGGCAAGGAAAATACGGTATGGAAAGCCTTCCAGTTAGTGGCAACAAATTTTCTCGGAAACAGCAAAGCAGACAACTACATAGAGTTAGTGGAAAACCTCATCAAGACATGCAAAAGCCTTGGTTGCAACATGTCACTAAAGATACATTTTTTGCACTCTCATCTAGATTTGTTTCCACCGAACTGCGTAGCAGTGAGCGACGAGCACGGCGACCGATTTCACCAGGACATTGCAACAATGGATAAACGCTATCAGGGCAAATGGAGCCCATCAATGCTTGCAGACTATTGCTGGACAGTGTCAAGAGACGCTCCATTTAATGACTACAAGAGAAATGTCAAGAAGCGCCGAGTGAACACTGAATAAGGACTAAACTATGTACTTATATATACATACAAGTATTTTTACTTTTGTTTCAATATATTTTTTATTTATATAACCCTTTTGCTGTTTTTTAAAGTGTTACATAAACAGGACAGGTGAAATATTTTCATGTAAAGCAACCACAAACACATGAAAAGACCTAGGTTTACAATTTGTGATTAAAAGTCTACTATGTACACAATATACATAGACGTAAAATGTAAAAACTTAAATATCTTGGACACAGTATCCAATCAGTTGTTTTAATTGTCATATCTGAATTCAGCACATCAAAATCCCTAATAAATAGCACAATTTATCTCTGAAGCAGACGACTTCTAAAAAATTGTATACCAGTGTAATCATTAAATTGATGAGTTGAACGAAATATTAGTTGTTGTACTGTATGTACGTATTCAAACGTAACGCCTCTACAAACCATACATTTCTATAGAAATTTATTGAAAATATATAAATATCTGCATATTTATAACAGAACTACCAACATATTTGATTGCAACTTAATATTTAATTGGGTTTTGTCTGACATATACCATTTAATAAATATTTAAGGAATAGCTACAAAAAAACCATTTTGTTATAAACTTTATATTTGTATTAATTTTATCCATATATGTATTAGATATACATTTTATAACACTTGTTAGGGTTTTAATCAAAAATGTATGATTATATTTATATTATAACATGACTACTAATATATTTTTATTGCAAACTTAATATTTAAATGTTTTTTCTCTGGAATATATCCGTTCAGGAATATTTAATGAATAACTAACAAAAGAGCATTTTATTATAAACTTCACATTTGAATGGTCACTGTATTAATGTCAGTCCTATGAAAGAAAGGCATTATTACTAAGGTGGGGACCTTCAGATAACTGAAGCTAATGCCTGTTTTTATTTAAACTATATATGGGCATAACTGCCAAATCTGTCTTAAAAACCAACATATACATTTAATGATCACTCTGCAGGTGGATGGGGGTGGGGGGAGGGAGGCTGTTATTTTATTTTGAGCCAGGATATTCTTTTTATTTTCCCTCAAGATAATTAATTTGTTCAACTATTATAATCGATATAATAGGTGTTTGGGGGCTATAAATCAGAGCAAACATATTTTTTTAACAAATCTATCTGAGAGCCGGAAATGTTGTTTTTATAAAATCTCAGCCCCTCCCCCCCCCCCCCCGGCCTGACAATCGACAATTTTCAATGTTTGGACCCTTATAGACAATAATAGCTTATGATTAGTTTTTCCTCCTTTGTGTTCGACAATTTGCGTATTTGGAAATCTTAAAATTCCTGGAGAAATTGAGAAATTTTCACATTCCGTGAGAATAATTGAGCTGGAAATAATGTAATCAATGTTAATGGAAAATATTAAAATTAGGAGATACGCACAGACTTTTTATCCTATGCTATTTGGCGTAAGAGAGGTGTGGTTCGCATATGGTTTTTCATATAAATTTTGAAGGCGAGGGGGTATTCATAAAATTTTAAGTTTATTGGCCCAGTTTGTTTAGTAAAATGTTGAGGACCTGTGGCCCAGGGTCTTTTTCTTGTAAAATTTGGTATGGCAGTAGCCCATGTTTTTTCAAAATTTGAAGACCAGTGGCCTAGGTGCCCCATGTGCTTTTTTTCAAAACATTTTGAAGACCACTGACCAAGACCGCCCAAGTTTTGTTTTCCGTAACATTTTGAAGACCAGTCTCCTTGGTGGTACAGGTTGTTTTTTCTTCTGCATAAAATTCCGAAGACCAGTGGCGTAGTTTTTCGTAAAATTTGGAAGACCATTTAGGCAACTGGTTACATTGATTAATCTAGGCAGATCGCCCAAATGTTTTTTTTAAATAACATAATGAAGACCAGTGACCCAGGTTTTTTCATAAAATTTTAAAGATCAATATCCTAGGTCGCCTAGGGTTTCTTCATAAACTTTTGAAGATCAGTGACCTAGGTGGCCATCATTTTTATCATGAAGGTCATTGGCCTAGGGTTTCCATAAAATTTGGAGCATAGGAAGGGGTGGCCTAGGATTTAAAATAAAATAAAATGGCAAATGGTCACATGTCGGTTTAAACTTTTTTAAAACCGGTTTAAAGTGGATGCAAACTGGTTAACTGGTTGAAACTATATAGAACAGGTAAATTGGCTCAGAATCTAGGTGTTTCCTACTTCTATTATTATATACGAAATATCAACGCTTTTAGGCTTATAATAAGTAATATATTCGTATTGAGAATTGGTATACTTATTACTTTTCAAACGAATGCACATCTGTGACCTATTTGATTTATAGAAGCTCTAAAGCGACAACAGTTTAATCAAGCGGGGGGGGGGGGGATAGTGGGAATGGGGTGGGTGGGTGGTTTTTGAATTTCCTTCGAATCAAAATAATTCTTTATTGTCCTTATTAGGGATAAACTTTTGCATCCGATATATAAGGAGAATAGGAGGCAGATAAGTTTAGCGAATGGTTTCCAGTAAAAGAGGAGCAATTTTTTATTCTTCAAAGGAAAGTAGATAGATCCCTCTAGATCAAGTATAATACACACTTTCTTGCATAAAGCCCTGTATGAAGCCTGTTTGCTGTGATATAGTATGGGTTGCTTTCAATAATGTACACAAGTCATATTATTCTTCAATTCAGTTTTTACATTAAGTAATGATGTTAGTTTAGAAACATTATTCAGTTGTCCCTTATCATAAAAAAGCATGAAAGAAAAATGCTATTTCTTACTCAAAATACTTTTTATGACGAAATCGTAAAAAATAAGCCAAAATTTCAGAGATTTTTTCGAAAATGTTGTATTCTAATAAGTGTATTATTTCAGTTTTCAAGAAACAGAGGCAAATACTCACAATGTCCAAGAGCATATATGTTTTGTCAAGTTTGTGGTGTTACATCAAAATGGTAAAAAAAATGAAACTATTAAGTGTTTTAAATGTCTGATTTTCCAATGGCGTAAGCATTCCTTTGACAGATAATTTTTCGAATTTTCGAATTTCTCTGTAAGTTAAAGTTTTAAGCTTCCTTTAAATAAATTTCCAAAATTTATTTAAATTAAAGGGACAGTTGGGCTATTGCTACCTTCTCCTGCACGAAGACTTTTTCATAAATAAGGACCATGAAATTTAGTGAACGTAACTGCCACAACGAAAGTGTCCTTTGGATTTGCTTATATTCTGATGTTATTGTTTACTGTAGTGTTTTGAGAGCACAAATTTGAAGCCTTCTGAGGAAATCAAGTTTATTTATAGTAATAAAGAAATACAGACGTGTTTACGGTGTCGCCTTTTTAATTCCGTCTTTCTCAGGGTTGGACAATGAAACAGTTGTCCATTTGTGGTAAGATCTCAATTTATGTATACTTAATGTAGCTATTAGGGACCGCAGAACTTAGAGGAAATTAACAAACTATATCACTGCATTAGATAAACATAAGTTGGGATCTCGCTTCACACGGGCAGCTGTTTAATTGGTCCCCATATATAGGAATAGTCATGTAGTTTCTTAATATTTGCCAGGTTTTATAATCTTAAATTTGATGTCATATCTTAACAGACATAGTGAACAAATGATCGGTCAGCATGCAGTAGTACAATCAATTTGGTGAAACATTGTATGGAGTACGTAAGAACTGAGTATTAAGGAATTTGATCGCTTCTATTATTAGGAATACTAATGTAATTTGTTAATTCCCCCACCCCCACCCCCATGTTTTGGAGTCTTAAATTGGATGTCATATCTCGACAAGCCAGAGTGATCTGTGCAGTGGTGAGAATTAAAGTTTGTAAAACTTTAAAATGGGGTTACTTAAGAACTGATCATTAAAGCATTATATCGCTATATTTATTTCTTTAGGAATATTCAGAGTCTGTGAATCCCCCCCCCCCCAAGACATTTCTTCAAGAGACACATTAAATTCTATAGTGACGCAAAAAGAAGTTTTTGCCTATTGCATACAATATCACTTGATTAGGTATGCATGTTTCGTTACTCTGGCTTTTGGCAACGTCTTTTTACGGTAAAAAATAAATATATAAATTTTATTGCCATCATTCACTAAAAGAGTCTTTGAAGTGACACCATTAAAGGAAAAACTTTAATTAATAACAGCGCATTATTTATGTTTAAAGTGCAAATACTGTTAATAGGTGTTCAACATTTATCTTGATACTAACAGCACTGTCTAACTATGGGATATAGTTGACATTTTAAAAGTCATTGATCAGATAGTAAAACTCAGTAATTGTTTCAGTGCTATATATTAAGCAATTATGCTTATTGGTGATTAACTTACTTTCAGGTCGATTTCATATAGAATGCTGCATAGTTTAGAGAATGTGCTTGCAAACATTAATGGATAATAAGCATGCGCTCTAGGAGGAGAGCATACAGGTTCATTTTCATTTTCAGACTAAAGTTAGATTGTCGTGTGCAAGAATAAACAGTTTACGTAGTGAGAACAGGGCTGTCTGAACAAAGCCAAGTTTGCCTCATACCGGCAATTCGTAAAACGACGTACCTATTCAAAGATACACGTGTGTCTCGTGGTCATCAAAAAATATAATTATCTGAGTTTAAGCACAATAAGTTGACATGGGTAAGTCACAGGGACCAATCTTGACAGTAGCAGTGTAATAGTAATTAGTTTTATCGGGCTAAAGATAGGATAACAGGAAGGGTGAATAGTGCAACTTGGTTTGGTTGAGTGAAGACTAAAATAGAAACCGCAAGAGATAAAACGCCTACAAGATAGGTGAAGGACATAAACAGTCTGTGTGTCATTTGAGAATAAACAGAGATAACGTCAACTGTTTGCGACTATCAACGTAATTTCGCCACGTCAAACTACTTTAAGTCCATCAAATTTCGTGGACTTGTGTCTTTATTGTTAAAGGAAAAAATCACAACTATTTAATTTCACAGATAGAATTCCCCTCTCCGTTTGCGTGAAAATAAATAGTAGGTGAATAAAAGCAGGTTTAGGGTATGTCAGGTGTCTGCGATGTTTGATTTTTCCAGTCATTGCCTCTTAGAAATTGAATATCTTAATTCAACGCAGGGGAAAAAAAAACTATGATGTGCTGTAAAGATCCTACACAGCCATCAGATGCAAAATCAACGAAAATGTTGCAGAATGGAGAAAAATTTAATATCCCATCGTAATCATTGTAAATATCGAAAGTCGCAATTAATTTAATTTCCTGCAACTTCTTCTGGACAGAACTTGACCGTATGTGCGAAAGAAGATGCCAAACCAGACAACTCAGAAATAATGTTTTCCGCTATTTTATAAGCAGACTTTAAAGTTGGTTAGTTTTTAACGGCACTTTCAACACATCATTGGCTATATCATGCGCAGGAAATGGAAGTTAAGTGCCCTTCCCAAGGACACGCCGAAGCAGCCGATCCGGACTGGCCTATGCGGGTATAGAACCCGCAACCCTTGGATTCCGAGTCCGACGCTCTACCAACAGCTCTCATTATCAGACACAAACCACCATACTAAATTAGTTAATCTTCAAATGTTTTACTTTTTTTTCCCTTACATATGGTCCAGTGTTGATATATATGTCTAAGTCTTTTCGTTAATCTGCTACTATTAGTTTCCATTTCCTCTTTAAACAACTCAGAAATAGTTTTCCGCTATTTTCTTATCAGACTAAAATTGACTTACTAAAGTAGTTAGTCTTTAAAATTTTTATGTCCAAAAGAAAAATGGAAACGCATATTCTGCATGACTGCGACATATATACCAGAATATATTTTGCATGCAACTTAACGTTTTTATTTTGCTGATTTACTTCTATATTTGTAAATTAACATAGACATAGATAACATGCTAGATTAACATAGACATATACAGCATGCTATATTAACACAGATATAGATATCATGCCAGATTAACATCGACATAGATAACATGCTAGATTAACATAGACATATATGTCATCCTAGATTAAGATAAACATAGATATCATGCTAGATTAACATACATATAGATAGCATGCTGGATTAACATAGACATAGATAGCATGCCAGATTACATAGACATATATGTCATGCTAGATTAAGATAGACATAGATAGCATGGTAGATTAACATAGATATAGATAGCATGCTAGATTAACATAGACATAGATACCATGCTAGATTACATAGACATATATGTCATGCTAGATTAAGATAGACATAGATAGCATGCTAGATTAACATAGACATATATGTCATGCTAAATTAAGATAGACATATATACCATGCTAGATTACATAGGCATATATGTCGTGCTAGATTAAGATAGACATAGATAGCATGCTAGATTAAATAGACATATATGTCATGCTAGATTAAGATAGACATAGATAGCTTGCTAGATTAACATAGATATAGATAGCATGTTAGATTAACATAGATACAGATAACATGCTAGATTACATAGACATATATGTCTTGCTAGATTAAGATAGACATATATATATATCATGCTAGATTAACATAGATATAGATAGCATGCTAGATTAACATAGACATAGGTATTATGCCAGATTACATAGACATATATGTCATGCTAGATAAAGATGGACATAGAGAGCACGCTAGATTAACATAGATATAGATAACATGCTAGATTAACATAGTCATATATGTCATCCTTGATTAAGATTGACATAGATAGCATGCTAGATTAACATAGATATAGGTAGCATGCTAGATTAACATAGATATAGATATCATGGTAGATTAACATAGATATATATATATATATCATGCTAGATTAACATAGACATAGATACAGTATGCTAGATTAAGACAGACAGAGATATCATGCTAAATTAACATACATACAGATAGCATGCAAAATTAACATAGACATCGATAGCATGCTAGATTACATAGACATATATGTCATGCTAGATAAAAATTGACATAGATGGCATGCTAGATTAATATAGACATAGATAACATGCTAGATTAACATAGATATAGATAGCATGCTAGATTACATAGACATATATGTCATGATAGATTAAGATTGACATAGATGGCATGTTAGATTAGCATAGATATATATAGCATGCTAGATTACCATAGACATAGATAGCATGCTAGATTAATATAGACATAGATAGCTTGCTAGATTAACATACATATAGATAGCATGCTAGAACTAATAGACATAGATAGTATGCTAGATTACATAGACATATCTGTCATGCTAGATTAAGATAGACATATATATATATATATATCATGCTAGATTAAGATAGACATATATATATATCATGCTAGATTAACATAGATATAGATAGTATGCTAGATTACATAGACATATATGTCATGCTAGATTAGGATAGACATAGAGAGCACGCTAGATTAACATAAATATAGATGACATGCTAGATTAACATAGTCATATATGTCATCCTAGATTAAGATTGACATAGATAGCATGCTAGATTAACATAGACATAGATAGCATACTAGATTAACATAGATATAGATAGCATGCTAGATAAACATAGATAGAGATAGCATGCTAGATTAAAATAGACATAGACAGCATGCTAGATTAAGATTGACATATATAACATGCTAGATTAACATATATATATATAGATAGCTTGCTAAATTAACATAGATATGGATAGCATGCTAGACCAACATATACGTAGATAGCATGCTAGATGAAGATTGACATAGATAGCATGTTAGATTAAGATAGATATAGATATCTTGCTAAAGCAACATATATATCTATATATATTTAGATAACTTTCTAGATTAACATAGATATAGATAACATTCTAGATTAATATAGATATAGATAGCATGCTATCTTAACATGGACATAGATGGCATGCTATCTTAACATAGATATAGATAGCATGCTAGATAAACAAAGACATAGATAGCATGCTAGATTAGCATAGACATAGATAACATGCTAGATTAACATAGATATATATAGCATGCTAGATTAACATAGACATAGATAGCATGCTATATTTGCATAAACATATATAACATGCTAGATTAAAATAAACATAGATAGCATGCTAGATTAGCATAGACATAGATATCATGCTAGATTAACATAGATACAGATAGCATGCTAGATTAACATAGACATAGATAGCATGCTAGATTAGCATAGACGTAGATAACATGGTAGATTGACATAGACATATAAGGCTTCCAAGATTAACATGGAGATAGATAACATGCCAGATTAGCATAGACAAATATAGCATGCTAGATTAACACAGATATATACAGCATGCTAGATTAGCATATGCATAGATAACATGCTAGATTAACATAGACATACAAAGCTTCCTAGATTAGCAGGGATATAGATAGCATGCCAGATTAACATAGACATAGATAGCATGCTAGATTAACACGGACATATTCAGCGTGCTAGATTAACATATATATATAGATAGCATGCTATATTAACATATATATAGATAGTTTGCTAGACAAACATAGACATATACAGCATGCTAGATTAACATAGACATATATAGCATGCCAGATTAACATAGACATATATAGCATGCTAGATTAAAATAGACTTATACAACATGCTTGATTAACATAGATATAGATAGCATGCCAGATTAACATAGACATAGATGGCATGCTAGATAAAAATAGACTTATACAGCATGCTAGATTAACATTGACATATATAGCATGTCAGGTTAACATAGACATCGATAGCAAGCTAGATTAACATAGATATAGATAGCATGCTAGATTAACATAGATATAGATAGCATGCTAGATGAACATGGATATAGATAGCATGCTATATTAGCATATACATAGATAGATTGGTAGATTAACATAGACATAAATAGTATTTGAGAATAACATAGACATACGTAGCATGCTATATTAACATAGACGTAGATAACATGCTAGATCAACATAGATATATATCTTGCTAGATTAACTTAGATATACATAGCATGCTAGATTAACATAGACATAGATAGCTTGCTAGATTAACATAGATATACATAGCTTGCTAGATTAACATAGATATACATAGCTTGCTAGATTAACATAGATATACATAGCTTGCTAGATTAACATAGATATACATAATATGCTAAATTAACATAGATATACATAATATGCTAGATTAACATAGATATACATACCATTCTAGATTAACATTGACGTAGATAACATGCTAGATTAATATAGACATAGATGGCATGCTAGATTCAATTAATACAGACATAGATAGCATGCTAGATTAAATTAATTGCTTTCATTATGCTACCACAGAAGTAAACCAGTTTGATTTTTGCTTTATACGTAATAGGAGGCCATGAAGCATAATAATAAAAATGAAAACATTTATTTCAAGATGGTATCCATTTATACACAATTACTTACCAGTAAATATGTTTGCATCATGGCGCCAAGACATTAAATAATATATTCCATGTAAATTTTACTCTGGTTCTAACACATTCATTGTAAGAAATGTTTAAGATATAATTATCGACTTTTGTCGAGGTGAATATAAAGTTTTATGAACCAGTAAACTTCGTATTGTCTGACGCTAAGCAGAGATCAATATGATGGATTTGCTGGTTCATAAAACTCCATATTTAGTAAAACAAAGGTCCATAATTGTTTCATTACATAAGTTAGTATAAAACGTTGAAATTAACTGGTTTCATAATAGTACAAATGCCATTTCAGCAGCATGACTCTACAAAATAGGCCACCTTGTGGTATGAAAATCAATGACGTTAACAAAGTGCAATATGATGAATTATGGCCAATCACCTGACGACGTGTCATCCAATGAAAGAAAATCTCTCTCATGAATCATGTAATAATAACTTCGTCATCGTAACAATATCTCCTGTATCGGCTGCATACAAATTCAAAAAAAAAAAAAAAAAGGAAAAGAAAAGAAGAAAAGAACGTAATTAGCATTCCATTTACGAAACAGTTGTCGAAAATCCTTATGAATTTTAAAGAACTGTAACACAATGATGTGGTTCTTTAGATATTGTTATACCATACATAACTGCATAATACTCAAAGAAATAATATGGACTGTTAACATTGATGTTAATTACAACTGTCAGGCGTCAATCAGCGATGGTGTTTTAATGCATCTAATGTGTTATATAGTGACGAGAAATAGTCTAAATTGTTCATTTTGTGCTAAGACGTTATGACAGAATCTAAAATAATGGAGGAAGGATAATGTTGGACTATCAGAATTTTTCGACCAATGAAATTTGTCCTATTTTCTTAGAATTATAATCTTTTTTTTTTTTTTTTTTTTTATTGAACACACAAGGTGTCAGGATTTTACATATTCCCCTACATCACCACCTGACCTGGTGTATGGGGCATTATCTTAAATTATTTTGCGTTCTTATCTTTTACATGTGTTCCCTACACAACACACACACACATGCACACACAGACACTTACATTCACAATTATTGTACACAAAGTCATACTCGCATACAAACCCCAAGATGTTTTAAATTGCCTTAAAAAAAAAAAAAAAAAAAAAAAATCATGTACCAAAAGTTGATAATAGGATCCACTTTTTCTTAAACTCGTCACTTCTGTTATTCACTTTGGCGACATATTTTCCAGTGTTTTGTATGATAAAACACAATTTTTATAATATGATAGATTTGGAATTTTTGATGCACAACGTGATCTGTATATCACATATTTTGCAAGCAAAATTAGGAAGTTAATAAGATCATCAAAGTTGTTATTTCCTATAAAGACGTCTTTTCGTGTAATTCTAAAATTTGGGTCATAAGTTTGGATCCATTCCACCAACAGTTTCCAAAAGTGTTCAGTAACTGAACAGTCATAAAATAAGTGCTCAATTTGTTCTATTCCCTCATTACAAAAGGTACATTTATCATTATCACTTAAATTAATCTTTTTTAGAAACTGGTTTGTGGCAATGTTTCTATGGAGAAATCTAAAATTAAAGCTAATCAGTTTTGTGTCTTTTGTACAAAGTTTAGCCAAAACAAAAGAGTTGGTCCATTCATTTGCACCAATTGCACACTCTAGCTGCCTGGACCAAGTTTCATGTTTACCATTTGGCTTTTGTATCTTGGTTCTTATCAGGTCTTTATAGATAAATTTATTCTTTGCTCTTACCCTAAGGAGTGATGTTTTGTCCAAAACTACATGAAAACTATTTCCACTTTCAAAAAACCTTTTAATTTTCTTTTTCCACAGCACCGAGATCTTTGAAATAAGAGCAAAGTACTGTATGAAATTATTTGTTTTTGTTTTTTGTTTTATTTCATCAAAACTTAATAGAGATCCTTGTGCATCAAAAAGATGTTGAATAAGTACAACACCGTTTGTTCTCCACCTTGTGTATGATTTAAAATTATCTACAGTCACTAAATTAAGAATATCTTGAGACAAGTATTCATGGACAGTAGATGGTTCATTTTTCCATTGTGATAAAGCATAAATAACATCACGCCAAAAAATATTTTTAATTGATTTAGAAATTACTTTTAATTTAGTTTTTCCTAATGTAAATAAGAGCGTACCTCCAAATTTTCCAAATATTTGTTCAGAAACCAGTTTTTGCCATAAGCCATCTTCGTTTAGTAAGAGACGCCTAATCCAGGAAAGTTTTATATAACACACAAATGAATGCAAGTGAATCATATTTAATCCCCCTTCCTTAAAAGAAGTTATAAGAGTGTATCTTTTAACCCTCTCAGTTTTACCGACCCAAATAAAGTGGAAAAATAATGTATTCAGTTCCTTTTCTATATGGGGTGGAGGATTTGGCAAAGCTGCAAAAAGATGAATGAATTTAGGCAAAATCAAGGACTTTATCAAAGTAATTTTTCCAATAAGGGATAAATTTCTTCTGCTCCACCAGCCAAGCAGTTTCTTTACTTCCTTTAACTTCGTCGAATAATTAAGCTCTACCATGTCCTCCAAGTTCAAAGAGAAATATACTCCCAGTAATTTAAAATTGGACATTGACCAGTTAATATCAATTTCTGGACATATTTTTTCATTAGAATATTTTTTATTTCCAATCCAAATAGCTTTTGATTTCAAAACATTGCAGTACAGACCTGACACCAAGGCAAAGTCATTTAAAATCTGCAAGGTTGTCTTCAAGGACAAATGAGAACCATCTAATAATAGAAAAGCATCATCAGCGTACTGCCCTAATTTGAACTCCATTTCATTATAGAAAATGCCTGTAATATCTGTGTTCTTCTTTAGTTCTATTGCAAGAAGTTCAATTCCTATTATAAATAAGTAGGGTGATAAAGGGTCTCCCTGGCGACAACCTCTCTCCAAATTAAAAAATGGGGATAAATGTCCATTATTAATGAGACAACTTTTTGATTTATTGCAAAATAATCTGAACCATTGACAAATTGATTCTCCAAAGTTAAAAGACTTCAGAGCAGTTTCCAGAAAGTCCCATTCGACCGAGTCAAAAGCCTTTTCAAAGTCTATCAATAGGAGAAGACTAAATTCATTTTTTTCCTCAAGGTATTGCATCAGGTCATACAAAAGTCTTGTATTTTCACCAATGAATCTCCCTTTCATAAAACCCTTTTGGGTGTCACTAATGATAAACGGGAGCACTTTTTTGAACCTATTAGCAATTGATGCCGAGGCAATCTTGTAATCTACATTAAGTAGTGAGATTGGTCTCCAATTTTTTAGAAATTTCCTGTCTTTATCTTCTTTAGGAATGCAGGTAATGATTCCCTGAGACTGAAATTCTGAAAAATGTTGCATATCGTATCCAGTATTTAGAGACCTAAAGAGAAAGCCGCCTAGGTCTTTCCAAAAGAATTTGTAGAATTCTACAGTAAATCCATCGGAACCAGGGCTAGTTTCATTTTTCATATTTTTTAGTGCTAAACCACATTCCTCAAACGTTAACCTACCTTCACATGAACTTCTTTCAAGATCTGAGAGTTTTTTTATCATGGTTAAAAAAGTGGTTGAGCGTTTGGAAGTTATATTTGTTTTTGCTTTGGTATAATTTTTCATAAAAGTCTTTCTGTTGATTTAATATTTCTTTTGGATCTGTTACCCTTGTTCCATCTTCAGTAATTAATTCTTTTATTGTTTTGTTTGTGTAATTTCTCTTTTCGAGATTAAGAAAATATTTTGAGTTTTTTTCACCAGACTCATACCATCTTGCCTTTGATCTTAACATTACAACTTCCACCTCTTTTTTCCTCATTTCTTCTAAATCCGCTTGTTTTTTGTTCAATTCTTTCATCGTAGCGGGGTTATTATTTTGATTCACTAAAGCATGTAAGGTATGTATTTCAGCTTCAATTTTCCTGAAATGTTGCTTCTCCTGTTTTGCCTTAGCTTGTGAATACATAATTGATTCTGATCTTATTATCATTTTAAGGATTTCAAAAAACAATTGATTATTACAAGTTAGTTTCACCTTTAGTGGGTATTTCCTTATCACCTTCACAATAGTATTCTTCTACTGTGTTGGTTATACATTTTTTTACCAACTGAATATATTCATTTTGCTTTAATAGCTTTGAATTGAATTTCCAGTACCCAGGACCTCTCGGTGATGCAGATATAGACAATTTTAGTGTTATTGCTGAATGATCTGTTTTATAGCCAGGAATAATAGAGGCGTCCATACAATTTGAAAACATGTCCTCAGAGATTAAAAAATAGTCCAGTCTACTCTGTTTCACAGGGTTTGCCTGATGCCAAGTAAATACTCTACTGTCAGGACTGACTGTTCTCCATGGATCCAGTAAATCAAGTTGATTCTTGATGTCCTGGACTGCTGCTCGGGCCATGGAGTGTTTATCATGCAAGATATTATAAGAGTCAAGCTCCATGTCCTGAACAACATTCCAGTCACCACAAATAATAACAGAGGAATTGTCAAAAATTATAATATCCTCTTTCAAATTTCTGAAAAACTCAGCATTATCATCATTATGACCATATAGATTCACTAATGTAAATCTCTGTCCATTAACTGATAAATCTAAGAGAATGTATCTGCCCTGACTATCACATCTGTTTCTGTGAATAAGAAATTCAAAATTATTTCTAAACAGGATAGCAACACCAGCACTACTGCTAGATTTATGACTAAAAACACACTTATATCCCCATTCAGATTCCCAATACTTCTCAGTCTCAACTGTACTATGTGTCTCCTGTAAACATATAATAGATGCATTCTTTTGTTTGACCCAGCAGAAAATATCTCTTCTTTTGAGATTGGAACTGTGTAGACCCCTAACGTTCATTGACAAAATTTTAATCTGGGTATCCATTGTTAAATGTATCATGAAAAGCGCTCACATACACCTTGGGATAGACTCTCACACACACAACCACAGAATGCTTAAAAAACTGATAAGTGTAGTACAATGTCATGCACCACTGGGTACATATATGATGTTGCCCAATATAAAGATACATGAACTCTGTTCTACGCTGGAGTGTTGGTATATAATTAGTAAATGTAAATATCAATACAGTGTGACTGAAAAATAACACTTTTTGTTCATCGATTTTTCTCCCTTTACCAAAAGATTTGAAGCCATTACATTTGAGTTCTATATTTGTTGGTTCTTTCTATATATATATAAAAATTTGTATAAGACAAATATATAAAAAAAAAAAAAAAAAAAAAAAAAAAAAAAAAAAATATATATATATAATTATAATGTTTAGTGATCACTGTTTTTCTTTACAAATTAAAAATAAATCTAGTGACCGAACTTTAAGGAATGAATGAAGAATATAATACATCATCATGTAAACATACTAAATGACCTTGGCAACTCTGTGCCTATGAATCTAACACCAAAAATTTTGAGAGAAGAGAAAAAAAAAAAAAAAAAAAAAAATGACCAACATGAAAATTATACCCTCAATCTTTTCAAGATTGAAATACAATTGTATGCCTATTTCAAAATTTAGCTGCAAGATTATACAAACATTCTTACCAATTACAGGCTTTGTCCATCTATGAAAGTCACTTTTCTAACTTAAACATATACATAGCTGAACTTAAAACTATACACATCCATTTTGGTACAAAGTTCTATACCTCCAAGTGTGTCCAGAATCAATATGGAAAAATTATATCGATTATGGGTTGCGATTGAGTGTTTCATTGATGTCGTCAAAAAGGTCAAATTTGTACCTCTTACCCGCTTTTGTTTTTGCATACACACTGCAATTGAAGTACCAGGCAGATTCAAGTTTTGGATGGGCAGTTAATCTATTTATGAGACCCATATTTTGTCGAGTGACATCTTCCACTATTCTTACATTAAATTTGCTCTTGAAATCCCTTTTTTTCTTGGCGATGTTGACTTTGGATTCTGCATTCCAAAATTTCACAATTAATGGTTTCGGGGCACCATCTTTCCCAGGGATCCGATGTATTGCGAGAATATCCCTCTCATCTGCGTCATGACTTGTGACATTCTTCAACATCTCTGCAAACTTTGCTCTGACATTTTCGTTTTGTGATTCAGGCAAGTTGAAAATTTTTATGTTATTTTTTCGTGAGTATTATAATCTACATTAGACATGCATTCTTCATGATGTTGGCAGTAATGAATTATTTTAGACATATTTTGTTGTTACCTTCGTCTCTATTTTAGACAATATTCTACCGGGAGAAATTCACTAAACCATTTATTTTTATTCGATATGCAGCAATTGTTTTCTTTTAGATCTAAACCTTTCGTCCTTTTTTTTTTTTCAAACGTTTGATTCAAATTTATCTATAAACTTTGGAATAGAGCATCAATAATCCCCAAGTTTCAATCAATATTGTAAATTTGTCTTTCATTTTTCTTTGAAAAATTATATTCTCGCGTCTATCGAACATTTTGTAGCGATTTAAAGTGCATTATATTATAACAACCTGAAAACGAAACTTTAAATTTTGTTCATATTTAGGTAAAATATCTATTTAGAATACATGAATAATCTCGTAACTCGTAATCTTACCATTTGTATTCAACATGTTGTGTGTGTGATTCAATACTTCCAAATATAATTCCAAGCAATTTCATAACTAGGCATATATGGTCCGTACCCATTGATACTTTACATGCACCTGTCACGTTCCTAAAATGTTAGGTTACTAAGTTTGCATCGTGAGTTTAGGGGTCACACTGCCTAAGAATTGCGCAGTTAGTTTGGCATATCGTCTTTAGAAAAGGTTTAGGTATGGTTTTCTTTTAATCCCAGAGACTTCACGAAACTCTATGCATTCACGAAACTCTATGCATTCTCAAACTGTTCAACTAAGTAAAAAAAAAAAAAAAAAAAAAAGAAAAAAAGATACAAAACGCGCACACTTGTCCTCAGAGCATAGCATTGTGTCCAAAAGAGGTTAAGCTCCGGAATTAAATTCAAATCTAAAAAAGGTATACGTAAAAAATGAAGCCATCAAGTACACTTCGTAGGTAGCGTCTGTTTTAAGCTTTATTACATGGAATGTACCACTGATACATTTTTATGCTTTGGAATGAAAGTATTGTTGTGCTCGTATCACACACGCCAGTACATGTCATGACTAAATTGTCAGTTCAGAGTTTGTGACATTTACCGGCTCTTTTCTTGCTGGTAAATGTCACAACACGAAATTTACCAGCAACTCTTAAATATAGCGTTGCCAATTAAAGGTCTATATTGCGACAATTACCGTTGCTGTTATTATATTAGCATTTTTGCTGATATGTTGCGCTTGGATATGTTCGTCAATCTCATTGTTCACTGGTCCTGATATCTGTGAATCGGCTCTCCTTGTAACCGGGCTCTTAAGTTTACTTGAACTTAAGTATTGAATCCAGCTGTCTGATTGGATGAAAATTAAGTCCAACTTAAGTTCAACCATTCAAACGATTTAAGTCTAGACTTAAATTTTAAGGCATGTTGGGGCCTGATCTCCATCTAAACTATAATATTAATAAAAATTAAACAAAGGTTAAATTTTGACTGGGTACCTACATTTTGTGAAATTATCTTTGATGTATTCATCCCATTATTCCAAGTATGAACCTGAAAGGAGATTACTGCCAGAAAATGTCAAAGCTTCTTCATAAGACATTTACCGGTGTTTATGTTATTTTTATGACATTTTCCGACAGCAATGTCGCTATTAAACGCGACAGTATGACATATAGCGGTGACTTAGCATGCGATGTCACCGTTTAAATGTCACCTGTGGCGTTTACCATGACATTTACCGGCGTCTGTGACACTTACTGGCTCTACAAAACCGTGTTCTTACCAGCTTTCAAATAACGGATTCATCCAGAATTTTTAAACACACCTAAGCGTTAATCATAATTAATCGATTCATTATAACTTTAAGAAACGAAAAAATATTGTACATGCATGAAGGATGTGAAAATCAATTAGGGTCAATATATGGACGAGTCCATGAAGCGATGTTAACACGGATTAAATTTACATTTACAGTGCCCCCTTGATCTCACGCCTTTTTATATAAGTCGGAAAATGGTGAGTAAACGAGGTTGGCGGAAGGCCATAGTTCGCTAGCAATTTTAAATTTATATATTGTATACGGTTGATAAAGTATGGGGTTATTTTAGTGGATTAAAATTAAGTTACCTACTTTTAAATTACCTCGGATTGATTTAAAAAAATGTACACAAAAACACTGTGGTCAGAGTGTACCGTCTTATCACATATAGCCTGGTACAATATAAACAAGACAACGAAAATATATACCCATGTCACAGTACGCTAATATACTACCACTTATTATTATATATGTAAGATCCAAATATGTTCTTTCCAAACTGCATTTTGAAAGTTACATATCACACTATGCAATACGGATAATTCACTTTGCAATATGCATACCGAATCCTATAATATGCACATCGTCTTTTGCGGGACGTGTATTGCAAGAAAATTACGCCCATTTATCTTGTTGTTTTTTCTTTTGTTTGTAAAATGCATACTTTAACATAAATGTGCACATTGTTCTGCCACATGTTCATTGTAATTTGCAACACGAATATTGCGTTCTTTACAATGAACATTGTCCTTTGCAAAAATGGCTAATGCACGACTAAATATGCTTTCGCTATATCAACTTACATATTACATAATGTAAAATACAGTCTGTATGTAACAAGCTGCATATTACATACATATATTTGGATATTGCATCTTTCACCTTGTACAAGATGCATTGTATTTTGCACACACGCTGTACCATATGCGCATTTTACTTTGAAAATCACACTGTACAACTTTTTGCCCGATTACATTGTGCAAGAAATGTTGCAAAATGAAACGTGCATTTCTTTATGAATTACGTTAATGTCAGTCGATGAGACCCAATGAAAAGTTAGCTTTATCTTAAGGTTGCGCTCTACAGTTTCGTTCTTTGCATAGTGTTTGTTTTTTAAAGAAAAATAATTTCCCAGGTTTTCCTCACTGGTTATCCTGGCTATTTAAAAAAGACCTTGTAAGTATAAGATATTGTTACAAGAACTTTTAATTCCCTTTATTTTGCTGTATGCTTGGTGGGTGTCATTAGGGTTATAGACTTTACAGCTTGGCCTTACTTCAGATGTCCACCTATCTTACAACTGGTAGCTCCACGTCGTCGTTTTCACTTCCTGGACTTCAAAGGTAAATTGTACAAAAAAAAACAAAAAACGAGCCGATAACTTTTTTACTTTTTATATATTTTGTAATTCATTCATTGCACTTTCGGAAGCTGGTATTGCCTATTCTGGCAAAATTCGTTTTCCCTATTTTAATAACTGCTAAAGTTAGTGTACTTTGGACTAGTTCAGGCTGATTTTTCGAGCACATGGGAGCAGCCATTTTGATCAGCTGTGTGCTTAGATCATGCACGATTTCCATAACTACATAATGTAAAGAAATTTCATCCACAGTACACGAAAGTAGCATAGAGGTATGCCAACATTCTTTCCATTGTGCATGTTGCAAATGCAAAAACTTCACCTTACAATTATCACTCTGTCAGAAGTACGTAATATCTGTAGAGCGCAACCATAAAGATCACATTTGTATTGTTATTGTATGATTTAATTTTGGTTGTATAGTTGAAACATGTGACATTTAAGTCGCAAGAATCTTAACAGTCCTTTTGAATAATTCTCATGTATTTCTTCCACAGCACATTATTCATTAGTAGCGAAGTTCCACACAAGCCCAGCCCCCCCCCCCCCTAACGACGAAAAGTGAACTATTTTAAAAATGCACATTGCTTTTTCTCAGCATAGCCAACCAATGATATGCTAAAAGACAGGAACATGAAACTTGCCACAATTATTTCTGAGATGTCACTATTGCATGTCACAGTTTGAACAGGGATGGAACAGATCAGGTTCACAGAGGTCAAAGGTCAAAGAGTAAAAAGTTTGCTAATTCTTCTAACACTAATATATGGCAGAAAGCGAATCTGTTTTGTCATAATATTTTCCTTAATTTTATTAGAAATGAATGAAATAAAATTTTGATATATTTTTCTTTCACTTAATGCAACAGTTTTAAATTGAAATTGACTTTACTTCGGTTTTATAAGACATCTAATGTCTCCATAATTAAGGTAATTTCACACACAATAGTGCCACAAGGCATATTGTATGAGCAAGAGCACAATAGGCATACTTAGGTTATGTTCATATATAACATCAATGTTATTGTACCATTGTGTTGAGAAAATCATACAGGATGATATGAAAAAAGAGAAAAGCAAAAGCAAACATTTTCATACTTGTTTTAAGTTTGCGCTCTACAGTTTCATAATCTGCATAGGGTTTGATTTTTAAAGAAAAAGAATTTCCCATGTTTTTCTCGCTGGTTAACCTGGATATTTAAAAAAGACCTTTTTTTTTTTTTTAGCTATTCTTAAAAGAACTTTTAATTCCCTTGATTTTGGCGTATTATTTATGGGTGTCAATTTTGTTATAGAGTATACAGCTTGGTCTTACTTCAGATGTACACCTATCAAATAATTGCTAGCTTCGCTTCGTCATTTTCACTTCCTGGACTTCAAAGGAAAATTGCAAAAAAAAAAAAAAAAAAAAAAAAAGAGCTGATAACTTTGTTTAATTTTTATATATTTTGTAATTCATTCATTGCACTTTCAGAAGCTGGTATTGTTTATTCTGGCAAAATTCGTGTTCCCTATTTTAATAACTGCTAAAGTTCGTGTACTTTGGACTAGTTCAGGCTGATTTTTCGAGCACATGGGAGCAGCCATTTTGATCAGCTGTGTGCTTAGATCATGCACGATTTCCACAACTTTAACATGATAAGAAATTTCATCCACAGTACACGAAAGTAGCATAGAGGTATGCCAACATTCTTTCCATTGTGCATGTTGCAAATGCAAAAACTTCACCTTACACTTGTCACTCTGTCAGAAGTACGTAATATCTGTAGAGCGCAACCTAACTTACAACATACAAATGATCTAAACCGCAAGAAAAAAACCTGATAAATGGACAATTTGTTTTGCACCTTTAATGGCTTTAGTCTGAAATATGTATAATAAAATGAGAAAGGTGTGTGTGTGTGTATGTGCGCGCGCGCTTTTATATTCCAACATTACATTTGATGTCAATTCATCCAGTGGCATGTGTACTCAATGTTATCAATGTTTTTTCCTTTACAGTCAAATATATATTTAATTATACCACACCTATGTAAATATACAATATCGATCAAATATTCGGTTCTGTAAAAGCCTTTGTTTTTCATTTTATTTCGTGGAATATGGTTACATTCAACGCAGTTAAAACAATTGAACATATACTGAATTCAAAGCCTACTTTATTACAGAAACTTTCCATCGTATTTTACATATAATATTGTCTAATAAAATAAACAACAACATAAAAGAAAACAACAAATGATAGCATCTATTGCGTGTGAACGAGAGAGATAGAGAGAGTAGTTCCCGCAAACTTGCCTACATCAAATGTACGGCAAATGACTGTGACCTGCAAAGCATGAATGAATACCTTGATGACTGACTCTTACTTCAAAATCAGGCAAAACTGCATATTTCATAATGCGACTAACGTCTTGATAATTGTTATAGGCCAAACTCATGCACAAAGTGATTATCAAAATATATTGCGAATTTTTGGCAAAATATAATGTGTATATGCATCTTACATGATAACATATGCGTGCTACTGAAGACAATGTTCTTGTTACATAATGCAATATGCATATTGAAAATGCTGTATACCGATATGACTGTGGAAAATACCATGTGCTTATTCATCTTAAATTATGCAAAATGCATGTCACAAAACCGTGCACCTTTCATTATCTAATATGCATCTTTCTAAATGCAATATACATACAACATTTATGTTCAAAATGCATTTTACAAAACAATATGTGCATTTTAAATAATGCAATATGCTTGATGCAATATTTATGATGAAGACAGACTATATGAATTTTTGACAAAATAGTGTTCGGTAAGAATCCCCAAAAAAACTTAATCTCCCTGGCGAATGATCTAGGCTTAAAATCACTAATATAATATAATTTCTATTTTAATTTTGTTTTGGGGATGGCGGACATTAAAAGTGGTGGATGATTGACAATGTTTAGACAACAGATTTTATCTGCAGACAGTGAAGTTGGCGAGAGACCGAGAGATTTAAAATCGAGGGAGTATGTTACCTACTGATGAGTAACCTTTTGTTAAGTACTCTTTGACCCTTCAGACGGGTTGTCGTGAAAATTTAGATATCTTTGACATAAGTAAGCTTCCCACCAGCACATAGTCGATACTAATCGCTACCAAGATTTTGCAGTGTACACCGTTCTTTGCTGTGTAATGATTCTGCACACATGACATTTATATCAATAATTGGAGTCGAAGACAGTGTAAGTGCGCTGTATTACTCTCGACCAGAGATAGTCAATAATTTCCTCAAGAAAGCGACATATTTTCAAAGCATGAGACCTATGCATTTTGATTACTTTTCCGCTGGTATGTATAGTAGATTTCCGATAATACATGAATCATATATTTCTTTTGTAGAATGTTTATCTGTTATCTCAGACCCAATGATATTTCATTTGTATTTATGCGAAAAGTGGTCCTTGTGAAAGCTTGACGTAATATATTTTTACGCTTGTCACTCTTCAATATGGCTATCCAATACTTCGTAAGGAAGTACATTTCATCTAAGCGGATAGATTTAGGGATAAAAGAGAAATAAATCTTTTTTGCACAAAAATAAAAATAAATATAAAATGTTTTAACTTGAAAGAATTCCCATCTTGAAATTTCCCCCTTATATTGAAAACGTCATGTAAAAAGAAATAAATTTCTAATGTATATACTGCCAAGTGGAAAGAAAGATTTTTTTAAAAAGCAAGCAAATAAATAAATATATAACATTTTCAGTCTTTTTTATTAGTGCATTTTTTTTTTTTTTAATTGTTATCTGGACAAATCTCTTAAAGAACAAAGCAGAACTGACACTGTATAAGTAATTGTATTTTTTCTACTCAGGTCTACTGCTCACGCTAATCCTGACAAAGGCAACATCTGCATTTGCTGTTGGTAAGTTCACATATGCCCAGAGTGCTGCACGATTATTGCTGCTGTTAAGTTGAAATATGCACAGAGTGCTGCACGAGTATTGCTGTTGGTAAGTTTAAATATGCCCAGAGTGCTGCACGATTATTGCTGCTGGTAAGTTGAAATATGCACATAGTGCTGCACGATTATTGCTGCTGGTAAGTTGAAACATGCACAGAGTGAGGCACGAGTATTGCTGCTGGTAAGTTTAAATATGCCCAGAGTGCTGCACGATTATTTCTGCTGGTAAGTTGAAATATGCACACAGTGCTGCACGATTATTGCTGCTGGTAAGTTGAAATATGCCCGGAGAGCTGCACGATTATTTCTGCTGGTAAGTTGAAATATGCACAGAGTGCTGCACGATTATTGCTGCTCCTAAGTTTAAATATGCCCAGAATGCTGCACGATTATTTCTGCTGGTAAGTTGAAATATGCCCAGAGTGCTGCACGACTAGTATTTAATTCAAATCAGTTTAATTTCAATTCTCAGTGATGTTTACGACCACAAATTACGTTCGACAGAGAATGTTTAATATTACATTCTTAAATGTAAATACAGATAAATACAAAAATCAAATCTGAATAAAATATTTTCCTCTAATGTGTTAAAGAAGAGATTTTATGTTGTAAGCATCTGCATTTAGAACAGTTATTCCCCGGTTATTCAAGTTATCATACTTTTGAGTACATATACAACATTTTCCTAACTTGCTTCTCATTACTTTATTTGTACACAATTTATGGGTCAAAATTTATAGGGTCAAACATACTATCCAACATACACCCTATAATCCAGCACAGCAACCTCTTTTTAATTACAATCCAGCATACACCTTACAATCCATCATTTGCTTTTTGATTATAATCTACCACCCCCTCTATCCAGCAATTGCTTTTTGATTACAATCCAACCTCCACTATCCAGCAACTGCTTTTTGATTACAATCCAACACAAACCCTACTATCTAACTAAAAGGGTAGGAGTGTTTATATACACGTTATACTTACAAACACACAAATATACTATCACACAAGAGTGGGTAGGGTGTAAAAGAGGAAGGCGTGAAATATACACACACTCACACACAAGCAAAGGGTAGGAATATTTATAAACACACTATACCCTCACACAAACATACTATACTACCACACACAAGCAGACAAGGGTAGGAGTGTTTATAGACACACTATACCCACACAAACATAAGAGAAGGGGTAAGGAGTTTTAAGTTTTAGTTGTCAACATATATATACACATACACAAACATACAAACACAAATCGACAATAACTTTTAGTAGATTCTCTATTTCACGAGATCTGGGTGGCCCTAAAAAGAGCCGTTTGGATTTCTGCCACCACTCCTCTCCTTAGTGGTTGCACCCACATGGTCGGACACCGCAGGCTGCACATCGTTGACGCCAAGATGTTTTTGTGGAGACCACGAGCTTGAAACAAGGTTCGTTGATCCCTGTCTCCTCATCAGGGATCCGGTCTTCATGCCCCCGCTAGCGCATTTTTTCCTGCTCCCTCATCCAGTTTGCACTGAGGCACTGTAATTTCCTCTACCTCTTTAGTCGCTCCTTTTCCCTCTTCTCCGGCCAGGTTGCCTAATCTTTGCCACTTCTTTCTACATTACTTCTTTCACAAACCTCTTGGCTATTTTAAGTGAGGTCTACTCCCTGTTTACACGACTTCGGTTGGGGTAACACCACATTTCCTCTATCTGGTCTAGAAGGTATTCCACTCTTTCCATCCAACTGATGGCTTCCCTCAACTTCCCTACTTGGCAATATTGGGAGGTTGTCATTCTTCTTTCTTCTTTACTCGGACAGGATCGACGATGAATATCACGATCGTTTGTTTGTTTAATTGCAGTAGAGACGTGATCGGCCATTCGGCCATGTACGTCTAAACACCCCCTATGCGTGCAAAGCGCGCACTCGGGGATTAGCTTTGTGTGTACATCACACTATTTAATTACACGTCAGATGAGTTGCCGGCTGCAAACTCCTCTGACGCTTTACTGTGCGCACGGCGCACTATTTACTTAGATAGATGTCTAGCTGTCTGGAGTGGAAAGGCTGCACGGACCCGGCAAGGGAGGCGCGAAACGGAACTGAAGGACTGAAACGCCACGAACGTACATGATCAAATTCTGCTTAGTTAACTATATTGTGTGTTATCCACATATACGATACAATTGAAATTAGAATCGTGTGCGGCCATTCGGCCATGTACGAGTATATACCCCGAGTGGGTGTGAAGCATCCACTCAGGGACTAAGATGCGTGCTGAGCACACTATTTAATTACTTGTCAGACGAGTTGTTGAGCTGCGAATTCATCTGATATATTACTGAGCGCGAGCGTTCTAATTGATTAGACAATGTTAGGAGTGACAAAGGATGCACGCTTCGGATTCGAAGCGGAACGGTAGTACTGAAACGCCATAGATGTACATGATCTAATTCTACCCAGTTAACTAAACAGGCTATCCCTAGTACCAATTGCGTGTTAGCCACATATTGTAATTGCGATCACATTTAAACAGTTTTAAGAATTTTCCTTATCCCTACCATTTTTGAAATTTAGTGTACATAGTGTACATTTATTTTCCGAAAACTAGTATAAAAGTAGGTTAAAGTAACCCATTCTTTTGATTTTTGTGATCTTAATCAGATAATATCAAATAATCGTTTTGATTCGGTGGATAAAGGATCATATTTGCATTAAAATAAAGTGATCATCGAAATAGGTTTTCAAGTCAAAATGAAAACCAACAGGCAATTTAATCAATCCCATTAGCCCTTAGAAGGGCTTTTTTTCCGGCGACCCAGAGGACTGGAAGAAGGCGCTCTCCAGGTGGGCTGGAGTGATGAAACTGCGCAGCCATAGATTTTTAAGGAGCCCTGGGTCCAACAGGTCTGCAACCATCTTGCATCCCGAGTCTTCTTTGTGGTCTAGCTCTTCCATACTCAATGCTAATCCTTGATAGTCCATCGAGATTATGATGGCTAGTTGTACAGGACAATCAGCAAACTTTTTGCTTCTGAGCCTAATGTTGTAGGCGGCTTCGTCCTCCCATCTTGCTTTTTTTTCCTTCGTCCGTCCTTTTGGTTCATTAAGGACCCTAATGTCCTCTATGAATCGCCTAATCGATTCAGTGGCGCGTCGGTCGAACAGATCGTCAAGCCCCAGTGAGCGAGCCTCTTTTTGGATATAATGCGTTGCTTCTACTTGTAACCGCATTTCTCGTTCCTCTGTGGATTCCTTGATCTCCGCCGCTGAAGTTTGGGGTGTCGGGGTTACTGCCTGATTTTTCTGCTGCTGTTGAGGCTTCTCCTTCTCCTGCTTCTGTTTTGCAGTAGGGATGGTAGTGGTAGTAGTGATCGGGGTGGTAGGAGTCACTGATGCCACTGGGAGCCGAGGAACAGTTTTCTGTCCTACCCCCGACTGGTTGGTTGCCCCACCACCTCTTTTTTTCTTTCCCTTTCCCTTTGCTTTCCGCTGGAGGTGGGGGAGGGGTTCTAATTTCTTCCCCACCTTGCTGGTCTTTCTTCCTCCTTCTTTTCTTCTTTGCTTCCCTGCATTTCCCCCTGGTGAGTCGTTTTCATCACCGCTGGTGGTGGTGGTGGCTGTTTCGGCTGGGAAGGCTGTTGAGGCCTTTCGTCATTTCTGGAGGGAATAGTAGGGTACTCGTCTTCAGGGTACGCTGCATCTGCGACTCCGACTGTGACTGTCTTATCCCTCTGTTCCATCCCCGGGGGCTTCTGTACTGTAAGCTAATTCTATTTTCTTCTTCCCAGATCAATAGAAGAGTTGCCCTTCTCTCTTGAGCACGTAAGCTCCACCCTGAGGCCAATGAAAGGCCTAACCCTTCAGGGCATTCTGGCCGAACATAGAGATTATTGCTTTTATCGCTAGCGTCATTATTCGTACTTAATACTGCTACGTTCGCTGTAGACTGTGCCACATATTTACTTAATTTGAGATTTAAGTCGTGTGCGGCCATTTGGCCATGTACGAGTATATACCCCATAAAGGGGATTAAAGTGTGTGCTGAGAACACTAATTAATTTTCGTCAAGTGAGTTGCCAGGCTGCAAACCCACTTGACGCATTACTGCGTGCAATGCAAGCTATTTACACACCCCTGTATGGTTTCCCTAATATGGGAGTTCATTGAAAGCGCGATATGGGAAGGTGTGTACAATTAGTTGCACCTGTACATAGGAATGGAACCACAATGTTTACAGGTTTGCGGGTGTGCGCACTGCGATTTACTTAATTAGATGTATGGAGTGGAAGGCTGTACGGACTCGGTAAGGGAGGCGAGAAGCGTGACGAAGGTACTGAAACGCCATGAACGCAGATGATCAAATTCTGCCCAGTTAAGCTAAATCGAGCAATCCCTAATGCCAGTTGTGTGTTAGCCACATATTGTAATTGCGATCGCATTTAAGCAGTTTTAAGCATTTACCTAATCCCTATCATTTTTTAAATTTAGTACACATGGTGTACATCCAATTTTCCGAAAAAAATTACATAATTTCCGGGTTAATGTAACCCTATTGATAAAATTTGGGGGATCTTAATTTGAAAATAACAAGTGATTATTTTGGAACGGTGTATACATGGATCGTATTTGCGTAGTACTAAAAAGTTGTTATCGAAGTTGTCTTGAAGACCGAAAAGAAAACCCTTTGGCAATAGAGGCAATTCTCTTAGCCCTTAAAAGGGCTGAGGTGTAACCTCTGTTGCTGGAAACAGGTATGGCCTCAGGTATTCGGGCGGCTGGAACTTTCGTCTGGTGCGGCCCTTCATGCTGTCTGGGTCGATTAGGTCAGCAACCACTAGCTCTTTCCTCGGCGGCCATACTGTGACGGGCTGTAACGACATCTTCCATGACTGCATTAATTCATTCAAAATGATTACAGCTAGCGGGATTGGGCACCCGCTATGCGCCTCCCCAAAGGCTCCGATGTTTTCAGCTGCGTTAGAGAAGCTGGATTTCTATGTCTTGTTTAGAAACCCGTTACATCTTAATCTCTTGGAGCATGCAGAGACTGTTCGGAAGTCTTATATGTGCTGTCTCGTTGCTTTCCTATCCTCCAACAGCTCACCCAGTCCCATTTCCATGGCTTTGTCGTCGAGGTATGCCGACACTTGTTGTTTCGACGATGGCAGCTAAGGCTGTTTCTGCTGTGTCTTCTTTGCCATCGCTCTCGTTTCCGGCTGCATTGGCGGTGGTCCCTGCTTCTTCGTCGCCGGCTGCGTCGCTGCTGGTGTCTGGGCTTTTCTCCTCTCGGCCTCTAGTTTCCTTGTTACCTCTTGTTTTCTTTTTTCTTCATTTCTCTCCTCCTCCCTTCCCTGCCTTGCCCCCTGCTGTACTGGTGTCGATGTTTGTGGCAGTGGAGTTTGCGTCCTAGCCTCGGGCAATTTCGAGGTTAGGAGTGGCGTTGTTATTGGAGGTAGAGGTACTGCTGGCCTGGGTTCCACGGGGTGGATGGGGACGCTCAGTATCGGCTGAGTCTGCGTTGATCGCTGCTTCTGTCGATACTTCTACTGCTTCTGTAATCGTTAGAATCCTCCTCCCATATACGCAGAAGAGTAGTTCTTCTTGCCTGAGCCCGTAGGCTCCACCCTGATGCAATCCTAAGACCTAAGCCTTGGATTGCGTGCAGGGCACGGGGCGATATCATCGCTTCCATCTCTAGTCCAATTACTCCTTCGTGTTGCTTGTTGCTCTGCTGACTGAAGACTGTGCCACATAATTATTATTATTATTCTTGGATTTAAGTCGTGTTTGCCCATTCGGGCATGTACGACTAGTTACCCCCGTTAGGGGGATTAAATATGTGATTGAACACATTTCTAGTTTGTCAGGTGTGTTAACAGTTCGTAACACACCTGACACAGATGTACACCCCTCCAGCGCAACATGATTCCGCACGAAGCGGTTAAATTGAATGCGCGCTATTGGAGATTTAGTATATTTAACACACCCTACAGTCAATGCATGGTTACCCCACGAGAGGGATCATTGAGTGACGAAATCTGAAACGCCAGTAACGTACATACATGATCAAATTTTGCCCAGTTAAACTAAGTCGGGCTGTCAATAATATCAATTGTGTGTTAGCCACATATTGCAATTACGGTCAAATTTCCGCAGTTTAAAAAATGTTCCTATTATCCTAACAATTTTGAAATTTCGTGTACAGAGTGTACATATGTTTTCCAAAAAAGGTTAATAAATGAATTTGGGTTTAAGTAACCCTCCCAATTTTGTGATCTTAATCAGATATTATTAAGTTATCGTTGGATTCGGTGGATAATGATCATATTTGTATTGAAATTTAGTAATATTTCGAAAAGGTTTTCAAGCCAAAGAGAAAACCATGAAGCAATTAAGGCAACTCTTTTGAGCCCTTAGAAGGGCTGAGGTGTAACCTCTGTAGGTGGTACTAGGAGTAGCCTCAGGTGTTCGGGCGGTTCAAATTTTTTCCTGATGCGGCCCTTCATGCTGTCGGGGTCTACAAGGTCGCCAACAACAAGGTCCTTCATAGGCGGCCACACGGTGACGGAATTTGCCGACATCTTCCATTGTTGCACTAGTCCATTTAATACCAGTACAACTAGCGGGATTGGGCTTTCCAAGTACGACCGCCCAAGGGCTATGATGTTTTCTGCTGCCTTGTTGGAGTCGGATGTCTGATGTTTGTTAAGTAATCCACCGCATCTTACTCTCTTGGAGCATGCTGTGGCCATCCTGAAGTCCTCCACATGTCGTTTAGCTGCTTCTCTATTCCCCAACATCTCGCCCAGTCCCATTTTTTTAGTTTGGTCAACTAGGTACTCTTTGACCTGTTGTTGTTGTTGTTGTTGTTGTTGTTGAGTCAATGGCGTTTGGAGCTCTTTGTGCTGTTTTCTTGCCATTGCTCTAGTTTCCGGCTGCGGTAACGGTGGTCCCTGCTTCTGCGCCGCCGGCTGCGTTGCTGCTGGTGTCTGGGCTTTTTTCCTTTCGGCCTCTAGTTTCTTTTCCTTTTCTTTTGCCTCTTGCTTCTTTTTTTCCTTCTTTTTTCCTCCTTTCTCTCCTCCTCCCTGCCCTGCCTTGCCCCTTGTTGAACTATTATTTTAGGCAGTGGCGATTGAGTCCTAGCATCAGCGAATTTAGAGGGTTGAACTGATGTACTTATTGGGGGAGGAGGTGCTGTTGTCCTGGGCTCTCCTCCGTGTCCTGGTTCCATGGAGGCATCTTGAGTTATCGCCTTCGTCGGCAAAGTATGCTCAACCCGCCGATTCAGTTGATCCCTGTTTTTCCCGCCATGTCCTGACCTCCCAGGGGCTACCTCTACTTTCTATACTGCTGTTGGAATCCTCCTCCCATATTAGCAGAAGAGTTGTTCTTCTTGCTTGAGCCCGAAGGCTCCACCCTGATGCAATTCCAAGACCTAAGCCCTGGATTGCATGCAAAGCGCGGGACGGAATCATCATTTCCATCTCTAGTACGAGTGCTAATACGTCTTGATCGTTACTCTACTGACTGAAGACTGTGCCACATAATGTGAACGTATCATTTTATATGGTAGAAGCACTGACGTGAAGGAAAACATCCCTCTAAAGTAGAGACGCGGACGAGAATGAAAACACTCGTATAGTGTAATACAGAATATAAAATCAAAAAAAAAAAAAAAAAAGGCGCAACTACTAGAAACTATTCTTTTCATTTTTACCACACAAACCCCTATTATCATTGTGAATGAGAAATTTATGACACACGAGATTATGAAGAGTTTATAGACACACTATGCTCACCTCTTCTTCCTCCAAAATCGAGAGGACCACACACTATTAAACTGGGATAGGGGTTTAGGTTTTACTTGTCAACATAGACATACACAAACATACAAACATAAAACACATACATTTTTGGCAAATGATTAGTATCTCTCTTGGGTGACCCTGAAAAGGACCTTTTTGATTTTTTCGTACACCTAGTGTCCACACCTCCCGGATCGAGCTCCACAAGCAGCACATTTTCCGCTCCATCTATATTCACCCCACGGTTTGATCGAGTCAGGTAAAGATGAGGGAGGATGATTCACCTCACTTTCCCAATCCTCTGTTTGAGGGACTATGCTTAACTGTCTTTGTTGTCGTGGTTGTTGTTGTTGTTGCTGCTGCTGCTGTTGTTGTGGCTCCTGATACAGTTCCATATCCCAGTCTTCAATCGGGGGTGCTCTCCGCCTCCTTCGCTGTTGGGATGGTCTTGGAGTCCTCACCATAGGTTTCACGGCACAGCAGGGTCACGTCTATGACACTCTAACATGATTGTCATTGGTTGTCACCTATACTGTTGTCACATCACAATGACTTTCCTGGTGTTCCCTCCACTTTTCTTTCTCCCACTTCTTCTTGTCCTCTACCTCTTCTTCCTCCAAAATCGAGAGGACCAGTTGATTGGATAATGTCAAATGCATCATGGTCCTCTTGAACAGTCTCCTGTCTGTCTGGAGCTCCTTGCCTCGATCCAGGAAGCCATAAACTTACCCTAGGTGTATTAAAGTTTGACTTAATTTTCCGACCACATTTCTCTTCATTTTTGTCTACTTTGTCAAGTTGACGATGGGTGGCAAGACCGATGAACGTACCGCTTTATATGGTAGAAGAACAGACGTGGAGGAAAACATCCCTCCGATTCGGTACGCGGACGTGAAAGAAAACATTCCGTTTTTAAAAAAAAGATCGACAGAGAGAATGTGAAAGAGCATGTGAATACAATTTGTTTTCAACAAGAAAACAAGACAACACAATGTGTTTAAAACTCAACATGTTTAAGAATAATAAGAAGTTTCTCTAGTTCAAACAGGAATACAAACTGACACATTTTAAATATGAACGTATTTACAAGGTTGACAACGTTGTGGAGTCAGACTTGATTTCCAATTATCTAATACTCTGTCATTTTGCGATTGATACACACTATGTTTCTGAGCTAAAGAAAAGATATAGCCATAATATTCACAAAACCATCTTTCTATTTTATCATCCTTTCTAGAGAACTCACGATCAAAACAAGTGACTACATGTTCTAAGGGAAATCCATGACTGCGTTGATGAAGAAAATACACACAATATTGTCCACATACAATGGAATCTGATCCTTGTAATCTCACATTATTGATACAGCATATCTTCTCATAAAGTCAATGATGTCGTTTTCCAGAGGAGATAATCCAAAAGAATAAAAATATTCTACACTGTGATCGTTGGGAAAGTAGACAGCTACCCAATGTGTTCCTGGTCGATGACTGTCGTCTGTGTTGATAACACAGGCTTGAACGTCTTTAGGTTCTCGATATGGAAGTTTATCTTTAGCGCATACCACAGGATTCCAAGAAGCTGTGAACGAACTGTGAGTCAGAAAGTAATGAAGTTCCCAGGTATCCATTCTTTACTTTCTTCTTTCTTTAATGATGGTTTCCCAGTTATTCAGTTTTCTTCTTTTCACAGGTAGTGCTAAGTCACCAGTTCACACTTGACTTTTTCCTTCAAAATATCTGTTAAGTAAATCGGTGAACAAGTGGTCTCCGTACTCTGTTGCAAGAGAGCTTTGATGCGTTTCGTCTTCAGAGAAGTCATTGGAGGTAAGGAATGATCACGCAAGTCTTTATTCCACTTTTTCTGAGATGAGACTCGATATCTCTTCTAGATACTCTTCGAACTTTTCTTCTTGACTCATCATCAAACATTTGTCGTGTTTTTTTTCTTTCTGACTAGGATGATTAATTTTATAACAATGTTCCATGGCTTGGTCTGTAATTTTTCAGCCAAGTCACGAGTAAAACAGGAGACTAAATGTTCTTCTTGTTTTGGCCATCTTGTCATCATAACTGTACATTTGTCTTCTTCACTTGTGGTCTGTGACTGTTTGTGTTGTTCTGGGGAAACATCCTCTTCACCTATCTCCATAGGTTCTTCGTGTTCCATCTTTTCTTCTTATAACAGTCTAGGATCACTTCTCTCAAACTGTTGATTTCCTGAGTATTGTCAAATTCTGCTTACAAGATAACGTTCACAGTGTTCGCCAAAGCTACTACAAACTGAAGTTTCAACGAAGTTGGCCCGATTTTATCGGGTGGAAATGTCCCTCGTTTCCGTCTTGGTCTGGGGTGAAATGAAATCCCCACAAAGCATATCCTACTGCAAATTCGTCACACGAAAACAGGTGGATGTTCTTGGTACCTAACTGTACTGTGGCTTCAAACAGTGTCAAGTAAGATGTCACGTAATATTTCTGGGCAAAGTTAGGTTCAAAGGGTCTGGTACACAAGGTCTGGCTATCTCGGGTGACTTCTATCTTGGACACGTTGAAGTATTGGAACTCGAAAAGATTTTGATCGATGGGCTGCATTACTGACGATGCCAATGAGCAAACATTTTGGTAGCTCTCCTTGGAAAACATGATCTTCGATCTTGGAACGGAGTCCAGAGGCAATGATGAAGGTTTTCACTTCCACTCGTCGTAGAGGATACTTAGCTGCTGCCCAGAGTTTGACAGATGTCGTTTCCCACTTTAGTTTAAGACTTCCACACGACGCACGTAAAGTCTGGCTTCTTTTATGTTCATTTGGTACACGTTAGCATTTGTCATCAAATGGAAAACGGTACTACTTCGATTCAGTCTCAGGCGTACAGCCTCTCCATTCAACACATACTTGTCTTGCAACCACGTTTTCAAATGCAAACGATTCATTATTTTTAAACTACGTCCTTGTTTGATATTTGTTTGGCGGTAGGTAAATTCAACATCGTCATCTTCTGTCAACTCTGTGTCGTTGAACTTTTCCAAAGGGTCAGGTTTCCATACCACGGAAGCATCCAGGTGTGTGTTCTTGGCTTCTTTTCTTTTCAAGAGATTTTCCAGGTAAACTTGATAAGGGTAAGTATCCATGATGCTGCTTACTAGTTTGTTATTCAAGTACAAATCCACTTCACTGAACAACGAATACATGAAATTGTTGACGGGAGCTACTCTGGCATCGGTGCCTGGGTTCCTGTTGTCCACTTTGAGAACTTTGACTTTCAGGTACAAGCAACTGTTATTCAGATCAATGTAATCTTCGGTTTGTCCTTTGATTTCAAATTCGATAGGTGCTGAGGTGGTCAGAGACGACACAGGATGAAATTCTACCTATTGGCATTCTTGCATCGTCATCATCGTCAGTGGCATAGCAAACAGATTCATTTCTGACTTGGAACATTCGCAAGAATCTCGGTGCATCATTTTCCTTTTTTCAGTTAGTAATCAAAAGTGTCCAATTTTCTGACAGCTGCTGTTCTTCTTTTCTTATTCTTTTTCTGAACGTGTTTATGAGATCTGAAGGGTTTTCGACGACTCTTTCTGCCTTGTCCTTGCTGTTGCGTCGAGGAGGAAGTAATGCCTTGGCCAGAAGTGTGAAGCAAATTTATAGCGGTGCCTCGGCGACCCAAAGTTTTTTTCCAGTTTAAAGCAACACATTTTTTTCCGGCTTTCATGAATGCTTCCTTAAGACTTTATTTGTTGATGAGTACGTTTTGGAGAAATTCTTTTTCTTGCATTAAAGCTGCATCTGTTAAAGCATGGAATCCTACTCACTATCGGTTTTAAGACAGGTACTACTGTACGAAAAGCTGATTGTAACATATCTCCTAAACCATATCCTCGTTATCGAGCGACTCCTTGGTACACAGTATACATCTGTCACTGGAGAATCGTTTTCGAAAATGTAGTTTCATCGTGACTTTTCCTTTAGAGAATAGAATATTTTGTCAAGGACCTCCTTTTATACTAATATTGATACTGTCAAAATAAGATTTACTGACAGGAAGTAAACGATGACGTACAAATTCTCCGTTAACGTAATACGTATTTCCACCATCGTAAGCAGCGATGGCAGACCCCACTTTGAAAGGAATGACTCTCAGCAACGGAGCAGCTGTGTTTCCTGCCTATACGACGACAAATGAGCAGACAAACATCAAATTTAGTCCTTTGTTCAATTCGATAGGATAGCGAAAGTACTTGTAGAATCGATCGTTGTAGTGAATGTCTTTCATAGGAGCAAGAGTGGTGTATCCACCCAGAATAGCAAACAAATCGGGACAACAAGTAATGGCTATCGTTTTGCCTTCGGAAAAAATTGGTGATGGTTTGTTGGATTCGTAATAACGAGGATCGTTTTTGTCCAAGTTTTCATGGACTAGTTCATTGAGGATATCGACGACGAAAGTGTTTTCACCTTCATCGATATTGCTGGCTTGAGTAGGATGAATGATTTATAAGAAGGCTATTCCCAATGAGCTATCTGGTCCAACTGAATGGACTGAGGTAATTTGGCTGTGAAATAAGACAAGGTGTTATTGGGAAACACGTCCATAGAACTGTCACTAGGTAATGGTAAATAAAATTGTTTCTGATTCCCGAGGAGTCACTCGTGGTCAAAGGAGAATGATTTTCCAAAATGTTCCAAAAGAGGGCTGCTGTTGTTGTGACTGGAAGAGTTGTTGTTTAGACTGGCATTGGTGCCAAGGCTACCGTTGTTGTTCTTACTGTCGGTATATTTCAACGACGGACTAGGAAGTAGATAACCAATACAAATGCTGATTAAAATAGTCCACAACTGTATATCTCCTTGTTTCAAACTCAAATTTGCAATCGCTTCTCCGATGACACAATACATCACAAATATTTGACAGATTTAGGGACACGTCCTCCACACCACACCTACAAGGATTGTTTTTGTAGTTCTTGAAGAGAGGAACCCTGGGAAAGGAGATATAGCTGCTGTGTTTAACGGCATGGTGGTCATTTCTACTTCTTGTTATAGTCGATGACTTGTGATGCAACAATCCAAGAATTGAAACTATGTGGATATCCTTTCCAACAAACTATAACTTCATGAAGTCGGCGATTGAGATTTTACGTGTTCTTCGATCGAGAATACTTTCGATATTGTACACGTCGTCTTCTTTCTTGGTCACTCGTTGTAACTCAAACAGGCAAAAAGTTCCGTTTAACACTTCTCCGTTCATATCTTCCAATTTATAGACAGGAGCATCACGCCCACGCATTTTTCCAGTGACACGAAACAACTCTGTTGTCCAGTTAGGTAAATAACCTTTCTCAAAAGTGCGTTTTGTTTTTCCAATGCGAACCCAATCTCCAGTCTTTAACGCTTCTTTTTTTCTGGTGGGTGAGGTTCCAAACAATGGATCAAACACCATCACTTCGTTTTTAGGTGTCACTTCTTCTAGTGCACACCCGATGCTACGATGGTACGATTGATTGTAAGCTTTGACTAGATGCGGTAACACGTCGATATATTTGAGAGTATGTTGATGTGTAAAATATTTCCACGACACTGATTTTCAGTGGTGAAAAAATGAATGTGTCTTTTTTAATTTTTTTTTTTTAAACTTGGTTCAGAAATTCGGTGCCTTTATCAGTTTGCCATTGTAAAGAATGTCGACCGCTTTGTTTCAAATCCAGTTTTAAATCTCGCACTAACTCTGAACTTGTTTTACAAGTCAAATGAACGACCCAAGCTGATTTTGAAAACACGTCAGTAACACAAAACAAATATTTGTAACCACGATTGTACGATGCCAAATGAGAGACATCTGCTAAATCTGCTTGCCATTGTTGATCGATGCCAGCTACTTTGGTTTGACTTCTGGAAAAATTTAGTCGAATAGGTTGGTGTAACGTGTACGTCGATTGCTCTTGTAACCATTGTCGCACATCTTGCAGATGTACACGTTTGAGTTCGGTTTTAGCAGCACGGTGCAATTTTTGAATTCCTTCGTATCAGCAGGATTGTAGTAAATGCTGGCTAAAAGTGTATCCGTACTGTGGTTGGCTGTTTTTGCTCCTCAGTAAGTTACCCACTGTTCGATACTGCTCTTAGGTTGTTCGTTTGGTATTTGTTTCGATTGCGACCATGCTTGACGTGTCCGACGAGCATTAGGAGTAAGAGTAGTCATCGATTCTTTGGTTACTTTTTTCTTGATTTCTTTTTTCACCTTTGTCTTCCCTTCTTTTTTTTTCTTCCGCTGAAGAAGATGTCGACATCATCTTTTTGACCCAAGCTTTTATTTCTTCTCGTCTGGGAATAGAGGAAGGTGTCAACAAGGAGGGTGTCATCATACTAGGTATTTGAGCAGACAGAGTTTGAAACACTTCTCTTGTTTCTGCTTCTTCTATCCCTGTGGCTGTGTATGTCATGCTCTTTATTGCATTTTGTTTTTCTTCGCTTTTTATGATATTCTTGAATTCTCTCACAGTAGGTTTAGCTGTTGCGTCTAACGTTTTCTGGGGAAACAGTTGAAGACGTTGTAATAATTGTCCGTACCTTTGTGATTGTTCTGTTTCTGACAAATCGGTTCGATCCATTAACGATTGTAATTAATTTTCGTAAGTGTGACATCTCGGTGAGATTAGGATTAGGAGGTAAATGAGGTGTCCGTTGTTTGTACCAACGATGGAGTTCCATCCATCTTTTGTATGAGCTAAAGTTAATTTTCGTCCTTCCATAAGATCCAAAGGTACAAGTGTGATGTCTTTCCAGAAAAGTGTGTCCTTTATATCTTATTCTTTATCTCCCCATCTCATGACTCCTCCTAAGCAGAAGTCACTTTTAAAAAGAGTTCTATCAGCATGGGTAGAAATCCTTCTCGTTAAAAGAGCATTTGTTTCTTTTCATGGATAAGTATTTCCTTTTTTACCATTGGGCGAAGAACGTTCTGATTGTCCTAATCGCTGTTTCTGTATCTTGGACAAAGTCACTGTTCCTTTCAAAACGTTCAAACAGCATTCACACACGGTATCGATGATATCTTTGGGTGCTTTTTGAATGATTTGTTTTCGCATCGGAGCATTGGATTTGGTCAGTACTGACAAAACATCCCAATGTTTAGCTAAACGAGGAGAGAGTCCCTTTTTTCCCCTTTCTTAGAAGACGGTTGTTTCTTGGGTCGATGATGGTGAGCACTTCTTGGTGACATCTTTTTTCAGTAGCAAAAACACTGAAGTGAATCTTATCTCACACCTCCACTGTTTGTCGGCACGTCGTATCAACTTAACTATGGGCACCACTCGACGATGAGGTGTTTTCAACGGACTAAATTGTGACAGTTCTTGTTTGGATAAATCCAGTTAACTTTGTAACACACCTGTTCTGTCTTGTACTTTTGTCTTAAGAGACACCACTTGTTTGGCAGCAGCAGCAGCCGCTAAAGCGGTAGTAGAAGAAGACGTTGTCGCCGGAGAAGTAGAAGTTCATTTAGAAATGGGTTTCCATTTTTTCATCAAATTCGGAAACACTGGTTTTAAATCAGGTTTGGCAGGCATCATCATGAATGACGAAGTGGCAGGAGGAGAAACCGTCACCGAGCGGTGTGGTTTTCTTGAGTACGTGTGCGTTCTAGCATCTCTTTCCGGCAGGAGATGTTTTTTCTTGCGACTTTTCTTCTTGAGGCTAATCTCCTTCTTCTTCTTAGAGTGTTAACTTGCTGCACCACTTCTCTTATTTTTGGCCTGCTGCCTTTTATGGATTTGACTTTTTTTTAGCTTCGGCATTAGGATCCCATTTTGAAAGTGAACCAATAATGATACCCCTAAAGATCCACTTTCACCAGGTTTCAAAATGATTTAGTTTTTTTTGTTTGAGTATCGACTCTTGGATCAGCAAGTTGTGACAACGCTACTTTATGTTTTTTATTTTAAAAAAAAACGTTTTGTCTGGTGTGGTATGTGAATGCGGTATGTGAATGATGCCTTGTAGCAACTGACGTGCTGATGAAGTAGACCATCGTAACACTTCTTTGAGACTAGGTTCTAACAAATGAGCACGTACTTGTGCTTTTTGTCGCTACTGATGGCATACAGTGCACGAATCAATTTGGCAGCATTATGAGATTGAAAGGAAGCCATATTATTATTGTTAGAAAGAAACGAAGTGAATGATATTTTTATAGTTGTTGATTAGACAGACACCAAAGGCGACGTGTAAATGACAGGACCTCCTCTTGCCACCAGTTGTGAAACAAATCCGAACGAAATCTCAAATAATCAGGAGTGGTATGTTTTAAATCGACGAGTAAATACGCACGTGGTGTTTGAGTGGCATCGTCATACGCATAATTGAGCCAAGGTGTCCTAACTGTTGGCTAACACTTGCACATGAGATTTGTCTCTTGGACTTTTAAACAACACCGCATAATACTGAGACTGATGGTGTGATGTGCTTTATTTTGTTGAAATAAATGTTGAGTAATGTAAATAATACTGGCATTACGATGATGTCCTTCTCGTGTAAACCAAAGTTTAATTTCTTCATCGTCTTCTCCTAACATGTCATTGAAGATGACAAGATGTATTTGACTAAAGTCAGATATGATCCAATTGTCTTCGCGTGGAATGCCTTCTACAAACGAAATTGATTCTCTTTGACTTTCTTGGAGTCATGTGTAAGCCGATTGCCATTCTTGGCAACACCACACGATACGTTGTGGTGGACGAGCAAATAATTGTGATTTATGTTTGATCAAACATTTGACAAATTCAGTTTTGCCTGAACATTTGAGTAAAGCAAGCAACACGTTAAAGGGATGGCGAAGATACAGTGTCTCCCAATGTTGACTATCTAACCTTTCGTCAATCAGTTTGGAATATTCAAAATAAGCTGTATCTGTATACTCCCATTTATGAAGTTTCACTCCACGACTGAAACACTGTACTTTATCTCCATCTCCCAAGAAAACAAATCCAACTCTGGCTAAATTTTCGGTAGTGGGTCCTGCCAGATATTTGGCCATCTCAATTTGAACGAGTGTAATCGACTTTTAAAATCTTCATAGCCAGGCAAAGCCACGGGAAACACGTATTCGCAATATCTGGGTGCCAATAATGACCTGTGAGTGTGTGGATGACGATCCACGTAAGAGAGGCCGTGCTGCAACACTCTTGTCGTTGTAATTACGTGGATGACATCCATAGGTAGGCACACGCACAGAATCATATTTTGCCATTAAAGCAGAAAGGTCGTGTTGCATCGCTTTCGCTAGTAGAGCGGCAAGGCGGACGTACGGCATAGCTTTCGATAGTAGAGGAGCGGCAAGGTCGTGCTGCATCGCTGATGTAGCAGAGCACGTCATCACACTGGTCGCAAGGCATAGCATCGTACTCGAGTTCATTGAACATTGGAGTCCGCAATGGGTCCCACTCTAGGTTGCTGTGTTGAATTCATCTTTCTAGGTCGGCGTTTGTATTCGCAATGATCGTTATACTGAAGATCGGCGTGTCCGTAAGGTAAGGTGTTGTGGTCTGGAAGTCGCACTGTTTTCGCTACACAATCTGATACACTTTTTCCAAAGGTCGACTGACGACTTGGTGATTTTGTAAACGTACATTTTTGTGAGGATCCAACGTTTTCACGCGAAAGTCTAGATCTTGTTCTGACTTTAGGTTTGTTTTAACACATCAAAGTTGACTACTTGACTTGAACGATAGTTCAGAGTCAGTCCTTTGACTTTGCATTTGGTATGTACTTGTCCATGTTTGTCTCGATATTGGTAACCGTAATTTTTGGGGCCACTACTAGCAAAACTTACAATAGTGTCTTCCAGACGTTCATCCGTCCATACTCCCAAACGTTCGTCTTCAATGCGTGGGTGATAGGTACCAGGCCATACAACTATCGGTGTCAAAGTAAAGGACTCAGTCTCCTAAACGTTCCAAGACAGTATACAATTTTAAAGTGGCATTGGCTGTCACGTATGCTGCAATGATGACATTTCCGAACTCGTAGGGCGGGAGATTGGTGTAAACTCTGCGACTTCTTCGTAATTCACCAAGATTAATCTTCACGTAGGATCTCCACGTGTTTCATGAGTTTTCCTTTGTCGTCCACGAGTTGAAAGAAGCGACTTGGATCTACCAAGTATTCCGTCTTTGGCAACATCGGACGTTGAGCCAATTTTTCCCACAAATAATTTAACATGACCTTTGTAAAAGATCGTCTTCCTTCATTCTTTTCCATGTGTTCCAAAGTGATGATTTCTGAGGATCTGTACCGTTCTTTGAATTTGTCTTTGTCTTCTGGAGTCTGACACCAAGAAGGATAGCCGCTAGCTTCTTGCTTCAATTTTAGGAATTCGTTGACGTAGGCTGAGAAAATGCCTTCATTGGAGTCGTCGTATTTCTTTCGGTATCCGCGATCGAGGGCATAAAACAATTCGACACTCACCCACGTTCCTGTCAAAGCGCGTTCTTGATCATTGTGGCGACAAGGTTGGTCTTAATTACACGTTTCAGCAGTGCTACCGTTGAGTTTGATGCATCACCTATTTCGGAGAAATATGGGAAACATAATGATGCTTATGTTGCAGACGTCAGTGGCGGCGACGGCGTTAACTCAGTGTAAACGTTCTAAAACTACTGATAGGAATTTAATGAAACTTGATACAATTAATCTGTAGTGAGTGAGGATTGTTTTGTTTGCTCCTTTATCAAAGTGAATCCCACCCCACCTGAAAATGTCTACATATTTTGATAGAATTCAACGTCCATTTCAATGCACAGTTTCTATGATATATGTTTTATCTTTGTATTTATCACAATATTGCATAAGTAAACTTACATTGCACCTGGGTCATGTCCATGTGTCTGTCTTTACCCTGTGGGAGACCAGCTATTGGGCCCAGAAACATTGAGATCCCCACCATAAAACCGCATATAAACTTTCTCGGCATGAAAAAGCCATGTCATGGATCCAGCATCGTTGTCTCTCCCTTCCCGCTGGGGACTGGCCAATAACTTAGAAACTGTTCATCTGTCTGTTCATAGCTCCACCCTTACATGTTATATATATATATATATATATATATATATATATATATATATATATATATATATATATATATATATATATATATATATATATATATATATATACATAAGAGCAATTAATGTATGCAGCCAGCATAGGTTCCTTGGCCAGTCCCTACCAACCCACCCCACCCCGGACTCCACACCTTTGGGTCATAACATATAAACCAAACCCGCACCACAGCATCGGCCTGTGGGATTCTAACTACTCCATGGGTACTTGCTCCTGGGTCATAACTTGTTGTATTCCCACCCTAAACGTAGATATATACACTTACTTGGCATGAAAAAGGAATTGATTGATAGTATCCAACAGAAAGTCAATTGGCTAAAGCCGAATATGGAGGAACTGTTGTATAGTTTGCACGTGTTTAATGTATCATTTATCCGTCTTGGAACTGTCAGGGTATTCAGAATTATATTTCTCTATATTCTTATCCCCTACTAACTCCACGAATCTTTAAGGAAAAACTTTTGCATCAAGTTCCAAAGTTTATTAGGTGAAACAAGTTGCAAAGGTACATATTCTAATATGTGAAAAGAAATTGTTCTGTGTATACCATATACCAATATATGAATAGAAATGGTTCTGCGTATACCACATACTAATGTGTGAATAGAAATGGTTCTGTGTATACAACATACTAATGTGTGAATAGAAATGGTTATGTGTATACCATATACTAATATGTGAATAGAAATGGTTCTGTGGATACTATATACTAATGTGTGAATTGAAATGGTTATTTGTATACCATATACTAATATGTGAATAGAAATGGTTCTGTGTATACCATATACTAATATGTGAATAGAAATGGTTCTGTGTATACCATGTACTAACGTGTGAATTGAAATGGTTTTTTGTATACCATATACTAATGTGTGAATAGAAATGGTTCTGTGTATACCATATACTAATATGTGAATAGAAATGGTTCTGTGTATATCATATACTAATGTGTGAATAGAAATGGTTTTGTGTATACCATATACTAATGTGTGAATAGAAATGGTTTTGTGTATACCACATATGCATATATTAATATTCTCATCATGCATAACTAGCAACATGATTCGAAGATTTCTAAAAGACCGAATCTTTTACAAATTTAGAAAGGAATGTCGTTTTATGATAATAACACCATACAGTATTATCCTTCTAGAGACCATATTCTGAGTGTGATACAATGGTACCTGCCTTAGCCGACACCTCCATATAAAGGCCAACCCACATAAAGGATAGCATTTATAAACACATTCCTTAAGTCTACATACCTATTTCACCTTTATATAAAAGACACATGTTCTTAAAGAACACATGCTCACGTAGGACATCATTTAAAATACCCATTTCCTTAAGTATACATACATATTTCACCTCTATATAAAGGATAACTGTCTATAAGGGACATCCACTCATTAAGGACATCCTTTATATATCTACTTTATAATAACCTACTTGTGTTACTGTGGTGCGAAAAACCCAACTAAACCAAAAAACTATTTGCAATTCTATATAAAAGACGTCTCTCCATAAAATACATATTTTCATGAAGGACAGCATTTATAAACCCATTCTCTTAATCATACTTGTATGTTTCACCTTTATATAAAAGACACCTGACATGATCTTGAAGAACAACATTTATAAAGCAATTTACTCAAGACTACCTACCTATTTCCCCCTTCGCCTGGCGCCCGGTGCAATTGCACCCTCCCCCCTCTCGCGCCGCCAGTGATAAAGGGCACATGTTAATGAACGACAGCATTTATAAATCCATTTCCTTAAGTCTATCTACCTATTTCAAGTCTATATAAATGAAACCAGTCCATAAAAGACGCATGTCCATGTTGGGCACCTGTTCATGAAGGACACATGAACATGAGAGACATCTGTTCAGGAAGACAATACATGTCCATGAGAGACATCTGTTCAGGAAGAACACATGTCCGTGAAGGACACCAGTTCATAAAGGACACATGTCCATAAAGGACATCTTTCCATGGATGACACCTGTTCATGACAGAATCTTTTAACGAATGACACCTGTTCATGAACATTTGTTTTTTTAAAGACAGGTATTTTTCTATATAGGTGAACATTTTGATCCCTTGAGTATCCTTTATAGACAGATTTTACTGTAGGTTAAAAATAAAGAAACTTCTGCATGATTTTATTTTATTTTCTTTCTTGTTTTAAATTCCTCAATTTGCCCAGATATGTACTGCATCGGTCTTATCTAAAGTTACTTTCAAGACTTGATATAATTAAAAAGGACCAACTATATTTTAGTCACTGACATCTAGTTCATCATAATGAAAGAAAATAGTTTCATTATTTGCAAACTAGTTTACTAAATATTCAGTCATTTATATTAATGGGATTGATTTCATGATTATTCTCCATTGAAGCTTACAGAAGTTCTGACTAGTCTACATGATAATAGAATTTTCTTTTAGCTACCCGCCATTATTGCCTATCTTGTACTGACGTTGTCCAACCCAGGCACTGCTCCGATTTTCTAAGATGTGAAAATGATCAGGTACAATTTAGTCTTGCCTATTCCTTATATGTCCAATTTGCAAGTATCTATCGCTTCAGGCAAAAAATGACAATCATACAAATAATTTTGATACCTCATTATGATGAATCTCTCCTTTCCATCGTGATATTAATAGACTCTGCGCGAATTATTGCGTCTTAAAATAATAATAATAATAATAATAATAATAATAATAATAATAATAATAATAATATAAATATATGTTGCTGTTTTTTAAATAACAAAGAAAAACTTTTGTTGTGTAGGAACTTGCGCCCTTGCGATTCAATAAATATTGGAACCAGGAACAAAATATATAATCCCTAATTTTGCGCCTCAATTCATTTAAAGCTGAGAAATTTAATTTGTTTCAGTATTGCTATGTGGATAAGTTCATAGCCAACAATGGAGATGAACGCTTCAATCTTGGATGTAGATCACAGCAGGTAAGATATTTTTTAACAAGCCCTATAATGCCTTGACGGAAATAATTTATTATCGATATCTTATTTAATACTAACAATGAAGCTTATTGTGCATATTTCATAAGCACATATCACTAAGTCACACTATTCTCCTTTTATAAATGTTTCCATAGTACAAAAGCTACACAAAATTCCTGTTTGATTTATTCGATTCAATCTGATAAAATCTGAATCAAAGAGCAAAGTAAAGTACACCTGTGCACCTATCTATCTATCTATCTATCTATCTATCTATATATATATATATATATATATATATATATATATATATATATATATATATATACATACACCAATTTCTGCCACATATGTATATAAATAGATAGGTAAACGCACACATACGTGTTTAGATAGATAGATTGATGTTTTTATGTCTCAAAAAGCCACTTGAATCCTTATATTCTCGTACTTTAGGTTATATTAATTCCACTATTTACCTTACAGAGCGTGTATCCGCTATCAATGACATAAAGGAATATGCTTTTAAATTCTAGGTTTTAATTAAATAATGTATTAAGCAAGAACTTCTACATCTGTAGTAATCAAAACTGACAAAGAAGCATCTTAATTCCAAATACATTTATAGCGAAACTTGCTTAAGTCTATATCCCGGCTTCATCAGCATACTGGCCACATAGTCTGGTTCCAGTAAGGTCGTTATATTACTAATCAAAACACAGAGTCTGGTTCCAGTAAGGCCGTTATATTACTAATCAAAACTCTACATAATAGATATCTCCTTATCTCCACGAAACAACCACGGCTGTTGGTCCCAAGGGTGTCCTGATGAAGGAAGATACACAGAGCTACTGTCGTAGCTATTTCCCGTTTCTAAACTTAGGTTATCCCGCTGTTAGAAATGGGAACAATTGTATTTTATATTGATATAAAGGTTGTTAGATACAGACGTATAATACTACTACAAATACAACAAGAAAATGTTTATTATTGGAAAGTTTATGTCATTTAATTTATTTTTCATTCTACTATCGTCTTTTATCGAAAGTTTATTCTGTATCATGATACAATATCTCCAGAGTAAATATTGCGATTCATCGAATCATCGATGATATCGAACCACCTCTACTTTACAAATAATAATAATAATAATAATAATAATAATATCCTTTATTTATCCAGGGTGACATAATCAGCTAATAGCTAGTTTACATTGCGATTAAAACAAATATATAACAAATATATGTGTGTAATTAATAAAAGTCTACAAGGTTAACATCTACTGCATAAAAGAAAACAAATATAACAGAATAGTTATACAAGGTTAACATACTGTTATGACAAAGATGTATCACAGCTACCATTTACAAATGTTATGCGGTCATAAAATCAGGATTGCTTGTTAAAATATCTACAAAGGTATAGTTTCTTTCAAGCTAAAACATTAGGTGCTTGTTTAATATCATGCTGCAAACTATTCCCTCTTTCAAATATAATTAGTTCAATATATTATATTTATATGCCAAACTAACTTCATGAATATTTCTCATTTTAGGCCTGCAGACCTTATATGAGAACTCGAACATTGGTACATAACGTCACCATGGATATGGAAGACACTCCAGTCTCCTGTACAGAGTGTTGCACCTCTGATTTATGCAACTCTTTTGGATGTGGAGAACCAGGTAATGATCTAATTTTCATTTTATCTCTGTTAATAAAAGTCAGAAATGTATCTTTGTTATGAAACATAAAAGATATATGCACTTGTTCACAGTTACATCGGTTACATTTGTAAGGAGTCTGTGTCAAGTTCACAAGACTTTACTGTCCATATTTGTAATTTTACGACCTCATACCACTGTTATATTGATTGTTTGGAAATTGTGTATTCCATAACCGAACCAGTAAACAGTTTTGTACATTTCTTGGCCATTATCTCATTGCATGTTGGGCAATACAAGAAAGGAAACAACAATAAAATATATAAAAAAATTAAAAAAAATAAGGAAAGTTAGGTGACTATATAAACATACGACCAAATGCTTTTGGTCCCTCTATATTTGGAAGATTCTTGCTTTCATATTGGTAAGTACAAGGTATAGAGTTACAGAACTAATACAAGATTCAGGTGTAAAAAAACCAATAAATAATTACGATACTTAATAAATACGCATTTAATCTTAATTTTGAAAATAATGTGAAATTGCAACTGTCATTAGTTTGTATCGAACATTACAGTACAGCCTCAGTATATTCAATAATGCTCCAAATCGCAAATAACAGTTAATTCAGTTATTGTCGGGGGTATAAATCTTTGTAGTTTTGTAACAACAACAACAAACAACAACAACAACAACAACAATATATTTTTTCAGTATTTAAGTTCGTGGACTGGGAAACGGGTAGGAATATTGCTTGTTGGGTGTTCAAATTCGTGCTTTGCAGCAACCACGAAATCTACGAAAATTGGTACCCCACGAAACATAGTAAATTCATAGTAATTTCCAAATCCTGTCCGCAGTTAACAGTTGTTTAAGCATTCCAATGCAGTTTTATTTTGCATTATAGTTATCATTGTGTATCAGAAAATTGTATACGAAATTTCATTATTAGGGCCAAATTTTCTCACCTATTATACTTGATATAAGAGTTATCATCCGGCTAGCTTTATCTTTAATCTCACCAAAAATACTCAAACTATCAGCTCAAGTTGCTGCCGCTTCAATTGCTAGCTTGATAAATACAAGTATTCATACGGAAATCTTTCCAACCAATCTAAAATTAGCCAAAGTATGCCCAGTCTTTAAAGAAGGTGATAGATCGTCAGCAAACAATAATCAAATTATATAAATTTTACCAACCTTATCTAAAATTTTGAAAAAAACCATCGCCATTCATCTTCGCCGATTTTTAAAGAAATATAATCTTCTACAGAATTCACAATCAGGTTTCAGAAAAAAGCATTCATGGCAAACTGCCCTCACAAAGTTGCTTGGTATATGGCTAGCAGCTATTGATGGCGGAAAAATAATCGCAGCAATTTATTTGGATTTTTAAAAAAGCGTTTGATTTAGAAGATTATGATATCTTAGAGAAAAATAATTCAAGGAATACAAAATCTTTGATAATTCGCTTGCTTGGTTTGATTCTTACCTAACAGGAAGGCAACAGTTCTAATGTTACATCTTCTTTACAATACGTCAAAAGTGGAGTCCCTCAAGACTCTATTATCGGCCCTTTGCTCTTTCTCCTTTTCATTAAAGATTTACCTCTTCAAATGAATGCTACTGAAACCGATCTTTTTGCGGATAACACAACCTTACATTCCATGAGTGATACAATTCCTGCTCTTGAACAAAATTTACTACAGGACGTTGATGCTGTTATACTGTGGTGCGAAACCAAAAAAAAAAAATGCAATTAAACACAGAAAAAAAAAATAACTGTGTGACACTTGGATCAAGGCAAAGAATAAAGAAGTTAGAGGATATAAATATATTTGTTCAGGGAACTAAATTAACTAACATCGAACAACAAAAACTTTTAGATATGATTATTGACAGGCATTTATCGTGTCAAAATCAAATAAAGCGTGTGTGCTCTACAGTATCCTCCAGAACAACCTTATAATTCTTTTTGAACAGACTGTCTTCGTATGTGCCTGAATGTATGCTAAAAATGTTTTATAATGGATATATCTTGCCTTTATTTAATTATGGTTGTACCATATTGGAATTGCAATGTTAATAATCTTAATCAGATAACTAAACTCCAAAAACGAGCCGCTAGAATTATTACAAGAAAAAGACTACCCATCCCCACATTCATTCGTTAATTTACAGCGGTTAACTTTTAATTATAGAGTAAAGTACTTTACAGCTATTTTGAGATATAAATCTTTTCATAGCATGGCTACAGAATATATCAAAGATCTCCTAACTCCAGCTTCCAATATCCATTCATACAATCTGCGATCTATTTCGTACTATAATCTTCATGTGCATAAATTCAAAACGACTCTGTACAATACATCTTTTACGTATTCTGCAGCAGTGTTGTGGAATATCACAAATTTCTTCTTTCTGATTATGCCATAGCTCAAAAAAATTGAGATGCCTAACTTGGATACCCCCATCACCTTCCCATCTCCCAAACCTACATGTATATCTTATGTATGTTTTAATCTAATGTATGCATGTATATATGTGTATGTATGTATATTTTATGATTACATGTGAGTGTGTCAAACACTGTAGTAAGTGGAGTTATATTTGTACATATATGTTGCAGTTATAGTTTTAATATTCTATTATTGAGGACTACATGTAAGATTGGTTGATTGATTCAGAACCAAATGTGTTATCTACAGAAAAAAGTTATTATTATTATTATTATTATTATTATTATAACTTCAATCAGTATCAAACATTTACCGGCAAGGAAGACAAACAGTTACCCGAGTCAAATTACATGCAATCTGACTTCGGTATACTACAAAAACATCAAAGAATTATACTTTTCCGTTGCAGAAAATATCTTTTACGTTTGTGTTTGTGTAAAAATATTGTTCCAAATATTTAAATAACAAGGCAAATAAAACGGCAAGGTATACAAAGTAGGTCGAAAGTGCCTCTTGCTTCACACGATCTAAATACAGGATCGAAGAAAAAGATGGCTCTACACATAGGCTGGACTCGGGTATAAGGAGGGCTCCTCCAAAAGTCTTTTAATATTTTTTTAATTAAAGTTATGAAACTAGTTGTATATTATTACAGACCACAAAAGTCATAAAGGTAAGGGTTTTGCATGACTATTTGACGTTGTTGTGTGACTCCGCTAAGCGTTACGCCACAGTGTATCGAATGATTTTATGGCATTTCATCATTAACCATTTCATCATTGCACTTTTAGTGGTGAACGTTATTACAATAAATAAAAACAAAATTCTGAAGTGTGATCTGATAAAGTTTTAGCGGTAAGGCAATCCGTTCACAAATTACAGCTAATTTCAGATGACCTTCATCTTGTCTAATGCAAGGACATTTCTACGTTTTGGATAGGTTGAATGCATCCAGAAAGAAAACACACGGAGTAAATTACGATTGAGGCCATACATTTGCTAAGATAATTTCCATCTGGCATGTGTACATAAAAGACAAAATTGCTAGAATCTATAAATGTAAAAGGTTATATTTAGGCTGAAACAGAAACTTCATTTTTGCCTTATACAATTTTAGGATATCCATCGACAACGGGTCCAGTGTGTGCTTCCTGACAGGTGTAAGGCACCCGTCTCTGTGTAATCACCTCCGGGTGTGCGACTTATCACAGGTAAGAATCGATTAAAAGAAAGTCCGTTATGTTCCTTGTGTTCGGCTGTTTATTCCTTGATTCTTTTAAATCATAATTATTTTTGTTGGGACGAAATATATCAGGTTCTATTAGGCATTAATTCCTTTAAATCAAATTCATTGCAGATTTAAATTGAGTGTCAAAATATCCCCATAATGGTAGGCAGGGTATGGCTATGCCCCAAAACAATATTTCATCTGGATGTATCATTTTGCGAGCACTATAAATGCATAAATGTATTTTCATATCTCCTTTCTGAACTTTTAGAACTACATATATTTTATCACTTTTTTCCATAGGTACGATTTTTGTCTCGAAAGTATGCAGTACCAAACCTTATAATTAAGCCTTAGAGTGGAACGATTTATCTGGAATATTGGGAGGTCAAATAATTTTGCATGTTGGTACCTACAGTAAATAATGTTGTCCTAATTGAACCAAATTTTGCCCAAAATGGACATATTTACTTCTTGTATTTCTTATTTTTGCAGATTCGTGTATTAAGCGATTTTAATATTTTGTTGTTTTTTTTTTGTTGTTGAATACCTTTTGATTTCTGTGCAGTTGTCACGCTTTCATTTACAGGGTTCTGAATTAGAGAGAGATTACAACAGTTTTGGAGATTATTTATTTAACAAAAAGTCTGATGTAACCTGACGCTTGAACACAACATATTTTGTCCAGAAGTAGTGGTCCATTTAGTATACTGGACAGTTTAGTGGTTCATTGAGTATAATGGACAATTTTAGTGATAATGTTTTTAGAGAGATATATTCTGTATGTGTATTTTCTTGTTTTGTTTTCTACCTTTTCGAAAGACCCGCAAAATATAGAAAATTTATCTGCAGCAAAAAATTCCATATTTACGATGTGTCTTTTTTAAAAACTATTTTAACCCGTTCTGCAAAGTTGATAGTGGCTTTCTGATCGTTTCATCTAATTTCATATTTTACCTTCAAAGGTCTGCAATGTCCACCAGTTCGTGGAATTTTCTGATACACTTTACACCAGCCAGTGCATGTCTCCTTATGTAAGTACATACATTTGATGATTGTTTATTTATTTATTATCAATATAAACTCGTAGGCATGCATACTTATATATGTCTGAGTGTGACAGACAACCTTCTGTGCTATAGTGTATACACAGAGAGAGAGAGAGAGAGAGAGAGAGAGAGAGAGAGAGGATTATGTCCCTTCCTACAATATACATGTGTTAAGGGGATTAAATTTTCTTTAATATTGAGAAAATTTCCAAAGTCATTTACTAGCGGTGTAATTTTGCCTAACCTTATATGAGACCATTTGTGAGCTATTATTAGCATAGGATAACATTACCTTCAATTGGTTTTATAACACTGTCAACGACTTTACTGCAAATTTACGCAATAATCGCCTTAGCTCGTGAAATACGCGTATTTATACTGCATGACAGTTTTATTGTTAACCATCGTCATACGATTTTGCTTCAGTTCTATGTATACAGATCACTATGTAAATCTTGTATTTTTTCACATTTACTTTGCACTAATTCATTGTTTTACTCTTCTATATCAGTTTCTATCACAAGATATCAATTGATCCTACCAATTATCATATTCCTTTGAATTCTAAAATATATCACAAGACTTTATTTAATAAGATGCCACTAAAATATCATCCTAAATGTATAGCATCAGTTTTCACAAGTTTGATAACTAATAATCTCGTAAGAATTGTCCAAGTGAGATTGCCTGTAAACAAAGAAACTCGATCATGTTGTATCTCCCCTATTGATTGTGACATCTGTCACACAAACACCTATAACGTACATCACAGGAATGCAGTCGACAGCTTGATCCCGGATCATCAATAATAGGAAAAAGAGACGACAGTAATTTGAGTAGGCAGCGAGTATCGCGGGCATCAGGATGTAATAAGTGTTGCCAATCTAACCTCTGCAACTTTGACTGCACAGGTGAGTAATTCACTATCTCCAGTTGCGTTTAATTATTTCGTTTCAAGTTTGTTGTTGCCATTACTTTTAAACTTTGACCCCCCGCCCCCTCAGAATTTTTTATATTTTTTCAAATCTCCGTAGACTACGAATTAAAATTTTCTAACCTATATGATAATAAGGATTGACCATTAATTTTTTTTACGTTCATTGAAGTATGAACCGAAATAACGCTGTGCAAACTGTATGATCCGCGAAGGGGGTCATAATTAAGTTTGCACAGCGTTTTTTCGGTTCATGCTTCATTTAACGTAAAAAAATAAATGGTCAAACCTTATAATTAAATTTTAAATCTAATAAAGACGAATTAAGGAAAAATCTGTTAAAACGTGTGTTAAAATAGACCTGGTCAAGCTGTGCATGAATACATGCAAATTAGCAAACAATATCCGTGATCTGCATACAGCCAATCAGAATACGGCAACCAGGTGCCTGACAATATGGCACGAAGTTACCTTCGGTCATTAAATCCTTATATGAGCAGCCTCCATAGAACTATATAGTCCAAGTACCCAAAGTGAAATCTATAGTGGACATATACACATATGAAAAAACCGCAACAACAATTTTGATTTGATTAAATTACTTCTACCCTAATTACCCGATGTCGAAATTTGGGAGTAGCGCATACTTGACATAGCTAATGTACAACATTCGCTATTTCAAAAAGAGGTATTATTCCTTAACTTTTGCAGTGAAGTCTATAGTCTATAGTTTACTGGAAATTACAAATAAGTCTCCTTAACAGGATATTTATTTCAGAGAGAGAGAGAGAGAGAGAGAGAGAGAGAGAGAGCAAATCGCCATTGTTCATGGATCTCATGACGCACAAATTGATAAAAACACTAAAAATTAAATCAGTTCTGGTTGATAAAAGCTGATAGTAAATATCTCTTTGACGCTAAAGTGTGGGTGGGTGGGTGGGAGGATGCTGCTTGTGATTACAATTAATGAAGAATCTTTGCTTAAACAAAAAAATAAATAAATAAATAAAGCAGCTGTTATTTATGTTCTTTTAAAAAAATGTCAAGAACGAGTCTCCTCGACAAATGCCGTCATACAGTTCAGAAAAATGTATCTTTCATCGATAGTATCTATGGAAATGTGCATTTGTGTGTATGTAACCTCATGTGTGTATATGAGAGAGAGAGAGAGAGAGAGAGAGAGAGAGAGAGAGAGAGAGAGAGAGAGAGAGATTGCAAGACTGCACAAGCGAAAATAGCATGATTTGACTTACTTTTTTTGATATATCTGCTCTAGAACTGACTAGTTCGATTCACCCAGTTCATGTTTAACTTCTTTGCTGTATCAGGGTCTATCCATATTAAATTCCTGCGAAATACACGCTTACCATCTCTTTAAATCCCATCACTAGCTTTAGTTTCAGATGTTTTTTTCCCTATAACTTTTTGGACGATAGTAAAGGACAGCTTCCATTGTTTACATGAGTGAGTATGGCGAAGTCCAAGCTATCAAAATCTACAATAAGTTATTTATTTAAATTAGAATTACAACTGAAGAGAATGTTAACCTCTTTCAGTTTTTCTTTTAGGACCCAGTTTTTTTAATTTTGGAAATATGCCTTTAGGCCTAAAAGCAAAAACTTGCCTAAACGCGAGGTGAAATCAACCATTCAGTCCTGCTTGAAGAACCGACGCATCTTGACCTTACTAGAGGTGATGCATTGTTAAAATATACAGGTCAGAAAGTAATCTGGAAGAACATTTGGTATGTCGGGGCTCGCTACTCTCTATCTATCTCTCTCTCTCTCTCTCTCTCTCTCTCTCTCTCTCTCTCTCTCTCTCTCTCTCTCTCTCTCTCTCTCTCTCTCTCTCCATGGGTTATCTACAGTTTGTATTGGATGCAAGTTTCAGGTTTATATTTTCTGAATATTAAACATTTTTTTCATTCACAGCATTATTTACTATACACAGGAAACATGATATGATCACATTGCCCTCATTGTTGACGCAAACCAACATTACGTCAGTGTAGCTTGCAAATATTTTACACATAATTCTATGCAAATGTCGGAAAAAGTAAAAAAGTAGTGCCAGTGGAGGTAAGGCTTATTATAAATTAAATTAAAATTATATATATAATATTTATTTTGTTCAGTTCATACAGGTATGATCAAATGAGATTCAGAAGGGCCTTGCCAATATCAGATTGCTGGAAATCGTAATGAAGAAAGACAAATTTAATTATTAAAACATGTTCTGCTCCACAGAACAATTTTTCGACACCACGAACAAGTCTTTAAAACCTATAGTATTTCTTTCTGAAGCTCCATTTAATGCAAACGTTGAATAATGTTCATGATCAAATTAAGCTGTATAAAAGCATTGGCCATTCAGTTAATAACTTTAGTTCATCATGGTATTTAATTTCTCAGCTAAACCATATGCCATCGTGTTTTTGTATATATTATGTCCTTTGACTAAAAATCAATTACAGAAGTTAATATGTTGGACCATTTCGGCCATGGTGTTCATAACGTGAACCAAAAATCAACAAGTGACTGTTATGACAAATTATTGCCGTAAAAATCGTAGCATTTGGTGCATTTTTTTATCTTGCTGACAAATTGTTTACAATAAAATGGCAGTGAGTATTTTTTTTTAACAAAGAGTCTTCCTCATTCTGCTAGGCAATTCCTACTTACAGCCAAAGCAGAGAACAGCCCGATACAAATCTATAATCTAATTATTGGACATATTTATGATTTAGAGAATGAAATACTTATGATTTAGATAATTGTGTTACTGTTGTTTTGAATCCCTTTATTAAAGTCATAGTCATTAAAGCTGTAGGCATCTTGCATGGTGTATACAGTATAGATCCACATAACAACCATGCACCTTACAATAAAACTATCAGCCATTTGATTTGACAATATTATTTCTATTTTTATTTGTATTCATCACTGATTTGGTAAGGAAAAAAAGTTTAAAAAATATTGTCATCTGAATATTTTAATTGTTGCTTTAAATGTAGACAAAGCATTAACATTTTAAACGATACTTAATTATGAATGTTAAAAAAATATTATAAAGCCATTTTTATTCCGACTTCATTATTTTGAAATGTGTGGCATATAATAAAAAAAAGAGAACGTCTATATTCTACTTACATTACACTTTTATGATTTAGAGAATTTTGTCACTGTATTTTCGCACCCTTTGTTTTAATTTTACTGATCATAGCGATTGGTATCTTGCACGTTGTATACAGTATAAATGTACCAACGTTTTTATTTTTCCCTTCACGCGTCGCAACCATGCACACTACGACGTTTAGTAGGCTGTCATTGTACTATAAATAGCATTTCTTTAACATTGCACCGTTAACAACTTTATTTTTTAAAATTAAAAAAAGTTTGTGCAGACCGAATAAGGTTTTGTTTGAAATTAGTATGGTTTAACGGGATTAAACAATCCTAAGCTAGACAGTAACTGCGCCAGGTAAATACTTTCGAAGACCGGAGGCGGTGTACGATTCATAATGGAAAGGATCCGGACTATAAGCATTTCCTACTTAATGCTAAATCAGAGAACAGCCCGAAATCCTCTCTTCAGTAGTATCCATCTACAAAGGCATAAACAGTTGGATTGCTTTTATTTTTATTTTTTATTTTTTTTTACGTGTCTTATGCTGTCACACAACTCAAAGTTTTAAAATCCAAGGTAACACGGGATTAATGTTATGTATCCAAAACGGACATAAATGAGTAAACCTTGACGTATTGGTTCTCTAATTTAACAAATATACATGTTCAAACAGTGATCAAGAGTAAGTTATATATATATATATATATATATATATATATATATATATATATATATATATATATATATATATATATATATATACAGATAGCATGGTACAAATTGTGTTGCTGTTCAAATTGCATTTTTTCTCTAGAAAATTAGATCTTCATCAAGTAATGTTTCTCTGCTTCAGAAGATTGGTTTGGTCTGATATTTCATGGCACAGCAACATAAGTAGGTTGTTTAGTACCGAGACATTTCGAGTGAAGTGCCTTGCCCAATGTAGCACCACGTAGCCGACCGGGTTGATCCGATGGTACGATTCGAACTCGCACCCTTTCGGTCGAGAGAACAGCTCGCTAACAACAGAACCACTACGGCTCCTTATCAGCATGCCACTTGAATAGATAGAATAACTTGTATTAACCATGAAACATAATTTCCCTTGGTTTTCTCAGTCAATGTACCCACCCCAGTTAATGCGATTATTTGCCAACGTTAACTATTAGAAGCTTAAAAACAGCTTACATCAGAATTCAGAGGAACGTTTCATATTTATCTTTAATTTCCATCAGTTGGAATCACGAAATATCGACCACAATGTAAAGCATTTCTTTCTCAAAGAACCATATATAGCATAAAATAATTCTAAAAGAGCCATAAAATAATTCAGATCAATTTTGTTTCCAATAGTATTTCAAAATATTTACATTTTGTAAGCAATAAATGTATATAAAGTGTTTATATTCTTGTTTGCACATTATTTGGGTTTCTTTTTAGTTGCTTAATGAATGATCCCAGTTATTCATATGTGTGTAAAATATGTCAGATGTTTGATGGGTAAAAAGTTTCTTCTCACAAGAAAAAGAAACGAAAAAGAGAAATGGATAAAAAAAAATTAAACCGAATTTCATATAGAGATTTTAAGCGAATAACCTGTCACGTTTTTATTATGTTATCAAACATATTTTTAAAAAATTACAGCGCAGAAAAAATGTTCCCAGTGTAGACCAGACATGATGGAGAGTATTCTACTGTTAGGACCTGTTTTAAATATAGGTCGCTACACCGTAAAGTACAGAGCAATATCAATAAGTAGAACAAGTCACAGACTTATTCTCAACACTTGCTTGACAAGCTTTGACTTCGGCCAAATTTAACTGAGAACATCCTACACAAGATCCTTGCACTATTTGTACCAATTGCGTCAGTCCGTTTATGAGTATGTCCACTATTTATTAAACTAAAAAAATCCTTTCAAAGGTTTCTTTTTAAAAATCAATCAAGTTGATTTAGAGAATCTATATCTTTCAAGCTTGTCCAAATGTTGTCGATCCGACATGAAAGCTAGCATCCATTGCGAGAAAACAAACTTCTTTCTTTTAAAACAAAATCACTCGACCAAATATGACGCAATTTGTTTTGCATGAAGACTTACAAGTGCCTAAAAGGAGATTGTCTTGCAACCATAAATGGCCGTTGTTCCTTCTGAACAAACCATCTAAGACTTAATTCTCAATACTGCTGGACCAATGTTTATAACATTTGATAGAGAAAATCATGGTATGCAATCTTCTTAAATTGGTACAAATGATTTCTATTAGCCTTAACCCTTACCACCGTTTATTATTATTATTATTATTATTATTATTATTATTATTAATTGTAAAACTGTCTTCAAGCCAAGAACCTCTCTTCAATTTTGACCAGAGTTAGTGGCGATCATCCTGGCGTTGGGGTCTTTCTACCCATCTTATCCATACAGTGTTCATTATCTGGACTTTAGGATTTTGTAAGCCAGGTTCCGCTTTCACGAGCACATACTAAACTCAACATTCTGCTATCCAAATCACGCAACAAAATTTTTATAACGTCGGGTTTACATACATTTTCTTAATGTTACGATTAAATATGATCAAATTGTCATCATAAATACATTTCATGTCAAATATACAGTTGAATCATATTTATGACATTTCTATGGGCTACAAAAAACGTTCGGACAAACCTTAAATCTGTATGTAGGAGATTCGGACAAAGAAGGTTCTATTGTACTTAAAGTTGAGACGCTTTATGATAACGAGACCAGTTGATTGAATTCACGCAAGCTTTCTCCCCCCAACCCCTTCGAAAAAAAGAAAAGAAAAATAAATAAATAAATTTAAAAAAGAGCGCGAAGCAACCGGTACGTTTACTAGCGTGACTTTTCTTTACAGTTAGATGGTTAAAATTATGCCCTGGAAACGCTTAAAATGCAGGAACTTCTAGGGGCTTCGCTCCATGGGACCCACAGGGAGTTCAATCCCATGGACCCCTCGCCTAGTTCGCCAGTGTATTGCGACCATGCACTGGTGTTGTGATTTGATTGTTGCAGATACGACAACACAAATTCCCCCTTCGTCAACACGGAACCCTTCAGAAGTATTTGTGGGACTTGTTGGTGGTCACAATGCATCCGAGGGACGCGATGAAGTCTACGCCTTTGGAGAATGGGGAACGATATGCGATGACTCGTGGTCCGCAGTTGATGCGGGGGTCATTTGCAGCATGCTGGGATATTCCAGGTCAGTGAACAATATATATACTACAACTTGGCATCTCAAATGCTGGTAGTTAAATACGTTAACCATTCAACTCGACGGAAAACACTACCGTCCTATAGCAGCTACAGTTTACTCATAAGCTATAGTCTGTTTCTGGAACTTAATGCAATATATAAATTACTTTTGACAGAGTAAAAATTCCTATATTACCATGATCATCTTTAGAAAAACCTTTGATATTGTAAATTGTATGCCTCTTTCAAATATATTATTGATCAATTTGAAAGAAAAATTACTGAATAAAAGATGTTTAAATTGCAACTAAAACGTAATTAAACACGCTTATTACATTTAAAAAATATACATCTTGATGCGTTTAATTGCCATACATAAGTTTTAATTATGAAATATTTAGGGTTTTATTACTGGTGGACATGGATTTTGTTTTATTAACGGAAAATCATCACTTTAACACACTGTAATAAAATAAAGAGTAATAAAGTGAAATAACAAAGAATTTGTAGACATTCAGAAGCTACATTATTTGAAGCAGTATCTAAAGCCCATATGGTAACGTAGGAATTTACTTCTTTGCCAGCAAATCATATCCAACATCATTTTAGTTGCAACTGTCAATTTATATAAGAAATAAACATTAGGTCATTAAATCATAATAAAGCTTACAAAACAGGTAAACAAAATACAGAAGAAAAACATTTAGGCATGTTTAGCATTTTGATACCTACACATCAACATGCATCAGTCTGTCCATCTGTCCGTCCGTGAGTGAAATATCTTGTCACCACTGTTTTTCCAACACCACGGATAAAACTTTACTTAACTTAAGTGGTCTAAATAATTGATTGGTGTAAATGCTGAATTAAGGTTTACATTTCACTGTTTTTTATTTAATTAAGTATTTTTTGAGGGGGGTGGGGTAAAATTATTAACAAAATTGTCAATAGGAGATATTCTGTGAAGTCACATTATAGGACGAATCTTGTCATCACTTCTTCCTCTCACTGACCGCCAGGAGGACGAGGCTACGTAGGTGGTTGATGTGGATGCGAAATAAATTTATGCTTTTTTTTTGGGGGGGGGGGGAAGAAGTTTCTAAATGAGTAAAAAAGAAAGTGGAATTTTGAGTAACATAATTTTAGGTAGGAAATTTCTATTACTTCGTCTGCTTGACTATTGGGAACATTTTACAGAACCAGAGGACCCTATACATTTGCGAAATTAGTGTTTATTTGGATATAAAACTTACCAAAATTTGGTTTACCTTAAAAAAATAGAAATTTAGGAATAAACTTGTCATTTTCTCATCTTATAGACTATCGGTGTCAACAAGAAATTTCAGTTCCTATATAATTTTCACTCTGAAGCAAAAATTCTATAATGAAATTCCAGCCCCCCCCCCCATTTTCGCTCTTTGCCCAACGTATAAAGAAGTAGTCTTGAACATATATGTAATGCTTCTATGACAATGACGTTAATGTTAATAGTTCTTTTAAGGGAAGAGGGGGGGGGGGGCGATGAATAGAAATCTCACTCCCTCTCAAACATAATCACATAATTCGAATAATTTATCTCAAAAGTATCTGATCATTGGACTTGGTGTTGATTTGTCTCAAAAATATGGGGCCATTGCACTTGTTACATGGTGTTGATTTGTCTCAAAAGTATGGGGTCATTGGACTTGTTACATGGTGTTGTCGACCTGCAAAGCCTTCGGTATCTTTGACATTTATACAGAAACCAAGGAAAGTACACCTTCAAGTATGACATCGAAGAAGTGGCTTGGGATGAGAGTAGGTTATAGTTTATTATTATTATTATTATTATTATTATTATTATTACTCTTGCTGTCATCATTCGTTTACTATTGGTAATAGTACAGTCTATTATACTAGTAGTTGTAGTAGCGTACTTTTTAGAGTACAGATGTAGTATCAATTGTTGTTGTTTTGCTGTTAGTGTTGTTTTTAATATCATCATCATCATTATCATCATCTGAGCGGGTGAGGGGGTATAAAGTTGCCACGGATGAAGTGAGAATTCTATATTATTATTATTATTATTGTTATTATTGGCGGATGCTGTGATGATGGTAGTGTTGTTGCTGCTGCTCAACTTGTTGTTAATGCACAAATCATCAAAGTTGCTATTCAGAGTATCCTGTAATATTTTAGTCTAAGTTTTCACAAGTTATCATCACGTAGGGAATTGTAATTCATACGTTGACAAATAGGCTCAGTTTCTATGAGGATATTTTTGTGTTAGCAAAGTCATTTTGATTGGAACCACAAATGTAATTATATATCATAAAATATATGTGGAAGAGAACTTCAGTATGCTCTGCGTACAACTCTTTGGTAAATATATAAGGATAAAATTTACATGGGAACTTATTTTATTCTGCTTATAAGTCATTCATTGTTAATGTATGTGACCATTAATAGCTCTCAAGCTTCCCACCTGATTTTGTTTAATGACGTAAAACCGTCAAAAACGGCTGACTAATAAAGTTATAATATGTATATTTATAAATCGTGACCTTTTTCTGGTAACGTAGGAATTGTAACGCAGGGCATTTTAAAGCTGGTTTCAACAATAAAATGACGAATATTTATATTTGTTTCCTTAGTTGTTAGAAAGTCGGACTCGCAATCCAAGAGTCGCCATTTAGATATCAGCTTAGGCCAACCCAGGTCGGCTGCCTCGGCGTGTCTTTGGGAAAAGCAATTAGCTCCCATTTCTTCGGCGTAATATAACCGACAAGTGTTAAAAGCGCCGTTAAAATCAATCAACCAATCAACCAACTAACCAACTAACCATCCGTTACACCGACAATAGTGACAAATTAATAAATACCGATAATTTCATTGAATTTTAGAATTACATATTATGATCCGGCGATAGATAATGTAGGAATTTGTCTAATTTTAACAAGGAAAACTTACTTCATTACGAGTGCTCTCAGTTCACAAAATTAACAAATTATATAACTATTGCTAATTCTCTAATAATTTTGCATATAAGCATTACGAGCAGCAACAGCATAGCCAAGGCAACGTTTAGAGATGAATACAGGGGACTGTTACAATTTGGTGAGGTGGGAATCGCAGAAGTTGGTCACACACCAATGTGCTAAAATACATTCATTCACAGAATTAAATTGCATGAAACCTAAAAGAAAAAAATATGTTACCTACATTCAGATATCCATTAAAAAAATTATATAATGTCGATGTAAATGTTTCTTTCCCATTGAAAGCCTACATTTTCAATATATTTGTTGGCGACACCTATTTTTGAGAAGTTCATATCATGAAATTATTATACACTATGAAAGAAATAACACGATAAATTTTCGGACCTTGTTTTTGAAAGATTTTAACGACCTTCTATACAAAAATTAGGAGAAAATTTGTTTTCTGCACTTGGATAGAACAGAACAATCCACCGAATGGGTCCCCCCCCCCACCTCATTGCCCTTCTAAGTTCATTACGCGTTTCGTTTGCGCCTGATTTGTGAGACAGGGACTATTCTAATTTCTGGTTGTTTCTAGCTATATTGGCTGCATTTTCTGTCTGAAATCCATTGCCATAGGACTCTGGACGCAAACGTAGACTGTTGTATTCTCATCATCGAGAAGAAAATGAAGAGATGTGTATCTTGGATCTAATGCAATAAAGCAATAGCAGTGTGATTGGGTTGATAATCATCATCTGGTTGGCCATCATCATCTGGCTGACCACCATGATCATTGATATTCTTGATTTTGCCATGACTTCATGCGCTACTGTTCATTGTTTCTTGAAGAGATGAAAGACACATCCTTTTCCGTACTGCTCTTTCGAAGAGATAAAAGACACATCCTTTTCCGTACTGCTCTTTCGAAGAGATGAAAGACACATCCTTTTCCGTACTGCTCTTTCGAACTTGGAACTAACAAAGCTACGCTTGTTGTATTACAATGATCCAAAGCGAAAATATTTAGAATCATTTTTTGTCATTGATTTGTTTATGATACAAACCAGTATGTAATGGATAAGGGTTATATAGTCTCATAAGGATAATGACCGCGTCTTTCACCTTTTTCGAATTAAATTAGCGTTGATATTGCCAGGTTTGCGGAATGAGAATACATACGCTTTGACAGACCTAAACCATGGACTCATATCTTAAAAAATGGTTAATGCTATTTTTACCCAGATATGGAGCTATTGCTAGGAGTCAAGCGGCTTACGGAACTGGAACGGGTCGTATCTGGTTAGATGATGTCAACTGTCAGGGTTCAGAGGCCACAATAGCCAGCTGCACCTCCAGTGGATGGGGCACCCATAACTGTGGTCATGACGAGGACGCTGGGGTTGTCTGCTACTCGCGCTCCTCATGTAAGTAAATGTGCATTAGTGCCTCTTTACTCTTTCGTATATTCAGTGAAGGGTTTCTTATGTATAAGATCAATATAAAAGTCCAAAGGTAGTTTCTTTTCTCCTTGTTCTTTCTATTTTCTAGTGCCAATAATTGCTATTGGCTTGAAATTAAATCTTTTATCTTGAAAAAAAAAAAAACAGAACAAAAAACGTTCAATGCAGCTCTCTCATCAGAAAACTGAAAAAACGAGATCTGATCTCTTGTAGTATAACAAAAACAGTTAGCTGATATATGGATCCATACTATTATCCTACGAGCGGTAGGTTACCTGTATTCACCTGTACTCACCATGTACATGAAATCAACTGGATGACGAGTTAAATTGTCTCTCCCTCTCTCTCGCTATCTTTCTCTCATTCCTGTAACTACTACATGAAAATGCTAATCATATATCTGTATATATATATATATATATATATATATATATATATATATATATATATATATATGTGTGTGTGTGTGATTATGTGTGTGTGCATGTATGCATGTGTGTATGTATGCGCGTTATATATATATATATACGTGTGTGTGTGCATCTATCAATGTGTGTATGTATGTGCATGCATGCATGCATGCATGTGCATGTGTGCACAAATAGAGATATATTTTGACATTTTAAGACTCTTGTAAAGCACAATGCAGACAGCATCGTTTTTGGTTCATATATATTAGACATTCTTTCTGTATTATTGTTAGTGATATGTGCCTCAACAGTCCAATTATATAACCACCTGCTTGATACAAGAAATGTTTTTTTTATCAATCACTCCTACAACTATCCTTTTTTATTCATTTGTCTTTATTTATTGCGTTTTATTAACTTTCATTCCGTTGTTCTTTTTTGTGTTTTTTGATTACAAGGAAAGTTCATTTTTGACAAAACCAAACCCAAATTACCAGAAAAAGGAAATAAGCCCTTTTGCATTCTTAACTCTAATTCATTCTACGAATTTCTGGTCATTTAATTTAATTTAATTTATCAGACTTAAGTCGTATGAAGTCATATGTTCTCTGTCAAGTCATTTTTGTTTAACGTAACTCTAAAGGTATCAGCTCTACTATGTACACTATTGATATGTTACATCATATTTCTCTTTTAGTTTACTTTAATTTTGTTACTAGCAGGTGATGTCGAACTGAATCCTGTTCCGTCCCACTCCGATACACCAGATACAAACAGTCTAAATTCATTTTCCTCCCTAAGAACGGATGACGCACTTTCTTAAAAATTAGATTTATCCAAAACAAGCTTGAATTTCTTGCTGAAAATTTCGATGACTTTGATATAATTGCCCTAACGGAGACTCATCTTGATAACTCTATAGACAGTGATGCTATTAAATTAGATGGGTACCACAAACCCATCAGACGTGATAAAACTAACCATGGGGGTGGAATTATGGTCTATATATAAGAAAATCTAGTATTCAAACATGTAACAGAGATACCTGTACAAAATAATGAAATACTTTGGATTCATATTTTTGTAAAGAATATATGCTGTTTACTAGCTGTTTTATATCGCTCTCCATCTGAACGAGATTCTTTCTGGGATAACTTCAGTATTTGATGAGAACGAGCCCTCAGAATTTCTGAAAACTTAATCATTCTTGGTGACCTAAATGAGGACTTGCTAAATTCTGATCTGAAAAACCTCAAGGATATTATGGTACTAAACAATTTTAAAAATTTGATAAACAAACCTACCAGATTAACAACTCACTCAGCATTCTTGATCGACCTATTATTGTATCACCTAATATAGAAATTCTTAATTCGGGAATTTTTTCTACTGACATATCAATAAGTGACCACCGGGCAACTTATTTAATAACCAAAATATATTACAAATGAAATTAATGTTTTAGATGGAAAGTGTGCCCTTATAAATATGCGGAATTTCAGAAGCTTAATATTTTAATAATAAACTTTGATTGGATAGAAAATTTTAGTCATTGATCAGATATCAACGATGCAACAAATCTATTTACATCGAACTTGTTAGATATGGCTGACAGATGCATCCCTACAAGGCTAGCAACTTTTCGACCTTCTGATTAAGCTTGGTAAGATAGCGTCCTACGAAGAAACACTAGAAACAAAGATCGGTTGAGAATGGAAGCGATCAGAACAAATAGCGCTAAAGACTTGGCTAAATATATAAAAACATGTTTACAAAATTTGAAATAAGATAAACAAAGAACAAAAATTTGCAAAGGAAAAAGTTTTTAAAGGTTGCGAAAATTTGGACACCTTCAGAACCAATTCAGAAGATTTTTGGAGGCTCACCCGACACTTAATTAAACAAAAATTATCCTATAATATACAACCACTACTATTCACACAATATAATTGCACGTTAAACAATGCATTCTCCAATTTAGTGAAGGCAGAGTGTTTACATTTATTTTTCACATCTGTTAATAAAATTAACGATACCAATGTAACTCTTTCGGAATTATCACTTCGCACAATTAACAAATTGACAAGCATTGTAATAAGTGAATAGGAAATTCGAGACGTTATAGGAACAATTCCTCAAAATAAAGCGCGTGACTCTGATAAGATAAATCACAATCTTCTAAAAGGTGCAGCACCAGCAATTATAAGACCTTTATGTATTTTATTCAACAGCTCTCTTAATGAGAAAATGTTTTCCGTCCTTTGGAAAAAAACCAGTAGTATAGCCAATACACAAGAAAGATAGCAAAAATGATCCCACCAATGACAAACCCAATTCGTTACTTAGCTGTGTAGGCAAAATCATAGACAGGGTCATTCTCAAACATGTATACAATTTCTTGCATGAAAATGATCTTATTTACAAATATCAATCGGGCTTTCTTCCAAATCACTCAATCGTTTATCAACTGATAGATATGTATCATAGTATTTGTGAAGCACTCGATCGTGGAGAAGATGTGTGTAATATTTGCGAGTCTAACATAAAGGTCTTATCCATAAACTTAAAAGCAATGGAATAGAATCAGATCTCATTGATTGGTTTACCAATTATCTTTCCTATAGAACACAAACTGTTGTTGTGAAAACTACAATCTACAATTCAATCTGTTTCAGCTGGGATGCTGCAGGGTTCAGTTTTAGGACCGTTATAGTTTATTGCATATATCAATGATATTGCTGATGATCCACTTAGTCTCGTCAGAAGTTTTGCCGACGACAGTTTTCTTTCTTACGCTTCTAGAAGTATGCAAGATATCCAATACATACTCAATGCTGACTTAGAAACTTTATATGACTGGTCAAATCAATGGTTAATAAGCTTTAACTCAGCAAAAACTGAAGTCATGTTTTTTTTAGTAAAATAATAACTCACTCTTTCCCAAATTGAAGTTCGAAAACGAATCACTTGCATTTGTTGACAATCATAAACATTTTGGGCCTTACACTAGTAGAATAGTAAAATGGAGCTTTGAGCGCACATACTCATGGTCGCCCAGTCCCAACCTCGATTTGCTCGGTCAGTCCTGGTCTCCCCTGAATGTGTCACCCAGTAGCCCCACTTCACTATAATACTGTTGAATAAATTTGAATAAATTTTGATTTAAATGATAATAATAATGAATTCTATTTTGTTTAAAAATGTTATTTTATAATATATTCGATTACATAAAAAGCCATGAAATGCCAAAACCATATTTTGTTAGATAGAAAAGCCGATTATATAAATGGAAACACGCTAGATTTTTTTAGATTAAACTTAACTCTGTGAAAATATCTGAGTTATTATTATTATATTTTTTTTGTGTCATAATGCCCATGAGGTAAGGTATTGATACTATCATCCAGGACATACCGCTTATCATCATACACAGAAAGTACTATTTTGTTTTTAGAGTTACAGTGTGTATAACGTGGTGATTAGATCTGAAAGTATTCATGGTTGCATACTGTGTTTCACCTTCGAGTGCTTTTACATAATCTTAATGTGTAATAACATTTTTGACAACTCCTTTCTTGATACCTTTAGCACACTTTTTTATTTCACCATCGGCAAGCTTGACTGTATACATCTTAGATCTGACGCCAACAAATTCAGTAATACCTGTTTTGGGAACCTCATTTTGAATTTGCCAATGATTGTTTGTTTGTAGCATCATAAAATGTACTGCTTTTTGGATAATCAGAAAGATCAAATAATTCTTTAGAAGCAAACAAGTCCTCGTAGACATCACCCGTCTTGATTTCATAGCACAATGAATTTGTATAGGTAAAAAGCAATTTGGCCTTATTACCATATTTAGATTTAATGTGTCTGTAATGAAAATTATACATAAGCAACTTGGATAGTTCTAACACAGTGAAACCAACATAAATAGGTTTATTAAACACTATATTTATTTTCTTTCTATGCATCGCTACGAAGTTTTCATCGAATAGTTTCATAGCGACAAATCCTGGATCAGCAACTAATTTGTCACGTCGTTCTTGTTTGTTGACTATTTCTACATTGACTCGTTTTCTAATATTTTCCATAGTTTTACCAAAGACTGAATTGTTCATGGCCTTAAACAAATCTTTTTCAAAGTCTCTTGTAGCCAATTTTCTTTTTTCTGTATTAAAATCGATATAAGTTTTCAACCAGGCTTCTTGTTTGAATTTAATTACACGATGAATTCTAACGAGATTCATACCCAAATAGAGATACCGTCTCAGATTTCTGTAGTGAACGACATGCCTCGTCTTGATGATGCGCACTTTTTATAGATAGAGTTATATATAATGAGTCATTATACAGCTTTTGGTACAGTTATTAGCGGCGCTGAATCGAGGGCAACATCAGCCATTTATGATGCAGAACTCAACAAGCGATTGCTAAAAACTGGCACTACTATGTCTGGACCGCTAAACATGTCATTGCAAAAGATTACAAATGTGGCCATACCAACAGATGACACAGACGCGTCAAATAAACAGTATGCAGATAAGTATGCAAATGCTAAAGTATTGCTAATGGATTCCAATACAAATTTTCCTCCAGGATGCTTACTTTCAGTAGGACAAAACTTGCCATCGGTAATCCTTGGCAATGAAATGTAAATGTCAGCGCCATTTGTTTTGCCGCTAGCTGGTGGAACTATGACTGGCGACATCGACATGAATTCTAAAAAAATGACAAACTTATCCACACTACTTGTTGATGCAGATGCAGCTACAAAATCATATGCGGATACAAAATTTGGTCCGAGAGATGACATTTTGGTTAGTTCACCAAATACATCAAACAGATATATTGGAATGGCTACTGATCTGCCAGTGGGTAAATCCCTATGTTTTGATTTTGGTTCGCAGGCAAGGCCGAGTTTTGTTCAAAGGTCATCTGAGGCATCTTATAGTCCAATCATCATTCAAGCGCCAGAAGGTTTTAGAATGACCAACCATATAAACTCAGTTATGTTTGAAGTTACTGGCGCTGGAATCAATGCGACCTTTGCTCAGATCAAAAAACGTGGGCGTGCCAACTGATAATGCAGATGCGAAAATTAGACTGTATGTGGATTCCAAGCGGATAAAAAAAATACCATAGGACATATTCCATCGCTGTCGTCCAATTCTGATAATCGCAACGGATTTGCAGCCTCTGCATCTTCGAAATATTCAGCAGCCTTTTGAGCGCATCTGGCTTTTGCTGACCACATATCTACTGCGTTAAATAGCAAATGGGCTACAGCAGGTGTTTATAATAATTTTGGATCAGAATAGATTGTTCTGTGGCGGTTGCTATTTGGCGCTTTCATCTTAGAGGCAGATCAGCTTGCAGCTGAATACATCAACAATCGGCGTTTAGAAGCGTCCAATGAGAGCGCTAAATGGACCACGGTTTACACAAGTACGGATACATTAGGGTCAGCTCTGGCTACTTTTGATATTGCAAGCCTTGGCACGACAAAATATCGTCTCTACAGATAGTATTACATTTCTGCGATGCCTATCAATCCCGGTCTGACTTATTTTCAGATTTTTACGCTAGATGATCTTATGTAAACAACATATATAAGATGTCAGAATTCGTAAGAATTGCACGCCAATTTAACACGCTGTTGTTTGAAGAAAAGCATGATGATGTTGATTTTGATAAGGCGAGATTCCAGACGTTTGATGATAAAATTGGTGAAAACAACAAATGTATGAACAGTTTTTGGAGGATCCAGATAGTGTAAAGATAGTGAACCTAAAAAAAACCCAAAAAACAAATACCCCCCCCCCCAAAAAAAAAAAAATTGAACGAAGAAGAAAGAAAAGATCTAGATGCTCACTACGCATGCATGAACAATCAAGTCGCGCAAAAAACATTTAAAACCAAGAAAGACTTTAAGATTAAGTCGACAAGGTGTATTTTTACAAAGAGTTTGGTTTGGATTATGACGACGTAGAAACGATTCTGGGAGCGATGGCGCTACCTGATATAAAAGATCTTCCTGATAATCCGCAGCCACAATATGAAGCAGATAAACCACAACCCGAAGCAGAAAAACCGCAGCCACATCTCGAGGAAGAAAAACCAAAACCTCAAGCAGAAAAACCACAATCTGAAGCAGAAAAGCAGCCAACGCAACCACAGCCAGATGAAAAAAGAAAGAAAACTTAATTAAAATAAACGACGTCTCGCCATCAAGTCTGTTGTTTTCATTCTCTAGAAAATGCTTCTTTGTAAGCATCTATAATTGCTTCTGCGTACATATATCATAAAAGTGAACGGCGGTCTTCAAACCAAACTGCCATCAAACCTGGTTTTGAAAAAGTCATACAAAGACTGCCAAAGACTGCCAAAGACTGCCACGTTTGTTGTATTCTTCTCCTAATAGGCGTCTGGATCTTTCTAATTCTATGGCGGTATCTGCGTCAAATTCAATCCTTTTTGGATTTTCTTTGGATGTTTATTACATCATCTTGAGAGCATCCTTGACAAATCTGTCGGCGCCATTTAATGTTTTGATTTCTGAGGTCATGAAGTGGACATCTCCTATGTTCTATGCCTGGTGGAAAAAGTTACTGTGGGGTCATCAGCGATCTCATAGGCAGCCATGATTCGTCTTGAGTCAAAGTCAAACATTATATATACCATCTTTTTAATCTCTAATTTATGTACAATCTGTTGCAGTTTTAATATGGCGCTCTTGGTTGTTTTGCTGCAGCCAGGTTTGTGGTCAATATAGTTGTTGGTCATTTTGAATAGTGTCCACGGTAACACAGCTACCAGCTTCTTGTCGGGATATCACTTCTTAGTGATATTATCCATCGAGTCAGAAATGCAATTAGGCTGGTCTTGAATAATGTAATCATGTTCTCTGTGTAGATCTTTCTTTAGAAATGAGGACAATTCTGCTTCAGTAGATTCGCCAAGATCAGTAAAGTCATCGTAGTTACCAAAAATCATATGATGCCTATTAGAATTGGATCCTTAGTGTACCTGTCGTAATCTCTACTATGAAATTTGTTGTCGTATTCTGGGTAAAGTCCCAATTGGTTCAAAGAACATTTACGAAAGATTGTATTGACTAGCAGAGTGTATGAAGCAACCATTGGAACTTCTAAACCTGATAATACTTGTGGCAAATAATGTTGCAGCAACTTGTTGAAGTCTCTGCTAAAGGGACACTTAAATTCTAACAGCGAAATTTTATGGTGGTCAACAATATAGCCATCTGGACTGTATATAAAGCCATCTATAGTTTGAATGCATATATCGCTGCCCAACACTTTTCCGTTCATGGTGATCTCTATGTATCTTCTAATGACTTGCTCAAATAATGTTCCCCAAAGACAAGGGAGAGTTGTATATGATGGTTGTATGCTAAGTTTTCTTCTAGCTGTTTCCTTGGCTGTGGCAAAAGGACAAATTCCAAGAAATGTAGCCAACTTTGAACCACCCAGTGTCGTACACATCACTGAATACCATTTGGAAGACCTCTGTTTTAGCTGATGCACTTTCACAAATGATTCCAAGATAGCTTTCGAATCCATTATTATACTATATGATTTCTTCAATTAGAAGAATTATGTAAAACCAATATATAGACAACATAAATCTGCGAGCCACTAATCGGTAGGCCATTCTCAAAAATACTAGTATTTTTTCAGGGAAGGCCAAATGCGAGAAACTACATTTTTGCAAAAGCCCAGTCTAAGGAACGGGTCCTAGCCCTGCTGAATATTTTAGTTCTTCAGCAGATAAGAAACATTCGGAATCGCTACCACCTTTGCACCCAGTCCTAGTGTGAACGGCTTCGGATTCTCATAACCTTCTTCCTTCAACCGTTCTGATGTCAAGACAGAGTGGCCTACCCTGTGAGACACCAGACCTTTCCACAGCTATCTATATATATACTTCAATATATATATATATATATATATATATATATATATATATATATATATATATATATATCAGTACTACTCTATGTTTCCAAGTTTATTGTTAGACAAATTTGCATATTTAATGTTACTAAAAATAGATTGCAATAAAGGGAGATAACTTATTTGCGCCAATATTCCCACTAAGCCGGAGTGCAAAAGGTATCCAAAAAGGTTGGTTGGTTGGTTGTTATGGGTTTAACACCATTTTTCAGCACATGATAGGCTATACATGGCGGCCAGTATATTTGGTGGAGGAAAACCCCGAGAAACTCCGTGAAGAACCATCGACCCAAGGGAAGCTACTGGCAAGCTTTCTCACATACCCACGTTGGCCGAGCCCGAGACTCGAACCCATGCGGACAGAGGTGAGATGTCAGTGATCTGTAAAAGGAGTTGTTACAAATGCTATTACACATGAAGATTATGTAAAAGCACTCGAAGGTGAAAAACAATATGCAACCATGAATAGTTTCAGATCTAATCACCACGTTATACACCCTAACTCTTAACAAAATAGGACTTTCTGTATATAATGATAAGCGGTATGTCCTAGATGATAGTATCAATACCTTAGCCTATGGGCATTATAACATCTCCCACCCAAAAAAAAAATTAAAAAAAAAAAAAAATAAAAAAAATAATAATAACTCAGATATTTGCACAGAGTTAAGTTTAATCTAAAACAATCAAGCGTGTTTCCATTTATATAACCTGCTTTTCTATCTAAAAAAATATGCTTTTGGCATTTCATGGCTTTTTATGTAATCTAATATATTATAAAATAACATTTTTAAACAAAATATAATTAATTTTTAATTACCATTTTAATCAAAAATTATTCAAATTATTCAACAGTAGCATAGTAAAGTGCGTCTACTGGGGAGGGCAGGACTGACCGAGCAAAGCGACGTCGCAACCGAGCGACCATGAATATGTGCGCTCAAAGCTCCACTTTACTATGCTACTTACACTTATTAATACATGCACTTGGAGGCTACATATGGAAAATATACTTAAAAAAACATATAAATTGCTAAATATGTTAAGGTCCCTCAAATACAAACTGAGTAGAAAATCCTTAGATATACTTTTCTTACTATATGTTAGGCTTATATTAGAATATGCAGATTTCGTTTGGGATGGATGTTGAAATGCAGACTCACGTAGATTAGAGAGATTACAGTTCTAGGATAGCCACAGGTCTAACCAAAAGTGCCCACGTACGCAATATTTATGGGGAATGTGGCTGGTCCCCTCTCGCAGAAGGAAGAAAATCCCACAAACTATGTACTTTTCATAGAATTATTTATAATGATTCAGCAAGTTATTTAAACGAACTGCTTCCTCCTTTGGTGGTAGAAACGTCAAGATACAATTTACAAAATCAACAAATCTTCTCTAGATTAAATGCCAGACTTGAAATAACAAAAATAATCTTTCCTTAACTCTTCTATTCTCATACGGAATACACTACCTGAAAATATCAAAACGGAAAGCGATTTCATAAAATGTAAAATGTATATTACCCACAAAACAATAGAGTTTCTTCTAATTATTTTTCTGGTGATCGAAAATACTTTATTATTAATACTAAGATCCTTAAAAAAGATCAGTACGACAATCACCTGATAGATAATCCCTCACGGAAATGTGGGGTAGAAGCAGAAAGTGCATATCATTATATTTTCATTTGCACTCGAGACACAGTTTCAAGGCAAAATTTAATACTTAGTTTTAACAAAATGTTCGTACCCATCTCTACAAACGCTCTTCTATTTGACTCCCCTGAACTCGAAACTGAACAAATTTGGAATATCTTTAAGTTTTTGTAAAAGTACATTAAAGATACAAGGCGTTTTAACTAATGTTTCTTCCTTAGATTCCAAATATATAAATTGCTGTCGTAACAGGTTAGAAGACCTCTGTAAAATGTTTAATCAACTTTCTCAATAAGCTCGATACATCATCATGGTCGGACTGTGCTACCAGTGGGAGGGGGTGGAGGTGGCGTGGGGGAGGGGGCCCTCATTGACCTGACATTGTCAGCGATTTCCGGCGTTGTGGTGGTGGTGCTGCTGCGCCTGGGCCACTGGGCCGACCCTGTGCATTATGATCAGTGCTTATATTGCAAAGGCATACTCCTGCAGTCTCTAAGTGTGTGTTGGTTTCTCTTTATGTGATACACAGTTCAAATAGGACAAAACTGTTACAAGAAGTGCCAGAAGACACAAGCATGGTACGCTTTGATGTCTATTTTGCTTATTTTTGTTCAGATTGCGGGTTCTATATTCCCGTCGGGAGCCGAGTGGATCGAGGCATGATTGCGTGTGGATGAATCAGGTAGGTTTATGTTACAGAGATCAACCATGTTACATCATTTATCATAAACATCACTATCTCTCTTCTTTTCTGACTGCGATTTGACTATCACTCTTGTCTGTCTCTAGATGGTGCTAGAGAATTATTTCTATATAAACTGGTACTCTGCCGTATGCTGCGATCGCTAACTGTCTACACAAACAACAGGTAAGAGTTCATGGAACGACGGCTTACTTTGATGGTTATCTCAACCAATCAGACGCATTGAATTATATGTAAATTAGACATATTTGTAAGTTTGTGAGAGTGCATTCACTGTTGTAAGCACAGCACCAAAGTGTTTTACCTTCCGCGGTATTCACGTGTTCAAAGCTATCTTGGTGTACATTAGGCGCACTCTTCCTTTGTTTGCTGTTTGTTTTGATTTGAATTCTGGTGTGACTTCTGGCCAAGAATTGTGGACATAATGTTGACCACATTTATACTCCTTACCAGTTGTTTGTGTAGTGAGTATGCAAGCAAAGCATACGGCCGGGAACCGGTTTAATTTCTATACTGGTTCTCCGTTATGGAACTTTTTGAATCAGGGAACCAAAACATTGATAATAGACATAAAACATTTTGACAGTAGTGTGGGTGTGTATATATATATATATATATATATATATATATATATATATATATATATATATATATATATATATATATATATATGTAAGTGTGTGTGTGTATGTGTTTATTAGACATGTCAAGGATTTTCCCCTAACCATTGGGAACTTCTCTCAATCTAGTACATCCACTAGATGTGAACTAGAATCTTTTGTTTGACCCCTGAAACCAGGGTTCACAAGATCTTGCCCAACGGTTGTTTTGGACTACCCTACGAAGCCAGGGGCCAAAAGATTTTTTCCCCGCAGCGATTTTGGACCCCTCCCCCGAAACCAGGAGTCAAATGATTTTTCCCAGCGGCGATTTTGGACCCCCCCCCTAAAGAACCAACAACAAAACACACACAAAATTTGAATTTTTGTTTCTTCCCTCCACCTGAAATAGCGGCCGCCAAGGCCAAGGGGTACGTTTTAAGCCAGACAAACAGATACTGATGGTCCAGAGGGTGAATTATTATTTTAGAGGAATATATACCGTATATATACGCCAGCATTCAAGTATGCCGTTTGTGGCACCAAACAGATGTTATGGCTCAAGATCGCAAATCGTTGAATATGCGTCTGGCTATGCTGCAACATTCATAACATGAGGCACAAAAAAAGGTGTCTTTATTAATAAATATCGGAAATACGACGCTCGAGTTAAATCAGATCACGGACTGTGCGTGCCCCGATGCGGACAACATATGGCAACAAAAATGACAAGAAAAGAAATAAAAAGAAGAAAGCAGTTTGCTAAGATAATTTGTGAAATAAGGAGGACCGTTCCCGTCATTGTATAGGCAAAAAAGCCCGGGCGAAGCGATACGCGCCAAGCTTCGCGAGTTGGTACCGCCAAATTTCACGACCATTAAGAGCCGTGTGAGTTCTAGTGGATATAGCATTAGGCCACTTGTTTTGTTTTTCATTCAGACACTTGGCATATTAGGTGATTTACGCATAGTGGATGATAAGACTGTACCTTGCTCAGCTATTGCCTCCAGCACCCGATTTGGCGGCAGCCCTGGACAGGTTTATCGATGAATTGCTTGCCGGGTTTGCGGCAGCCGAATGTCCAGCCCCAAGGCCATCGTAACTATAACATTTACCGAGATTTGAAAGTCGTAGAGGAAGATGAAACAACTCCGTGTTTGGGAAGACCACGTAGAATTCGCGTGGACCTCGTGCGGTCTGAGGGCGAGGAAGAAAAGCTGTGCTGCCTGATTGCCGACCAAGCGTTTCAGTCCAGAAAAGACGGCAACCCGATCGGGGTTCACAGTATGAAGACCAACGTAACACTCAACTGCTCAATCTACACAGGCATGACGGTTTTCTATCTGAGCAAGCACCTAATGTACGACTTTGGGTACAATGAGGTTAAAGGGCGCCACGGTAGCAACACCAGCCTCGTGTACAAGGACACCAATGGCCCCCTAATGCAGATCGAGACAGAGGACGTGTATCGTGACATTCGTGAAGACGCACATCTTTACGACACCAACGAGTACTAGACCAACAATCTGCTGCCCAGAAGCGTTAACAAAAAGGTAGTTGTTAAATTTAGGGACGAATACAACTGCACTCCGATTGAGGAGTTTATCGGTCTTAGGCCCAAAATGTACAGCATCAAGGTATGTGCTGACGAAAAGATTGTAATGGAAACCAAAGGAATTTCAAGAACCGTTGTGAAGCACGACGTGCGGTACGAGAAGTATCTGGAGTGCCTCCTGGAGACAAAAGAGCTTCGGCATACCACGACCGCCGTACGCAGTGACCATCACAAGATGGGGATCTGCTGCATCAACAAAACGAGCCTATCGCCGCTGAACAGCAAAAAATGAATAGATCCAGACGGAGTCACAACAAGAGCCTACGGCCACTACTGCACAGCGCTGTAACAATAGCCAGCGCTTTGCGTGTCGGGAACAGCTGAATACTTCAACGGTCTCTTCGTTCGCGCATGCGCGGTGGTAGCTGGGTATTTTCCCCACATAATTTGTAGTTCCTCGCGATCGAAGCTTCCGCAAGCGGATCGCCACCCGCAGTTTCAGCAGGAACGGCGGAAACATGGTATATGGACGGCTGGCCTGGAATGTGAAACCATCAGCCATACTATACATCTGGAGAGACCACACAGGGTCTGTAGCTCAGCATTGTTCCCGTTCCAGCCCTCCAGGCTGATATAGGTAGCGTACCAGCGCTTTTGATGCAAGGGGTTTTATAACCAAAGCTTGCTCGTAGAGCGGGCAGGCGCAGCTTGCGAGAGTCCGGGAGGTAAATCTGCCGCATGGTCTGCTTTTTGAGCCAAGCCCTGACAACATCACGTGCGACACTTGTTGTATCTACCAGCTTTAGACCACAGCAGCGCCCCTCCAGTAACCCTTTGAGCTGTAGTACATTATGCTACTTTTTGTTTTACCTTCTTAGTGGAGAATCGCCTTCTCATCACTATCATGGCCTTCATACCACCTTTAACAAGCCAGCGACTAAGGCATCCGCCAATCTCCGGCCCCCTGATGCTGTTCAGGTCGCCAATCATGTCAATGTTGGCTTTTTGACGGTCGCGGATATCTTGACTGCGTGAATACGCACGATCGTACGGATAAAACGCGGCGTCGAAGGTCTTATTGGAACCTAGTTGGGTTTAGATTGCCAAAGGCACTAAGATATATATATATATCTATATATATATATATATATATATATATATATATATATATATATATATATATATACATGCAACGGCCTTTAAAAATATGACACTACCACAAAAGTTTACCGTTGTTGACGACAATGACGTTGGTCTCTGCATCGGAATGTAGCCCATGTGCCTCGCTGTGTGTTAAAGTGTTAAACCATACAAGACAATACATTTCTGCATCTATGACCTCAGTCCATCGTTTATTCTCTAAATGTGGCTTACTGTCGAGTACAGCAAACAATCAGTTGCACTCACATACAAGTCTCATTTGATAGACTCCCGCAAACGAAAAAACGAGCGAGGCGCAGTTAATTGCATAGAATTCAATGGTAGCATGTGAATGATAGAAATGATAAGCAACGAAGTACTGTAAGAGAAATTCAGATTCAAAATCAAATAAATTGACCGGGTGAATAGTGCCCCTTGGTTTATTTTAATGGATGTATATACATGTCTAAAAGAAAAGTATAAATCTAAAGTAGTAATGTGCTAAATAATATTTTCTCTTGTACGGCCAAAAGCTAGTTTAAACGTTTCGAATTGAATAATAATAATAAGAAGAAGAAAAAGAAGAAGAAGAAAAAGAAGAAGAGCAACAACAAAAATAATAATAATAATAATAATAATAATAATAATAATAATAAGAATAATAATAAGAAGAAGAAGAAGAAGAAGAAGAAGACGAAGAATAACAGCAATAATAATAATAATAATAATAATAATACTAATAATCATAAAGTGGCAATTATTTGTAACTTGGTAAATTATGTTTACGAGTCTTTCAAATTCCATATTTCTATATTGTTGAACATAAATATTGTGTGATTTTGCTTATTCCTTTAATACTGAAATAACACTGTATATTTAAGTAGGTATTTTCTCATTGAAAACGTTTCGACAAGTATTTCTTTAAGGCGTTATGGTATGTTTAGTTGTGGTTTCCAGTATATAACTAGAAGCATCCATGTCCGAGAATATAAAACTACTAGATGCGTACAAATGCTTAAGTGAAATAATTTTAATTAAATTGAAGCGCTGAGAAACATACTATAAGAAATTGATATAATTTAAAGTTTATTATATAAAAGCTATAAAATAAATAATATAGTTCATGTAAAAGACTGAATGTAGTGATTTTAATATTTCTCATAATTTAATTAAAAGTATGCATGCTTATAAATTGTAAATCCAAACGACTGCTTAAATCAACATCCTGTAAACACATTATTTTCCCGTTGTCCTTGGCTCAAATCTACATGTTTGTGAACATCCTTTCGATGTGTAGAATCCGCCAGATAGGTAAGAAACCCATATATTCGGCTCCAAAGACCACGGTTAGATATCATTCCTTGAGTGGGTTCTGGGATTCACATGTACAATATTGTGAACAATGTCAATGTTTCAATGACGTGAATATATGCTATCTATAAAACAGGAAACTGAACATTACCAGGAGAGGTCACAGGTCAGCGAGAAAACTGCGAAACTAGAAAAACTTTATGTATTTGTGGAGAAGAAAGAAAATGATGTTAAACGTCCTTTCAAAATATAATAATAGATTTATCTGTCATAAAGATTTCGTTTCGTCAGAAACACAGGAGCAAATAGCCATCAAAAGAGATCGGTACCTTTATTATAAATTGGTATTTCTAGTTTGTAATTGTAGCAAAACTTGCATCCATAAGTAGGAATTAAGTGTCTAAATTAATGTTAACATTCTTCGTTCTGTGTATTTCCAGCGTAAATAATTGGATTCGTTGACTATTTATAGGTGGAATTTTTTCTGCTTGACTATCACTGAAAGAATCGTTTGACTGTCATACTATAACCAAGTACAAATGAAAACTAAGAAACACTAAACTCTTAACACATCTCAGTCGATGACGTCACGCTTTATGTACGTGCATTGCCTAAGGCTAGAATAGATCGACAAGGGATTGACCGCAGTCGTCCAGTATTTGCAAAATAAACAATAAAAGAAGAAGGTAGGTCCGGCTTTTACTAGTACAGTACAATGGTGCTATTGTAAATAATGTTTTTTCTTAAGCTTGGTACTAAAGCACACAAGGAAAACAAGGATTTAATATACAACCCGGAGTACAAAATTTATGGGGTTGTGAATGGGGATAGAGGATCAGAAATACTTCAAATTGAGGAATCCTGATCCGAACGATTGGAATACATCAACATCATCTGCGCAAAGGAATGCAAAACAATAATTCTAACCTTCCAAGCCACCTTCTTGATTTTAAATGAACGACTTTATTTGCAAAAAACCCCACAAAAAAAACAAGGTGTTCACTGGGAAAAGTAATAAGCCCAAATCGAGCACGTTTTTTGAATCATCACGGGGAATATGTTAGTACCCTTGCTGGATATATAGTTTGTATTATTAATCATGGTCACACTGCACGATGTGACTATCATCAGACTAAGTAATCAGTATATTTTGGCAAAATAATTAAGAAGTTCATTTTCGCTGTGGATGTTAAACAGATAACTTTCCCCTTCCCTATGTTTAAACTTCATCCGCTGCCTCAATTCGATATAAATTACCCTGATTCTACAAACACTTATTCGAGTCTCCTTCATTCCTTATATTTCATATCAAACATTTGATTTCCCAGCCTCACATGTAGGATCGCTATATTGGCATTAGTTTCTATAGGGCCGCCATTTATTTGTATCAGTGAGCGTTGCTCAGATGTGTAGTGTGTGACGTCATGCCATATTTGCTGAGGACGGCAACGGATTTGCACCCTGCTGTCGTTTAAGTCCTTCTCGACATTGCATAGGAGCAATAGCATAAATTGAAACGAGTGTCATGTTTGGGCCATGAAAGATGTTTACGTTTGGGTCAGATGTTTTCGTCAAACTTTAGAAGTTCCAACACGTTGATGGAATATAAAGATGGTGCGAATGGATCCATTGACTTTCTTATAGCAATGTATAAACAACTATCGATATTTTAAAATTATATGGACACAACTATTCAACAGTCCACATACAGTTAAGAGTTTAATGTCGTCATACAATCTTGTAGTAATCTGTTTATATAGTACATCCAATAAAAGCATTTTGAACAAGTTTATTTAACAGTGTGTTGGGTTATTTCGAAATTCTTAATTTGTAAGGTGGTCAACCTTTTAAAAACAAGGGAGGTGCAAATATACAGATTTATGATGCTTGTTTTCAGTTTTCTTCATCCACTACATTTTAACACATGTACACACATCAGCTAATTATATGGGTTTAAATCTGATAGTACGAAATGGATTCTTTGCTTTGTTATATCTTTGTATTGTTGATACGACTGGAAGATCTCTTGTAGCAACACAAAGCCAGTCTGAGCTCATTCGGCAATTTGTAATGTAAACAAAGAGCCTAAACAATTAACAAATATATTAGTAAGTCACACACATCATTCTTTTCAACAAATTAAGTATTAATTTTATTGCAAATTACTCTTGCCAATATTGACTTAGGATCAGGAGCTTCGGGTTTGGGAAAATGAAAAAAAAAAACAATATACTGGAGAATGTCATCTTCCATGGACACTCACTATCAATGCTTTTAACGCGTTAGTTTTGCGTTTTGAAATATAAAATTAACGCCTTATTATTTGGTCCAAACTAAAGCGCTGGAAATGAAAATTAACGCGTTAGAAGATAACATTATAAAATGAACTTGCAACGCTTTAGAAGTTACTTTTCATGCATTAAAACAATATGTTAACGTGTTACTGCAGATTTTTAAGCCGTTAGTTTCTAACACGTTGGTTCATCATGTTGTTGACCCGATCGGTTTGTCATTGCGTTGTATTTTTGGGCAAGGCACTTTGATTCAGCTTTATATAATCTGCTTGCATTGATGTGCCGTATAAGACCAAACCAATTGATTCAGCCGTTAAGTGTAGATCGTGAAAATCGCTTGTGGGTGTTGACTTTGATTTTAAAACAATCTGCTTTTACAAAAAGTGGGTCTCCACTCAGTCTAAGTATTGATTATCTAAGGAAAGTAATCCCATGTTAGGACACGTTAGGCCGTCCGGTACTGAATTCGGTATCACAAGTTCAAAAGTGTATTCAAATAATTGCATAATCATCACTGAAATGTCTCAGCATGCTGTTACATGTAGAAGGAAAGAGACTCATGCCACTCTCACTCATAATGTACATAACACTTTCGCTCCGTCTTTTCTATCACTCATCTTTAAACAAACTCATTCTAAGTATTTCGATATGCGCTTCATTTAAAATGTAGAATGAAAAAAAAGGGTGTTCTTTGTGTGCTTTTTTCTCGTTATAATTTTATAAATTATTAAAAAATACAAATAAATTGGTTTCATTTCTCCACGGCCTGCGCGTAACTGGAGCACTTTCGTACTACCTTACATTGCAGCAAAGACTATAGCCGTCTTTGGACGACCTGTTTGGGATTTCGCCTAAACACCCAGAACATTCTCATTTATTTTTGACATTTCCTGAGACTGCTCATATTTGTTCTTGTCTACTCCCGCCTCATAGGTGATGTCAGTTCACAATCCGAGAACGAGGTTATATACGCACGCACATACATGTATACATGTATGTGTACGTACACATATGCAAACACATATACATACACGTACATATAAGCATGCATATGTATATATATATATATATATATATATATATATATATATATATATATATATATATATATATATACCTATACTTACATATGTATGCACCTGCACATGCAATCGGTGATGTAAATTATTTGTTGTTGACAATTACATAGTTGTTTTCATAATTATTGTAACAAATTTAGCAAGACTTGTTAATGTTGAGCAGGTTATGGAGGACAAATTTTACCAAACCTTCCTACATTGGGATAAGTGCAATAATAACCTAATACGAACTTGCATCTTTCTCGTTAGATTTATCACCTAAATTCGCACTCGGTGGATGTTCTATGTTGTCTTGGTATGTTTTCTGAACATCCTGAGTCTGGTTGTTAGTGGTTGCTAGTTATAAATTTTTAGCAAAGTCAAATAAACGTCTCTTTCTAAAATGTTGTCCGAATAATTGATAGGCCATGCGCTTCGATGTAACGACTAATCTTGCACTCCATCCCTGTATAAATAAATTTAAAGATCGTGCAGCGCTTGCGCTTAGAGCTTGAAGGTAGAGTACTGATTTTTCGCAGAAGAGCTCAATTCTTCCAACTGAAATCAAAATATTTCTGAATATATTCAAACCGTTTATAAATAAAACCGGAAAGTATATCACTCAACATGATATTGGAATTTTTTTTTGAAAATGTTGAGACTTATTATTTTTTATTCAGATCCAAAATGCAATCATAGTACAATTAATATAAATGCCAATTGGTTTCTCTCAAATCTCGGAATACAGAAAAAGATAAGAACTGTCTGCTGTTCCTGAGTTTTCTTATAAATGTTAGGAATTAAAATTGAACATTTTCAATAAGCTGAGTATGTTCTAATCCACAAACGTTACATCGTACAGCAAAAAAGGTATAGAAAAAATTTGCTCAAAATTGTGCTTTATTGATTTTAAAAACCGCCTAATGTTGGAAAAAATGAAACCTATGTATTTAAGTTTGTCACAAGTACAAATGGCGTTTTCACCCAGTTTATATCCGAATTGAGTACAGTTATAGAATTACGTGATCCAAAAACCATAATTTTTGATTTTTTCAAATTGACGTTAAGTTTTCAATATTTAGTGTACTCAAGAAAAACGTTGCTTTTTTCTTGCAAAATGTCGGCATCATTTCTGGATATTACGGTGTCATCTGCATACAGTAAAATCAACAGTTTCGGGTACATTAAAGTGTCATAATCTTCCGTGTCTAGTGCAGTTCATATACATATTCCAAGCTGCTCAGAATCAGTGAAAATAGTATCGGCGAGAGATTTTCACCACAAAGAATAGAGGGTACACAATGTGCAGCTTGCGCTAAACTGTATCTTATAAACTGTATCTTATAATCTGTGAATTGAGTTGCTCTGCTGATGTCAACGTTAACAAAAAATCACACAAGGATAAAATAATTACCAGATTTTGTGGATTAAACAACAACAAAACAAAGACTTATTTTATTGTCCCTAAGTCTTCTAGCTAGGGGATGTAACTGCTGTGTCAGCTATATTGAAGGTGTATATTGTGTCCGCTTGAGGGCCACCTGCTAAGAAGATATATATGAATAATGTTGAATGTGAATGAAAATTATTGCATACAAAGTATAATTATCAAGTACGAATAAGAACCATTACATATATAAATATTAAATAATTAAAATGAATGTAAAATATCGACTATGAAAATAATTGGAAAAATGAACGAGAAGCATCGGATATGAAGTATATATCTTCAACATCTAGGACGAGACTGATTATCAGCAACATCTGCACACATTAATCATGTTTGGGTGTCTTTTTTAGTTCCAATAACTGGGACAATTATTTGTATTTGTTTGTGTTTGCCTATTTTCTTTTGTGGAAACGCGGGGATTATGAATTCCGTCTGAGAGTATTATAGTTCGACACTTGAGGTCTGTATGAATCGTGTGATAAAAAGAGTCTGCGGATTATACGGGCACGATGGGAACTATGCCACCATTGTTTTTGGAGGGACATTGTACCATTGTAACATGATAGTTGCGTTTGGACGGGACTTGTAATATTACGAGTGAGTATATAGGACAAGGGGAAATTAATAATAGATCAGCATGTTTGCGGGTTTATAGCGGCAACGGAAAATCCTATGTTCAAAACGTCCATAGGTTTAGCATACACTATGACTGACCAATACACGGTAGCCTACTATTCATTATCCATAACCATACTATCCAATACCTCTACACCTACTAACCCACTCTCCACTTTTGACTAATCATCACTCATAGGTACCTATTAACATAGGCATGTGAATTTTTTTTTTTAATGACTAAGATTTAATGTGTTACGTCTCTATGGTCTAAGAAAAATGTAACAGAAAGAAAGTGAAACCAACAAATCAAGTAAAAAACAACAAGCAATTTATTTCTAGATAATTAAAAAGAAAATAAAGACACTTACAGTAATGTGAATCAAAATCCAAATAATTCAATAAAGTGTCCTAATCACAACTCCTAAATATATAATGTTCCGAATGAATGGCTATATCCTTGAATAGATTGATGTGCCTATGATCTTTAATGTCATGATGTGTCAGTAGTTTGTAATGTCCTACTATGCTACAATGAAGTACTCCAAAATATCTTTGAATAAGTTCGCATGAATCCCAAAATCATCAATTCAAAATCCAAAATCCAAAAGTCTATGAGCACTTTTATAATCCAATGAATATTTTAAACAATTCCTCTCTCAGAATTTGGAATGATTTTCCATAATGGCTCTTTAAAAGACTGATGGTAATGTCTAAACTCAAAACTCAAAAACTGTCCACTAAACATGGTATATATAAAGATAGGTCACATAACAGAACATTCTAGAATAATAAATGTATGTGTGACCATTGACACATAACTCCTAATGGAATCCCAGTTGTATCTGTAAACAAAATCAACCTTGACCTCAAACTGGATAAACATCGTGTTGATCAAAACTATCCTTGAACTCAAATATTAAGAAAACAACCTAATTCAAAGACACTAGTTAATCATGTTTTCCTGATAAACAACATTAAGGTCTAAGCAAATATTAAAGTCAAGAAACATTTATAATTTCTTAAAATATTTAGAATATTATATAAACATCACACATAACAAATGTCCCTAAATTCCCTGTTTTTGTAACCACTTTCTCGTAGTCCCGAGAAAAGCAACGTCCAAATGTCGTGTAGTGTTGCTCACTGTTTTTTAAATCTTGAGGAATTTAAGTATTTGGATTTTAACAAATGCTTCTCAATGTATGTCGTGGATGAAAACGAGTTTATGTGGCAATTGGTGAATATCCATTTCCTTGAAATATACCCTATAATTCAGGCTATATATCCCTTTGCTTAGTTATTTCAGTCGTACAATTCTCCATGTAAGATCACATAAACATAACACAGAAATTAGTAGTTTTTGGACCTAAGTAAATATTTCTTTCTATCATGTTTGCGTCAGCTGGATAAAACGTCTTCTTCATGATAGCTGTACCTTACCTTTGGAGATATTTATTTTCATTCAAAACATACTCGTTCATTTATGACAGATACAATCACACGAATAAATAGGTAGAAAGATACAGAGATAAACGTGTGGGTAGGGAAGAAGCTGAGTTGACAGAAGGACGGATGGAAAAATATAGGGACAGAAGGATAGATAGATATATAGATAAAGTTCCTTTAAGTTGACAATGGTTTTGACATAAATTGTACATACTTATCAATCTAGGTTAGTTTTGTACCATTTCAGGTACGTGAAACGACACTTATTGTATTATACCGTTACTTAATATTATTTTTAAAGCTTGACATACATGTTCCAAAACAAAATCGAAGCCTGTCCGGAAAAAACTAGCTCTCACTGGCACCGCCAAATCCCAACTAACCTGATATATAAGGTAAATGCTAACAACTAAGTCGATCAGAGATTCCATTGTCGCCAGTGAGCTTTTGAGCTAACAATGAAGAAAGGTGTATTTTTTCTTCTCGCCTGTGTCTTATTCTATGTTCGGTCAGGTAAGTCTTTCCGTCTCTCCTTCTCACTGACGATTGTTTATACATATATATATAGTAAAGAAATTAAATCAAGTATTCATGTACCTACATCGTTTAAACAATCAGAGAAATGACTTGTATACATTTAAAGACATTTGACCAAAGAATATAAGTATTAAAATGAACTATACATTTTTGACGACAACGGTAACAAGAAGGGTATGTAAGGAAATTAGCCTCCTTATCATTTAATTCCATCTACGAATCAAGATAATTTAATAAAGACGTACAATAAAATGAATAAAACGGGATGATATCAATTAAGACGTCTTTACAAATAAGTGGTGACAGTACAAGCAAATACATGGTTGAAAAACACTTAATGCTCGTGATAAAATCTATCAATATTATATAACTTCCAGTGTCAGTGGAGTTATATACTTAGACAAGTATTTGCAAACATCATGAAAAAAAGGTATATGTATGTTGTTGAAAACTTAGAAAGGTTTTAACAATATTAAAATGTTTAAATATTTTTGAAAACTAGAAATAGTTAGAAAATTTAAAAACGTTAAAATTAAATTGTAAAAATTAAAAATGCTAAAATTAATAAAGCAATTATATAAAAACATAAATCATCTTTAAAGTACAAAATAATGAAATATATTTTACAACTAATCCTTATTTAAATAAATCAATGATAATGACTTCATTACTTGATTAACCGCTACAGAAGCAAATGAGAAGAAAATTGAACCTCCATTAGTACAAATTAAGCAAAGAATATCGACACATACATAGGCGAAATGTGAACCTATTGCTTGCGAAATGACTTTACAAATAAACATGGTTGAAAAACACTTAATGCTCGTGATAAAATCTATCAATATTATATAACTTCCAGTGTCAGTGGAGGTTTATACTTAGACGAGTATTTGCAAACATCATGAAAAAAAGGTATATGTATGTTGTATTGGTCAAAAAAATGACTGGGATTCATTTAAAAGAAATAAAATTGGCTACAGATTCTTCGGTGGTAACACTCAAGATTGGTATGAATTTATCAACGGCATTGAGACTTAACAGAAGAAAACATTTGAAAAATTTGAGAATTTTGTTCCGTGAAAGTACAACATATGCGAAGGGTAACAATGCGTTGAAAAACAAAACAATAAGCAGTTTATATGTACAAATGTTTGATATGTTCCAATACAGCAGAAGCAAAAGACTCTGTTAGAGTATAGGCAACTCAACATATATAATGCCAGAAGAATGTTTAGTTGACCAATACAAAATATCATCTCCAACTTAAACTGATTTGCTTGAATCTCTCAGCGTAGCAGATTCAAAGTGTCCATCCTTTGCACCAATATATTGTAAGAGTGATACTTATTCATCATATATATATATATTTATAGATAGATAGATAGATAGATAGATAGATAGATAGATAGATAGATAGATAGATAGATAGATATATAGATAGATAGATAGATAGATAGATAGATAGATAGATAGATAGATAAACAGGTTCCTGTAGGATCTTGGATACATGTGAAGGCATTTCCGAAACAACTCTGACAAACAAATCGTAATACACGTAAGCTGATTATGTTAATGTGTTTTACAAGTGATTGTGCAAGATAGCAAGAATACTGTACTGCAAATTAAGACCTTAACATGATGTTGATAGTGAATGAGGAAATACATTAAAATTCAGCTGACATTTGTACTATCCGTGAGAAAAAAATATTAAACATGATAAAGTTGGTAACCATGATCGCTTGAATGTAATGTGAATAAGCCCTGTTCATCAAAATTGCAACTTGAATTAATAATGTCAAGAATTTATCCCTTTGATCATTCTCAGCTTTTTCGGATATGACTGATCTTTCTTTGTCAAGGTTTATTACGTCAAGATCGCGACTTTGGCATACAAGTACATCTAACATTGATGAAAAATATATATCAATTAGAAAAAGAAAAAAAAAAACATTGAAATTTACATGTTTAGGATGGATGGAAAAGAGATATTTGAAAAATTTAAGTTGGATTCGGAGTTGACCATAGAGTTATTAGATACGTTCGTGTTCTGTTGACTAAGAATTCAATCAGCACAAAATTTGCCGAAACAATGAAATATTATGAACAGATGAATGGATTACGACGTTACATTATAACCTTGCAAAATAGATGATCTACACGATTACAACATGAGAAAGTATATTTTGTTTTTATGTGACACTTTCGAAAAATTAAAAACTGAATGCATGGAGCACTACAAACTTGACGCAGCACCGTAATACACTTCACTATATGCATTTTTAAAGATATATGTCTTAAACTTGCGTTAAAAACTAGTTATGATGTACACATGATTCGATGTGGGGCTCGCGGAGGTTTTACCTCATAGATATGCAGAAAGAAATCACGAATTTAATGCAAATGAAAATTGTAATTTCAAAGATGACGGAGAATTCAATACGACAATACATAAATGATTTATTAAATAGATATAAATATTAATAAGCTGTAGATTAAGGCTATGTGCGAAAATGTCCCGTAAATTATCAGGTAGGCATATGATAAATAAATCAGATGATAAGATGGCCGCCATCGCTTAACTGGCTTGAGGCAACTGCTCCCGATATTTTTGCTGTATTTAATGATATATCTGTTTGTTGACTGTCTTCGTCTACGTATTGTGTTCATCATGCATTGGTTGTTTTGTTGGAATGTTTTGTTCTTTCTATTTCATTTGGAACGAGACTTGTTAGATATTTTCTCAGTTGTTTAGCCCCCCTGCTGCAACTGCTTTTTTGAACATACCGCCATCACTGATACCGGCCAGTCCACCCGTTTCTGCTGTGATGAATCCGCATTAATTGCATTAATAACCACTCTTCGGCGCTCCGCTCTAAACTACATTGTGCAGTAGACTAAGCGACCTTGGACTATATTCATCTTCACTGACATCTAAACGGCAGCGAAAAAATACACGTTGTTTCAAAACGAGATAGCGTAGAACGTAAAGAAAAAATCTAATTATCTACCAATCGCCCTTTCCTTCAGAGAGATTTTAAAACTCGACCGTTAGTTTGAACAATTTAGTACAAATTCCTCTTCAATCATGAAGTTTTAAGACTGAGAAACCACTGCTCATAGCATTATTTAATACCCAAACAGTATGACCACCGGAAAGCACACAGAAACGGTCAATTTTATCAATGGTGAGGATATCAGCATCTTTTTCCTGATAACAACATGGCTAAAAACATCAGGCGATGAGCCAAAGTGAGCGGATCGAACACGCCCGGTTACTTCAAGTCGTTACGCCGACACTCCCGCAGAGGTGGAATTGCTGTCAACGCAAAGAACTCCATACTCAATCGTCTCAACTACGAGGAACCTTCAATTTCGACCACACATCTTTCGAACTGGTCCAAGCCACCCTCACAATGGAACAAAGGTCAGTTCATTTTTATGCCTCTACCGCCCTCATCCTGGTCGAAAAAGCAAGCTGACTGAATTTCTCTTTTTGGAAGAGTTTCCTAACCTCTTAGAATATGGAAATTCGATAGGTGGCAGCCTGATTATTCTCGGAGATTTTAACTTTAACTTTGACTGTCCTGGAAACCCAAACACATCAAAACTCCTAGATTCCATTCAGGCTTTTAACCTCAATCAGTCAGTTAGCCAATCCACCCATAACATGGTCACCTTTTAGACTGGATTCTTCATAGATCCGATGAGAATATTCGATAGTCTTTATTGGTGTCCCACGAACTTGCATCATATCACCTCTGTGTCAAATGCCATCTTGACGTATCAGTTCCTAATCCTCCATCTTTGTTTGCTACTAAGAGAAATCTCCTACAGCAGAACAACTTGATAAGTGCTTGCGTTCATTGCTTGACAAATATGCCCCAGGAACCAAGTGTAGAGTATCCATTCAGAAGTGTTTTCCATGGTATAGCAGTGTTAGGGACCAGCTTCGCACTGCTAAAATTCAAAGCCGCAAGGCTGAGAGGCTTTAGCTTTCATCCGGTCCTACTATTCATAAGCAAATCTATGAAGTCGCTAAGAAGAATGTTACAAACATAGTTCATGCAGCGAAATCAACCTATTCAGTACTAAGATCACTGATAGCTCCAGCTGCAAAGGGCTCTTCGTTATTACTAACAAGCTAATGTCATGGCACAAATGTACACAACTTTCTTACCTGTCAAACTTCTGGAACTGTTTGCAATTTTAAAAGTGAAAACAATTATAGACCAGCTTGACAACATAATTTCAATCGACTCATTGTCACCACGCAGTTGGAATACGGAATTTCAAAAGCAAGCTGTAAGAGGATTTAAGCCTATCTCTACGATTGCTTACAGACAATCCTGATGAAGAGTGCCCCAAAGTCAAGTGAACATGATCCGATTCCTGCTTGAGTGTTTACATTAAATATTGCCTTCACTATCCGATCTTATTATTACTTCTCTCTCATCTGGGGAATTCCCATCATTTTTCAAAACTACCAGTGTAACGTTTCTGTTGAAGAAACCAACACTTGACCCTAAAGATTTAAAAAAAACTACCGCCTTGTTTCTAACCCGCCATTCATATAAAAAATATTAGAAAGAGTTGTTTTGTCCCAATTGGTATCCCATCTGATTTTAAATAGTCTTTTTAGCCTGTCCGCATATAGCCCTCGCAACAGCACCGACACTTCTATTCTGAAAGTAATTAACGACCTTCTATCTGATTTGGATAGTAGAAAGATTCCTGTCCTCACCCTCCTTGATTTATCTAGAGCATTTGACACAATATACCATGATATATTACTTCACCGTCTCCAGCATGTACTTGACATTCGCGAAACAAATTGAGTCCGTAAATAGAAAACATTCCAACCCAGTTGATCTATGTTTTGGTGTTTCACAGGGGTTCGTTCTTGGACCCGTTCTCTTCAGCTCTACACTCAGCCCCTCTCAAGTGTGATAGATCGTCATCCGGTGTCTGATCAATTGTATGCTGATAGCACCCAAATATAAAAATTTGGCCAACCCAACTGCAGTTGATGCTATCATTCAAAGAGTAGAGAGTCGCATTTTGGATTAGAAGTCATGGATGACATGTAACAAACTGCAGATAAATCATGATAATACTGATGCCATTCTGATCACCACACAAAGTATATATCATTCACATCCTGTACCTTAAGAAATAAGTATCAACAACACCAACATTAAATTCACACCATCAGTATACAACCTAGGTGTCACTCTCGACAGCACTCTCTCATTACACCAACATGTCATGAAAATATGCAAGGTTGCATGTCTGGAATTGAGACGCATCAGCTCTATTCGCAGTTTTCTTCAATTAAAGTCACAAAAACACGTAGTGTTCCTCAGTACTCTCTAGACTGGACTATTGTACTTCTCTTTTATCTGGTTTGTCTTGGTATCTTCTACAGAAACATCAAAAAGTTCAAAACACAGCTGCTCGAAGTATTATTAGAGTATCAAGAAGCTACTACTCCTCCCCTTTCTACGTACCCTCCAGTGGTAACCTCTTTGCTCCAGAATCAAACACAAAATTTGCTCTCTATGCTACATTTCCTTGACTGCCTCCAATCCAAAGTGCCTATCGGGCCTCACTCAACTCGTACACCCTTTCTAGATACTTACGCTCCTCTTCCTACACTTGTTTTCTTGTTACTCCCACTATCAAAACAAAGTTGTTATTTTGTGTACCAGGGACCAGCTACCTGGAACGAATTGCTTGCTGAACTTAGACACAATGACGCAGTGGTCTCATTCAAGAGTGCAAATATTTCGACTGCAAGAACAGACTTAAGACTTAGCATTGTTTCCTTAGCCTAATTATTCTCAGCATGTTTTTTGTTTGTAAATTCATGGCGTTTGTTTTTTTAATCGTGTCTATATGTATGTCGTTATGTGTTACTAATATTTTAAAGCGCTTTGAGCTTCTAAAGATTAAGCACTGAACTAAGTCTTCATTATGATTATACTTATTATTATTATTGTTATTATTATTATTATTATTATTATTATTATTGTTATTATTATTATTATTTGTTTTTTTTAACAAAATCTCTTCAAAATACCTGAAGTAAAGTTTGAGACACCACCAAATCTAAAAGGCTATTTTAAATACTAACCACCTTCACCTGAAAAAAAATTTGTTCCTGATGGAAATGATTGATATCCATTGCAAAAGAAATTTTCATATGATTGCAACTGCACAGAACCAACTGATCTTGATATGTTGACTACACTGAAAGCAAAGTCAAATAGGTTATACATCACAGAACCTAAAACTGTGCATTCAATCCTCACATTAACGAAATATACATAGCTGCCTTGTTTGAACAACCTTGGATGGAATCATATAATGAACTGCATAAGAATTTTAGACAAAGACAACAAATACATTGAAGAAAAACGTATCAAAATTAAAGAATAATGCTGTATTCGGCAAACAGATGAAACACCTCGAAAAAGGACAACTGTGAAAATATGTACAGAAGAAAAGGAAACTTTTCGATGTCAAGGTGATATATCATTTATCGTGAGAACACGTATTCACGATGACATGACGTTATTCACGATGACATGATGCCAGTCAGTATGAAAAAGAAACAGATCAGACTCAACCGACTTATATATGGTGAATTTCAATTTTAGAACTATCCAAATGGTTATTGTATAATTTCTACAATAACAATCTAGAACCCAATTACTTGAAAATATGAAACTTTTTATGACAGCTACAGATTATCTATGTGTCTTTGTCGATACAGAAAACTTTTACAGAGACATGTAGAATGCCATTAAGTTCTAAAATACTAGTGACCAAAGGTAATATTTATGGCATCCCTCAAAGTTTTTGGATTATATAAGTATACAGTGAGTAGTATACCAATAAGAGTGTTTGGTTAGTTAAGGACTGTATTCATTCATGACTGATAGGAAATAAAAAAAAACGCGTGATCCAGCAGAATTTGAAATTAGAGATCTACAGATATTGCTCAGTTCAGGTCGTACAAAACATGATATGTACACTATAAAAATGAACAAAGTAGCATTAAATTCTTACGATGATAAACACTATGTGCTGAATATCATAAATATATTACCTTCTATTGAGACAGAAATTTAAATCTCATAAAAAGATCTTTCTTGTGGGATAGCAGGGTTGTCTTCAAACACATTTTCCAATTTATTTTTTATACTTTCTTATAAGATAACGAAGACGACGAATATTGCATCTAAAACTTAATATTGCAGAATAGTTTTCTTGAACGATCAACCATATTGATTTTTCAAAATATCTACCACCGACAGCTGTTATAGTTATATTAGTTGTTTTACTTCTACCAGCCGTGTGGTCATTAGCATCACATGATGGTAGTTTTCTCAAGTTTCCTCTTCACCTTGATGTCAAATATGAGCAAACTCCCAGATACAATAACAATATTTGGACTTAGGGTTGATATTGCTATCAGTAAAGTATGTTTTTTGTTCTGTTGTAATGCTGCTAAGTGTATATAGGATACAATGATATGTTGGATTTAGTTATCGTTAAGGTATATTTTCCTGTTCATAGCGAGTTATGTGCATTTACTTAACATAGCCATCTTCGTTATTCATATGCTACACCAGCTTGTAAGTTACACACACAATAACATCCAGAAGGGTGGCAAATAGTATTCCCTTTAGGCTGCCTTTACATTTCAATATTTCTTTTTCTTTTTTCCTTCTTGGATCTTTAGAATATTTTTATAATAAACACACTGAGTTGATGAGTATATAGCAAAAAGCATCGTCCAGGTTGATTAAGTACAGAGTAATCAACCATTGTTCTCTCAATTTATCATTCAAGTATTCAGATGTGTTTGATCAGTTTTCATTGAATTCTGATGTGTTTTCTGACACTCTCTCGATCTTTTGTTGTGTCTAATTCTTTCTCCATAACGCCCATTAAGATAGACTAAAGTAAACACATAGTTATTTCATATCAACGCTAGACCATTGCACCTCCAATCACAACAGCTCCTGAAGCCAATTTTTTCATTTATGAGTAAGTAATAGTTTTAATACTGCCTCCAGTTCTGATTTGACAAGATATTATATCGTTATTCAATGATTTGTTTCCTTAATTCAATTATTAAAACATTTTTATCTTCCAGATAGTATGCACGCGTTTCATTTACAGGGTAGATTTTAGCTTTAATTTATTTTAGATTATGTAATGAGTAAGAACAAATTTGTTTACTATAAATGCGTACCTTGAAAATATACAACTTTTCCATTTTCATCTGCATATCAAGGTTGTAGTAGCTACCACGAATTAATACAATTCCTGTTTCATTCTTGCCATCGATTTAGTTAAAGATATTGTTTTTGAGTTCATCGGAACTTTGGTAGTAATCAACAATGAAATCTACTCTCTGTAATGAACTACATAACTTTCCATTTCTGTTATCAATAGGATTGGCAAAATATGTTTCGTTCCCAAGAAGACCCTTTATTGAAATACAGATTTCGTGCTTTACATAGTTCATTTAACTTGACATAAACGTTGGGTTTTTAAAAAAGAAAAATCTTATTCTTATGCTTTTCTTTCGATTTCGATTTCGTTTTTTTTTTGTTGTTGTTCCTTTTCTTTTTATCTCTTTTTATCTGTTGTACTTGCTGATGATTTTAAATATACTCTGCAAGATTTTATTTCGTTCTTGGTATCGCTCATAAGTTGATAATAATATCATGGACACTGTTGATCTTGGTGATTGCAAATATTACTCTTTAACGATTTTTCAGAACCTTTTCTCGACGTATTCTTATATTCAATGCTTTCAAAGCAATTCCGTAAATTGTAGAGGAACAACTATACCAGTAGCTATACCCAATAAACACAATGCAGCTGGCGAGATACCTACATCAACTGAGACTGTTTCCACAACTGCCTGAATGCTATTTAAATCTGTGTACGTAACTTTGTATGTGTTCTCATAATATTATAGTGTTCGATATCTTTGATCATATAGTCTTGTTATGTTCTCTCAGATGGATTGTCACTAATGTCTAGACCGTTCTATTTCTTGAGTAAAACTTGTTTTCAGATTAATATCCGCTTGCTATACGGTAGTGGCCTCTGGACCGACTGAATGAGACCGAACAGATGAGCTTGAAAGATTACTAAATACCCATTGGTGAAGAAAAGAATATTTTATTTTGTTTCGCTGGACTTTTTCTTATCTATGTAGCTTAAAAAGTAAGCAATACTAATGTCGTGTCTTACAAATTTTCTCAATTAAAATTATATCTGTACCAAGTAGTTGATTGTGAACTGACTAAGTATAAAATGGTATGATTAGCTTTAAAACTGATTCAGTTTCCATTGTTGATGGTGAAGCTATTGACATATTGAACAGCCTATTTAAATGCATGCTAGATACAAGTATAAATGCAAAGCTTAATGTTGCATTATAAAATGTGTTGAGTATAGTGTTTGTTTCGTTTGCGATTTTCTTATTTACAAAGTGCAGACTTGAAAAGTTCCAAAGGAGTCCCGCAATTGGGCTATATGTAACCGAACATTTGTTGCCTCTTTCAGTGATTTGTCGTTTGTTCATTCATCATTGCTAAATCCATCATCTTTTGCAGCACTGTGTTAATATCTCTTTTAAACAGCTTTCCCACTGCTAAATAGAATCTAAAGAAAACTTTTGAAGTTTTGACAAAACAAAAAAGGATACTTAAGACTTCGACAACACCTCCTATTATATATCAGATTTTTTAAAAAAAAAGATATTTCATTTCTTTCGCATAGTGTTGTATCATCCTATTATGATGTTCTTTGCAAAGTCTTCATCCTGTCGTTGTCTTTTTGGTGTTTCCTTTTTAGTTCGAGGTTGATTCTTTTAAGCATTCCGATGAAAATGTTCCAACCGGTCTTCCAAGTTTGACTCTACGTAGATCTTATTTTCTTTTGCATATTTGCTTTCTCTGACTTTATGATAACCTTGTTTTCATATTGCCTTATGTCTTCTTCGCCTTCCATTTGACAATGAAATTTCAATTTTAGCTCTAAATCATATTAAAATTTCAGATAGGTCATTTGTCAGATAACTTACAAAATTACATTGTGTTGTGCAGACTAACTTGAAAGGTAATTTTGTAAATACGAAGGGTCGTATTTTCAACATGTTTAAAATATTGTTAAAAGGAAGACATAACTGAGTTCAACAAATAATACGATTGCAAAATTTGTAAAAAAGTGTACCACAAAATACGGAATAACGAAAAAAGTTATTTTCACAAACGAGAGAATAAAATTAGAAATCATTCCAACGAGTATTTTAGATAATTATACTACAATGATGAAACTTCTGATTACTTATCTTGACAAGAAATATTATTTTACAAGCATTAAAAAACGTATAAAATAACGCATAACATTAAATATAATATAATTATCACCAAGTGATTTATATCACATGTAGCTAAATATTAATATACCCTATGGTACTTGTGACGACCTTTACATTGATCGTGTCGTACCGTGTTCCTCTTTTGATTGTCTAATCCCTAATAAAGAAAGAAATTTTTTCATTGGTCAAACATAAGATACATGATACAAGTGAAAACAGGTCTACATATGGTACAATTCCTTCATGACAAGATATGAAAGATCTCAAGGAAAGGTTGAATCATTCAAGATGGTTAACGTGGTCATGGAGACAATGTTAAGCAGCATTGTCCAATCTATTTATATTACTAGACATAAACGCACAATGTACAACAATTCATGGAATGATGAGTATTGTAATAAGTGTGGTTAAAGACACAAATGCATCAACAACGAAACACCTGTGCACATTTTATTTCTTTAGTAATTTTTGTAACATCTTCAGTAGAGGTATAATGGGTCCTTTGGATTTTTGTACTGACATCCATCAGTGCCGTTTATACCATCTTCAGTAGAGGTTTAATGGGTACTTTGGATTTTTTGTTCTGACATCCGTCAGTGCCGTTTATACCAACCTCCATGGCTATTAGTATTTGTATTGCGATCGTCGCATATTAGCACATGCGTGGTTGGGTTTACAAAATATAATCGCACGTGCGTGCGTGCGTGTGTGTGATTGTTGTGTAAGGGGGCTGTTATACAAAACTACTTATGTATGCATGTCTTTAAAATTGTGACGTGGTAAATACGATTATGATTTGCATCAACATTTGCGTGGTGTTATTGGGAATGAATTACATACACAACCTTTGCACGTGAGTGTATTACAGATCCAACCTATATACATGAGTATAGTTTCCAGTTATTAGTGCAGCGGTTGTCAAGCAATCAGTCTGTTAGCAGGCCGATCAATTAGACCTGGAATAATAACTGTCTTTTACGCAGCGGTCATTTTAGGCCGACCCTTGTATGAATAGTGAAGTCAATATTGTGCGTGCGTATCTCAAAGAAAAAATATTTGACTTGTGGCAATTTCTGGAGTGCGTAAATCTCAAAGACGGAATTCTACATTTCCTATTCATATAAATGCCGACGAAAATGATAACTGCCAATGTGCAAATTTTTCAAATGTTTGATGGCGCATTGAGAGACCTACACTTAATATTTCAAGATTATGTACGCTTACCATTACACGGAGGCATATAATACTCAATGGAATAATAATTGATGGCGTAATTTTCACATTGGCTTAATAGGGGAAGATACGCGCATGTTTTAACACCAGTGATAAATCTGAAAAACCATGACAACCAATGTTTTGACTGTTTGTGCAAGCCTGCGTTACATCCCGCGATCAATAACACAGACCAGCCTCAAAAATACCAGCAACACTTGGGTGAATTTCATTTTGGTGACATTTAATTTCATGTGCATATTTCCAAAGCGATACTGAAAAAGTGTGAAGAACTTAACCCGAGTATCAACATTAACGTGTACACTTGGGACAAAGTCTTTAATCCGCTTGCACTATCCCCACATGTGCAGAGCAAAATTGGCATGAACGGACCGATGTTATTCTGCTGTTGATACGATTCATGAAAGGTTCAGAATTGTTATCTCATTACTTACGGATAAAGAATCTTTCCAGGTTACTTAAGCTACACAGCAAGTACGACGGTAAAAAGTTTCCATAAGAATGTTGCCTGCATCTCTTTAGCACCTAGCAGTGACTTGACGAGCGTGACTTTGACTGTGGTGGAATCAGTGAAAAACCACAGCGGACAATTATGCCTGAACCTGGCAAAAACATTTTGAAATTTACCGCGGTGCAGCAAAAGACGAGAGTTCCTTATGTTATTTAAGCGGACTTCGAATGTTTGAATGTTCCAGTGAACGCTCCTGATGTTATAACAAACACAACACAAGTTGCGGAACAAATCCCATGCGGATTTTGCTACAATGTTGTCTGATGCGACGGATCAAGGGAGCCACCAATGTTGTATCGTGGCCAGAACTCGTCTGAGGTGTTTCTTAAATTGCTCGAGGTTACTGTGAAATGAATCCGCAAACAGATATATTCACCCGAAGGCATGATCATGACCCGTGATGATATTGATCAGTTTATTGCGGTCAAGAATTGCTGGATTTGCGATGGTGCTTTCAGTTCAATTGATGCGATAGTTCATCATCACTGTCATATCACTGGCTCTTACAGAGGAGCCGCACACAACGCATACAATTTACAGCTGCGAATTTGCCTAAATAAAATAGCAATTCCTGTGGTGATTCATAACCTGCGTAGGTATGACGGCCACCTGATTATACAAGCAAAAGCCACGGCATCGAATGCGCCAATAGGTGTAATCATCAACAACATGGAGAAAATCATGAAGTTTAGGCTGGGTCAGTTGCAGTTAATTGATTCGCTGCAGTTTTCGAATTATAGCTTGGACAAACTAGTTAGCTACCATGATCAAGAGTAAAGAACATCACATGGGTGTATACTAATGCAGCAAGGTGAGTTTGTCTCCGCTTGATACCAAACGATGGATATTTCCCTACGGAATTACCACTTACCTATTTGGACATTATGTGATCGAAAATCAACTTACAATAAACGTTGACGCAATACACTAACGTAAAAGAGATCTTGGTGGCAGTTTTGTATTTGCGGGAACAACTTGCAATTCCTTTTGCACAAATGCTCTATTTGGTGGACAAGGTCCACCCGGTGACGGTGTCAAATGATAACATGTTGGTTGCCTTGGAAAATCAATCCGGGCCGAAATAGTAAATACATCCACGGACCATACCGGATCGGTTTGCACGACGTTGTCCACCTACTTACTCCCAAGGTGCATACAGATACCGAACAAAATTGTTTCCGAGTGATTCTAATTGTGAAATAATTGTATAGGTAACAGTGACAGTCTTTTGTCGAACCTCATCAGCGGGTTTTAATCCAATCGCGCGTGTGATTTCATTATTCAACGCTGCTATGACTGGTTGAAGCCGTGTTACCCACTCGTGAGTTCGTTTTATGATCCGAGATCGCTCTGTGATCAGGGACCGAGATCTCATTAATAATTCTTCTGCATACTGATGTCCGAATAATCGTTCCGTAACTGTACGGTTCAATCGTTCCACAATAGCTTGGTCGCGATGTATATTAACATGTCCAACACTAACTCGCACACGTTGTTTTGTTAACAGCGCATCAACAGATCTGAGAAATTCTTTACCTGGATCCATTTGTAATAACCGTGGCCATGTTAGCAGTCCTCGTGTGTAAATACGTTTAAGCGCATCTGCGACGCCAGCCGAATCTGTAGATTTCAGCGGCTTAGATTGTATCTGCTAGCAATATCTACGACGGTCGACGCGTATCTGTACAGTCATCCGCGTACCCGATCATGTGGAAGAAACAAAAGATCAGCCTAATGAGCTTCATTAGGTGTTTGGACATGAAACCATCAACTGGAGATTTTTCATGGCACAGGTAGGTAAATTTGCCACAGAGTATGTTTAGCTAACCATTTTCGAGCGGTCCCGTGAGCGATCTTTGCACCGTTTATTAACCTTTCAACAGAAGCTTCACCTTTCGAATAACCGCAATGACTGTAATATATTTTGGACAAAGTCCGCTCAGAACTCATGTTTGTTTATTATTTCAATATGTTTTACCTCCAAGGAGTGGACTTTGTCCACCAATGAGTGCACTTTTTACAACCTAGTGACCACCAATGAGCATCTTAGCTTTCATACCCAGTTCGATGGATCCATCTAGCGATTATTTCTCCGAGCGTAGCGCGTTCAAATCATGGATGGGATCTACATCGGCACGATCACGCACATGGATATCATTTGATGCTTTGTAAGGAAGATCATGTCGGTAACATGCAGCATCGACGCAGTTTACGGCTGCTTCCCTTGGGCCTGGTTAATTGTTAGAATCAAGTCATATACCCAGCCGTGTTCCAGGCCCATTAATTATATCCTGGAATATGCTTTTCACCATGATATTTATTCCATAGCGTCGCGGGTAACTTTGCCAAAGCGGCATCTATATCGCCGCAACCGACTTTTTTAGACCCCGCTCGTCTACGGCCGATGAAACTGGAAGTTCCAATGAATGTGAACTTCTTCAGCGATCGCGCATTTACAATTACGTGTTTGAACTCGAGTTTGTTTCGCCGTACGTGTTTTTGTGCGGCATTGGACACAATATGAGGACGTGATTGTATCATACAACAATTTTGTTGACATTTAACATGGCTTTGGAAAAAACCCCGGAAAAATCAAAGATTTGAAAAGCTCCGCGTTGAGTAAAATCTAAGATTTTTCCGTCATTGAGGTTTCCGCGCAGGAACCACCCAACCCGGCGATATCTTTCCAAACTCAGTACGTGCGTCATTGGTTCGGCTGGATCATGGAAAACCCAACTGTTGTTGAATATAATTTTGCGATGGTTGACGTGGGTTCGGTTGTACGTGATTGCACCGTCGGCTGACGATCAGCCGTGTTACGCCGTACTGATAGATTATCCGGGCGCGCTTGCGTCCTCGGGTGATAATGCCCCGGATGATTTCTTTTCCACAATCAATGAAGAACCTACCATTGATGGGCTTGATCAGAGTGAGAATAATCTCCTCGTGTACGATGACGTGATGCTGGAAAGCCAAATCAATCCCGCGCGAATATTTTCCCGAGGTCGACACAAAAACACAGATGTGATCTATTTGACTCAACGATACACACACGTGCCTAAAGTAATACAAGACAACTGTAACATGCTGATGAAATTTCGCGGCTCTGACGCACGTGACCTCTCAAACATTCATTGTACCTGGTGCGCTGGCGACCATACGTGGCATGAGTTGCGAAATATGTTTGAAGAGATCACCTGGAAACCGTATAGTTTCCTCCCTATTGACTTGACTAGAGCCTCCGGCTCTACCAGGAGAAAGTAACGAGTTGGTTAAGATAATCCAATTTAAATGAGCGTTCTAAATGCATACAATGTTGAAAACATAGAAAACTGCCAGCGATGTCATATCAGAGTATTCTGACCAACGTCACAAAGCTGCTCTCTAACACCTGGAAGTTTTTCGTAGTTATATAGATGTCATGTGACGCCATCAGTGGTATTTATTAAGTCTCAACCTCGACAACGCGAGCGTCGCACGGTTATATTTATTTTGGTCTTGCCCCGACTGAGACCCCAGGTGATCTGATATCAATTACTCCCACGCCTGTGTATCTTCCATGCAACAATCCCCAATTGATACATACTCATTTCACCCTTGTGGACCAGGACGGGCACATGTGAGACCTTGAGAATACAACCGTACATTAGAGATTGACCTGATATTTAATAAAATTACAATAGTACGTGAACACGTAAAACAAGTGCGGGTTGCTAATTCGAGAAAACCCGTTTTCGCGGTATATTACGAAACTGGTCTTGGTGATGTTGTCTGTGTATTGTTTACAGACGCACTAAAGGTGCTCATGACCTTGCCTTCGCGCTCCATCAATTGCTAAACAAGTTGCAGCGAGATTCGTTGATAGCGTCAAAAACGTTGCTTCTGATCGGTTAAAAAATTTGGGATTACAAACGGTCCAATCTATTCGAGATCGACTACGATGATTAGTGACTCGAGCAGCACCAAAAGCGGTTACATTAACATAAACGGAAACAATGCCAGCTGCGGTCAGTAAAATCATCAATGAGGTTGCTCAACAACGTCTGTCTGATTCAGAGATTGGTAATCTGGCAATGGGAAACGGATTATGGTTGTCCCGCAAAAGGTATGAGACGAAACAATAATGTATTAACAATGGCTCAATTTAAAGACATATCCGATCAATGATATTTGCAAAACTGAGAATGAGTGAGGTCTCGATAAGGTTAAACGGTCACCAAGAACCCACCGAAAACATTTTGCTTAACTTTGACAACTATCAATCGCTCGTGTGTATCATCGACTGTTGAAATACCTGGACCGAGACCAAAGTTTGACACATGATTGCATATTTCCCAGCACGACTTTCGTACGTTGTATCATATTTATTACCTTAGCCTCGAGCATCTGGACGTGTTTAAGCAGTCCTTCAAAGCACGTGTAGGTCCCAGTGACAAAGAGTATAGATGCATTGCTCATGTTCTCTCAGACAAGACTCTGTTGTTGCAGTACTTGAGTGGTTGAATGAGATTTATTGACTCACCTGTGGAAAATGTACCTAATTTTCTCAAATTTGTAATTAAACCTGTTACATTTGTAAGTACTATTGTCCTATCATAAAGTTAAGGTTGGCTTGTGGGGTCACATTGAGGCTTTTTTCGACAAAGGTAATGGAAATGTCGCCGTGCGGTTAATTCAAACGCAACTTAATCAGCTTAATGTGGCCAAGCCAAAGAACACTTCGGTGACAGTACAATTATCCAAGTTAGAGGTGGCACAAATGCAAAAGACCTGTGGAATAGTTCAATTCCTAGCGGTGATTCCAGCGTTGTTGGCGGCTGCAGCTCCGGCGGTTGTAAAAACAGCTGCCTTAGGGGCTCTCGGAACTGCATCAGGAATGGCTCTGAAGTAAATGGTCGGTGGAAAAATCTATGTAAGAAAAGGAAAAAACCTTCAATTATCCAGGCGTGGAAACCAAAGGCTCCAGAGTGTAAGTGGCCTTCGGTTAAGGGCTCGCAGTTGATGATAGCGAAGCTTTTAACGCGTCCATTGACCAGTTTTGATTTGCTCATGTTGACAAAGACCTGCAAGCATTTGCGAGCTGTATTTATGCAGGATGAACCTAAACCTGTATTGTTAACCTGGATTTGACAAGACGACTTGACACTCAGTGGGTTGCATACGTGGTAACGCCTCGACATCTTTTATATTTTGACTCGTGGGGGTTGCACCGCCACGCGAAGCTGTTGATTATTTAAACCAAGGCCGACAAAGTCGTTTACCACTGTTTTATTCAACGCTGCCGTTGCTAACTCGGTTGGACTGACCAATATGCGGTCATCTTGTTGTTGAACCGTTGCGTGTACTCAAGCAAAGGCTTGTTCATTTTACATTAAACCACACTTGATATTATACAAAATGCCGTTATTGTTTAAGGAAGTTCAACCTCCTGATGACACGATGCTGAAGTGGATTTGACATGGTTTGCCATCAAAGCGGATTTGACTGAGTTTACCAGCCAAACCAACCAGAAATCTATTGACAACTGGAACTTTTATTTTGAACAATTTGCAACAACTAAAAAAAACCCCACTAATATTTGATTTACCGGACCACCATGTTATGTTTCTAATTTAAACAACTTTTTACATTAATTATATCTCTGATTTTGCTGAATCACTGTAGATTGATCTTGTAAAATGTACTAGATTACCAATTAAGCTTGACAGAAATTTGTATATTTACTCACATCAAACATAACTAATTTATTCCTGCGTAACACCGTACCGTTTTAACATTATTGCAAGATAGATTGATGATGATTATCTATATGTTATCATCATTAAAAGTGCTCTGTAAATCTTCAGCTTTTCAGCTTTCTAAAACATTCAAATATATATATTTTTTGATCCTTAAAATCGCTAAATCAGCAGTTTTCTTTGTATCCATGTGCTTTATGTAAGACAGTTAGCTTTGTCCACACTTTCATTCCAGACAAACTAAGCAAATACATGTTATCTCTTGATACTGCGAGTGTGACTGTCATTTAAAAACTCATGAAATATTTAAAACATATCTCTGAAAACTCTTGAATCTCGAACAAAATAGTTTCGCGCTATTGTTGCTCCTGATAACTTAATTTGTTTTATGTTCTCCAAAATTAAATAGTACGATTATTTGGGATTCAAAGTAAATGTTTTACAAATGTTCAGAACGCCTACCCGTGTCTTTCAGAAATTATATAAGTGTTATATATATATATATATATATATATATATATATATATATATATATATATATATATATATATATATATATATATATATTGTTACGACTAGAGGTAATGTAACAAAAGAAAAAAGAATCAAAGAAGCTTTCAAGATTTAAAACACAAATATTTAATATCATATTAAAATATTTCAACCAACAATCAAAAAGTGAAAGAATTAAAAATAACTTACAGTATAGAATATCCTTAAAAGTCCTAAATTGTTCTAAAGTTCACTGATCCGTAAGTTAATCCAAATATTCCGAATAAAGTAGGTTCCGAATGAAACCTCCAAAGTGCTGATGTATTAACAAGAATCAGTTATATCCAAGTGTTATTAATTCCAAGTAATCCTTGTGAATATGGAATATCACACAAGTTCAAGAAATGTTTACGATAATTCCAATGAGCTGAATAATTCTTAAAGTTGAAGTAGTAGTACTGAATCCAGAATGTACTGTATAATAATAATATCACTGAACGTACTATGAAAAAATCAAGAACGCTCCATTACATGTTATTATACAGCTTCTGATTGCGTAAATCAAATAAAACCCCAATTATTCTACGTCTCAAGTACATCTGGTCAACAATGAATCACTCCTCTGGAATTGCAGAATCTAGGTCAGAAGTTCAAAAGTACAAATTCTCACGCGCTTTATCACGTGAGATTATTCATGCTTAACCGTCAATATTGATTTTCCCTCGACCACTGTACTGAGTCATGCACCGTATATGTACTTTCTGCAAGAAAGTGTTAGACTGTTATGCAGAGTTCATAAAGCTATACCATTATTTACAAACAAAATGATACATAATTCCGTTTTCAAGGGCACAAGGCCACTAAAGACGATTACACAACAAAACGAGATCAAAATACGAAGCGCAGCAACGTAAGTGTTATACAGAATCTGCATGATGTTTGCTGTAGTTATTTGCATAGAGGATATACAATTAAATAATAAATAAGGTTGAACGAGTTGAAGGTTGCTACTTGTAAATGCTTGTAAGACGGAAATGGCTAGAACAAAGGACCCCAATTGATGACGTAATAAAGTAGGTCAACAATGAAACCTTTGCGCGATTTATACTTGTCCAATTACATTTTGTTTAATCCCAGATCTACTATTTTCTTGAACTGGTGATTTCTTCAAACTTGCATAAGTTATGCTCTAAAATAGTATTGTGTCATTGAGTTTTGTAATAATTAATAGCTTACTACACGCTATTAAAAACATTTATAAATGTGTTTTTATATTTGTCATTTTAGCAGATAATTTTGCAGATAAATTATAGTCAAGACCATTTGCTTGAACAAGCGCATTAATAGCAGGAATATTTGATTTTGAGTACTTGTAAATTCATTGTTTGCTATGCAAGGATAAATTCCCGTTTGGAATCTTTTTGATTGAAACCGCTGGGTTTGAGTGTTCGCAGCCGGCGAATCCAATAGGTTTCTTTGGATTTCCCAGTTTCTGCTCCAATCTGAGCTAAGGGCGATTCCAGTCAGTATTGCATCATTGAACGTATTGTTGGGAGAAGATAAATGTTCCGCCACTGGGCTCCTTTTCCACTTTATTGGTTTGCCAGTTATATCTGTAGCGGCGATTAACTCCAATATTTAATTTCTGCGTTTTTCCAACATATTTGGTGCTGGATACCTTGCATTCTATGCGGCAGATCATTTTTCTGTGTTGCATATTATAGTATGATCGTGAATATAAAACTTTTCACCTTTGACTGTGCGATGAAATGTGTTTGTTTTAGATTCATGTATTGACACGTCTTGCATCTTTTGTTTCCACAAGGCTTCTACTTCGCACCGATTTTTTTATTTTGATTGTGGTTTTAAATTTGACCTGACTAGCATGTCTCTCAAAGTTTCAGCTCTGCGAAATGCTACAACTTGTTTGTGTGTAAAGATAAATTTAAGCGGTTTACACGATTCGATGGTTTTAAAATGTTTGTGAATGATGCAACCTACTTGTGGGTTCTCTGGGTGGAACGTGTGGATAAAAGGTGTTCATTTCACGTTTTCTTTTCCCCGTGTATTTTAGGAGATAAGCACGGTTTGTCTCTATGTATCGCTTCAACTAATATCTCTTTGTTGTAACCCCGCTTTGTCAGATGTTAGGTTAGCACTCTGGACCTCTCATCGAAACATATGTCATCAGAGCAAATACTCCTGATTCTTAGTGATTCGGGTGCAGTGACTTGGGTGGCACCTGGATGGAAGAAGCTATTGATGTTCGTCAGTCAGTTTGAAATAAATATCTGAATGAACTGTGTTATTGACACGTCAGTCTTTCTGTCCAAAAATGATCGATTAGTGCTCGAAATTTCGGCAGCGAATTTGTTCGAATGATGTCAAGTATGTGATCTGCATGATGAATTCGTCTAGCTTTTCCCTCCCATCTTTCCATTCTATTTCCACGCCATCAATGAAAAATACCCTTCGGTATGGTTAATGGCTTACAGTGTCTAGATGTTGCCTTTCTAATCGGCTCATAAAGATATTTGCATATGAGGGAACCATCTTAGTTCCCATGGCTGTCCCGTTTATTTCGAGGTTGTTCTTGCCATTAAACTCAAAATTGTTGAGTTTAATAACTAGCTCCAGGAGTCTCACCAGGAATTTTGTGGCTGGCGTCTTCACAAGTTCTGTTCTTTCTCTCTCTCTCTCTCTCTCTCTCTCTCTCTCTCTCTCTCTCTCTCTCTCTCTCTCTCTCTCTATATATATATATATATATATATATATATATATATATATATATACTGTGCACAAAACGGCAGGTTATATGAAACCTACGTATGTATTTATTTCAATCAACAGGATACATAATTAATCCAAAACTCTATTATCTATCCATTAAATATCTAGCAACTTACCCAGAATATTTTTTACTTAAGTAGCAAACGAACTGCAATTAACTTACGTACCTACTTACCTGCCTACTTACCTAACTATCGAGAGGAAATATCTACATCCTATCTTCCTAAATCCAATCTAAATTTACATTTTTTGTTCTAAATAGGATGTGGCTTACTACCAAGACAGGAAAAATGGGGCATTCATGACTGTCCGATGTGTCAAAAGATCAAAAGGACAATGTGACAGACTCATCGTAAGTACATTATGAAATTAACAAATATATAGTCGGCAGACTGTGTGTAGCACCGGCGGCCACAATTAGAGATCATAATTTCTTTCCTGTACAGTGTATAATGTAGTGGTCTAGTGAGTTGCAGCAATTGTAGTTTCGATCACACCCATATGTGAAATTTAATCAATGTCTTATATATGAAACATGTAACAACGGATTGGTATCACACACACACGCATGTTTGTTCGACCTGCCGACTGACGAACTCTATTGTTCTCAGGTTCTAATATATACGGACTAAGTCAAGAAATAAAGATTGGAACAAATTGTTCCACGTGATTGTTGTATTATGTAGAATTGTAATAATTGTTCCTTGTGAGTTCTATTTTAGAAGGCTTTATATACAAACAAACATACACATACTGTGTCACGTCCTTTGTGCAGTTCCCCTGTCATTAATCAAAGTACAAAAATTTTCACTGGCTGCTATGTTATCGGCGTGTTGAAAATTGTTGGCGAGATGACCTAATCAGGTTCGCTCTAAAACCAAAAGTTGCGTGCTCGTCGCTATTACCATAGCAAGTGGTAAAACTAGCGCTCCAACATCAACAGCACATGGGTTTCAGAGACCTACATAGTGGCAAGAAAAAAAACTATTTGTATCATATTTCGGAGGACCATTTTAGACTACACACCGGCAAAACTTGTGGAAGATGCAAATTATATTGGGCAAATTGTTGGTCGTACACAACTATTTATTAGTTTGTATTTCAACCAAGAGAGATTATTGAGTTTTACCCAAACAATAAATGGGCTTGTGTTGTGCTGCTTTATTTAAGATTGATCGGATTTTGAATTGAAGACCTCAGTTTCGGACATTAGGGTCAAAGGTAGAGTATTTCTTTCTAGTGCAGAAGTTTGGGTCATTCTTCAAGGAGAGCAATAATGCTCACCTGGATTGTAGCAGAGATTTTGTACTGCATCCCCTACTTTGCACAGTTGTCATCGTTTATTTAGGAAGCCAGAACGTCTTTGTGCAGAAATTTAGGGAGATCAGTAATACATATAGGGAATTTTGTATTGGCTGCATCAACTCAAGGCAAGTTCGACGTCATACCAAGACATACTTTTGGTTCATTTATGTATAGCTTCTTTACCATTGATACTTGGGATTCATATGTAATTATGCTCAGTTTGTGAGACTGCAAATCGCATGAAATAGTTAGATCTTTGTTCATAGGGAGACACGGTTCCTTATCAACATCTGAAGCTAGATTCTTGAGAAGCATGTGGTCATATGTTGATTAGATAATGATTACCGTTCTCATAAGACAGTGTACATAGCGTTAGTGTATATTTTAACATATTAAACCCTCCAGTGACAGTGAATACTATGTAGGGACGCTGCATTTATCAACAACGATAGGAAGCCAACTCATATACGATTTACATCATTTGTTCACTTGGTCCTGGTGTGAACCACGAAAAGTCTGCACATAACAAAGACTCTTTACAGATTCATGCTGTCCTTTATGTTTGACTCAGTAAGATAAACAAAGATGGTTGATATTGGAACCGATTCACACATATCGTTCTGACTCCTATTCCAGACAAACGTGAAAGTCCTCATGATTATACATCTTGCGCACAGAGTCAGAATTAGCCAGTGTTGTGGAAAGCTGGAGTGACCCTATGACGGAAAGAGATAGCTAAGATAAAAGTGTATGATATGGAGAAGTCTGGTGGCTATAACCATCACACAACCCAAGATGCCATACAACTTAGAAAATATGCAGATTTATATATACCATTCACTGATGATAGCATGGATATAAATACATTCCTATCATCAACCCTGAAAGCAAGATGTCTCAAGCAGTACGGTGCGAAGTAAAAATATATTATGAACAAATATACCAACTTGTATTCAGCTAAATTTGTAGTGCAGTTTGTGGATCTGATAAAATTTACTACGACACATCCATACCGATTAAACAAAAGAGAGCTAGAACTTATGGAGAACGAAGATTGATACTAAACAACATATGATGACTGAAAACATCAAGTAGCTGTTTTTGACTCAACCATAAGAATATAAATATTTCAGATCAATTTGAAATCGTCCATACGTGTGATAGGGTGTAATATACTAACTAAATTGCTGAAAATAACACTTCATGTTGGTTTGTTCATAACACCAAATGGAACTCTGGAACCGACGCACACTGATCATTCTGACGTCTATTCCTAACAGGCATGCAATTCCTGACGAGTATACACCTTGCACACAGAGTCAGGATCAGCCAGTATTATGGAGAGCTGGAATGACCATATGAAGGAAGAGATAGCTTAATAAACGTTTGTGATAGAGAGAAGTCAGTTGGCTGTAACCATCACATAACCCATGATACAATGCACATATCTATTTTATCAAGTTTTACGATAGAAGGTTAAGGATTTGCTGGACAAGAAAACTATTATGTATTTTTCAAATCACTGAGACAATAGCGTCTGTTTTGGGAAGGCTTAACAGATGTATAAAGACTAGAATGTGGAAGTATGTCGCTAAAAATGAACTAAAAAATGATCAGACATTTCACCAAATGTAATTAATGGATACATCAATGGACAAAAAGTATAGAAGAATGTTAATAGGCTACTGCATTTGTATGGGCAAATATGAACGAGTTTTCTGAGTTATACTGCACGACGTCACGTCGTGCAGTATAGCTCAGAAAAAAACGAGTTCATATTTTCCCATACAAATGCAGTAACTTTTTATTATATACTCACTTTGCTTTTCTACCTAAGGCTGAATAATAAAAAGAACACACTACAAGAAACAAAGTAACTGAATTTCTGCTATATTCTAAAGTAAATACACAACCCAAGTTAAACCAATACACAGTAACAGTATTCATGCACACATGGCACTGCCCAGTGACCTTTGAACTTGGTAGAGTACCGCGCGCTCAGTGATTTGTTTCAAAATAAATCTCATTTTCATCTACTTAAAATTGAAATTTTGAGTCATATTGTGAATGACAGCGCCTTGTGACAAGTTTCCCAGTTGATCTGGAATGGAGGGATTTTGTTTTTCTGTCGATTCAACTAAATTCTGCTCTTTTAATTGTGGTGAACTTGCATTATTAGCTGGGTCTATTACGTACGATGTACATGTAGCTAGAGGGACTGGCCTCGACAGCAAGCTAGCTTACACTTGTGTTACTGTCCTGCCATTGATAGTTTGGAATCATAATGTGGACAAAATATGAAATTTTTTTAATTGAAATTCTCAACAAGATGCAGGATTAAATATTTTTGTTAGGGAATATCAAATTCATTTATTTTTGGAGTGGAGTAAATTCTCCTTTGGAATGTGATTTCAGTTGGAAATGTAGTCTATACTGCAGTGCAATTTCGCGCCGTCGATCAGAAAGTACATTTTGAAGAAATTCAAGATGCAGAAAAGTAAGTACATGTATTGCAATTCTTATTACCAGCTGTAGATGACATATTTATATGTACTGTCACTATAATCCAAACAATTTCTCAAAAAAATCCCCAAAAAATAACAAAAAAACAACAACAACAAACAGGCAAAATTGCAAAGTAGCTGGGGTGTGAGAGCCCATTTCGTCAGCGGAAAATAAGGCTTCTTCGTTATCGTGGCTTCTTGGTTCCAGTGCACTTGCTTTTATACCAAAACCCGCCTTCTTTAGTTGTATTTTTTCGAATTTAGTGCTTGGACTGACTTGTAAAATTGGCGGTCTCTGAGAGAAACGAAATGTCATTTGGTCATAAGATGCCTTTTTAGGCTATTTTTATAGACCCTAGAGAGCACGGTTCATAGTCTGAACCATCGGTTAAATAAGTGTTTAAATGATCAGAATGATATTTTCAATACTACATGCCTCACATTTGTTGTCATAAAGCCACCACTGTACATTGTGAATATCAAATTCAGCCACTTGCTTAGTTGAAAGATTCTTTTGTGACTCAATGAATTCATCCACCGTGTCAGCTTTATCATCTCTACTCTCAAACATCTTGTTTAGTTCATCCACAGACAAATCTAATAAAGCAAAAGCTCCGGTGTCTGCTACATTTGCGTACATTCTTTGTTTACAATAAAAAGTAGTTCCTAACACAAGATACTATTTTTAGACACACGTGTTGTGCAGTATGAAGCCGTGCAGTATGGAGAAATACTGCACGATTCTGACAATGCAAAGTTAATGGAGAAAAAAATGAGTATATAATAAATTGGGTTATTTGACAACTGATACATTTTAAATGTATAAATGTACAGTCAGCGAAACAGTGAAAATTTCAAAGTACAAAATAATATTTTGCAGCCGGCTTCATTCCTAACTTTACAGAGAAATATTTAAAATATGGTAACTAATTTGAGGTGATCCTATAGTTTACGATTGTACATAGAGGGCATGCTTAAGAAAGAAAAGCAATCTGCATTTAGCAAAACAGATGGCATAGTCAATGCTGAAAAGATTTTGAAGAAAGGTATCTACTAGTGAAATGGAAAATACGATGAATCGTTACCAGTTGGAAACCAACAGAAAACATATTTCTATTAAAAGAAATAACGTGACAAAAAACACACCTCAGCTTTGGAGACGACTTAAGAAGATTGAATATATAGCAGTAATAAAGGGCAAGAAAACGTTGATTGCTTGAAGAATAACGAGTTTCAAGAATGTGACAGATATGGAAAAAGTGTATTAGAAAATGAAGGAGTTACAACAAGTGAGTGTGGCATGCGAATTTGTAATGATTGCTAAAACCAGAGTGAAAAAGGAAAATAAATCCAAGAAACATCAACGTTAAACAACAAAATGACACACATGAGAAAGGGGTTAAGACGACTGCAGTAAGAACTGGGTAATAAACAATATGACTAGCAAATATAAACTAAAATATGAAAAGAAATATAGTTGAAAAACATTCAGTTAAATTTTGCTACATTTCAAAAAGCGCAAGAATTAAATACAATGTAAGGGTCTACAAGCTGGCATATAAATATTTTTGAACAATATAAATGGCAAGAAAAATCGTATAGATGATTATTCAATTATGAGGACATTAAAACTTCATTCACAGAAGGAATATCAGCAATTTGCACTAATACTTAATGAACTATGTCATTTTTTCAATATTTAATGAACTATGCAGATATTACAATAATGTACTAAAGGCATTATTCCCCAGTAAAGTTATGCGTGGACTAGGTAGCAAAGAGTAGTTCTCTAAATATGGATATTGGTGCACTTAACCTGTGGTCTTCACCCCTAACCTGTGTGCTTCACATTAGGTCACCGGTCCTCGAAATATTGCTATAAAACCTTGGCCAATGGTCTTCAGAATTCTGCAAAAGGAATTAGGATTCTGGTCCTCAAAATGTTTTTGTTTTTTTTAAATAGGATACCTAGCATATAGCTTTCTTCTAAGGCCACACAATTGTTTTCTTATCATTGACTTGGTTATAATACTGATTATTTGCTTTAGGATATATATCAGGTATCCTCCTCTGCCTCCAGGTTCAATTATTAAAATGATATCATAATCATCTAACAATTCTAATTCTATCTTATCTATGTTTAAACTATCATCGTCAGCAAGTAATGGTGCCGTACAATAAAGTGCTGGGTCTAGTTTATTCATGCAGGCAGGTCTACATTCTTCACAAAGTTAACACAACATTACAATATCTTTATTTAGGCTGTGTCGCGACGATAGCTAAGATAGTTTGGTTTGAAATGTTTGCCAGTTGGTGATCTGCTGGTCTTATTCCTGATCCAGTGTGCTTTGTATTTAATTTTTATATTGGTGATAGTTCAGTTTCCTTAAAGCTTTCAAATGATTTCATGTGATCGTATGGATAAATATCTTTTCTAAAAATCTCTGAACAATTTCCACAAAAGTGTTTATTGTTTCAATGAATGTATCATCCTATATATGTTTAGCAATTTACCCTAGTGATTGACCCATAAACCGTTACCTGTCTAGAAGTCTATTTTATTCTTGTTACAGAAAGAAAGATGAAACTTTTTGTCTGCTATCTTAAATATATCTACTGAAAAAAAATGAAAAAAAAATGTTGCAAAACGAAATATATTTTTCAGAATTATTTGGTATTATGCATACTACTTGATCAGGAGCTGTTTCAACTAAGTCCTTGCAAATCAAATAAGAATTGTGCCCATATTAATTATGAATAAATAGCTGAATATGATTTGGATATCAATAACTAAATTTATACTTTAGACAAACATTGCCTCTGTATTCTTCAGTTAAATGATCATGATCGCTTAATTTGTAGTTGCGATAGGCTGAGTCTTCGTTGCTTCCAAGTCTTTTTCATATGTATGGCAAATTTGGTGGAAATATGTTGCCTTTTATCTTTACTACTTATCATCGTGTCAGCATCTTTACCTGGTCTTAGTTCTTCAAAAACAGCTTCTGCAATATTTTTGTAAATATTAATAAAATTTATTAATACAGACTTCTACCCTGCAAACTATTCTGTAAGCTCATACTCCTCGTGATCTGACTTAAGGTTAAGGCAAAATCATGATGGTGTTTGATTTACTGTTTTTTATTGTCCGTGACGTATGTGGGTCCTTATTTATAGTAATGCTTCCGATCGTTACGTAAGTTACGTCCTCATTTTTAGTAGTTATTGTCTCAATATTACTATCAAAATAACAATTTAGATCAAGGGTTTGATTGTGTCGTCTTTTGTGTAATTTTTATTCTTAATAAAAAATTAAAAATAAAGGACTTGTAACAAAAGTACTTCTTATACTTTGTATTGTTTGTTTTGGATGACACCAATGTTGATAAGTTATTTATTACACAAGAATGATAATGGTTTCCAGTAAATATTTTATCACATTTGCACTTCTGTCGCGTTCTCTTTCCGTTATTCTAACTGGCCTTTTAAGTTTGTGCAGCGGTTCATATACATTGACAGAAATATTGAACTCATTTTCAAACGATTTTATGTCTATCATATTTATTGGATATTTACTAAATCAATGATTATATTTAAAATGTTATATCTTTGTGTATGTACATTTCTTTCATATCCGAATGTTATTTGTAGTTCAACAAACAGCTCTTTACCTTTACGTTCGATTCGTTTATATTCATTATGTTTTAGAGAGTTCTTCTGTGATTTCAGTTTACACAACGTTGGTAAATTCATCTGCCAATATCATCTACTTTTTCAAGTTTAATAGATAAATCAAACTGGACTTTTACTATTCCAAAATCTCAGATTTGTCTACCTACTTATAATTTTAAACATAAAAGGTTCAACTTGTTAGAAAAATCAAAAGAAAAAAATTATGTTGGTCACGGTCTTAATTAAAAATCAATATTCACTTAGATGTGTGCTAAACGAATCTTGTAGCTTTGTTATAATAGTTCTGCTTTTTTTTATTTGCAATTCGTTCCAATTCTCCTGCAGTTAGAGTAGAAGCTAAAGTAACTTCAAATCTCTTTCCAGATGGAAGAGTAACTTCTAATCTACATTTACTTATTACACCAGTAATGGGCAATTGCAAATCTCTTTTGCGAAATGAAAAAATAAATAATATTTTAATACCTTTTTTTTCTTCAATTTACCATGAATGAAACTGGGCCGCCACTGCTATCTTCACCAGTTAAACATCGAAATAAATTGTGTGACATTTACATAGCAGTACATTATTTTAAAAGATTTTCTTTCGTATTTTCAGAATATTCCCCCCGCCCTCCAAAATATGTGAATTAAACTTTTTCTTAAAAGATAACATAATGAGTTGTTTATATAAGGTTTCCATATCCACATTTAATTTTTGTTTCGTTGTATTTTCTGATTTTTTCTCCCCCTTCTTGTATACGAGTAAGACTTAATTATACTGGTACAATATTTTTATATTTTGTAGTTTCCATTTCGACCTTTCACTTCATGACCAGACCCAATTTCACAACACATCTTACATACAATTGTCTCCATTTTAAATGATAGAAATGTTTACACATGAATACAATGTTTTAAGTGAACGTAGACCTAACGCCTACTTCAGTGAGACAGTATTTTCGTTCTTCCGGCTCCAAAATATTAAGATATTAAATCATATCCATTCCATTTTGCTAGCACATACTTTTCCTTTTTAAAATATTCTTAACCTTCAAGACATCACTTTTGTGTCGCATAGAGGTAATGTCCCTTGGTCATTTATTCCCTCAATATTCTCTCCTTTCAATTTTTAAATTTACACACTACATGCGTTCCTAAAATCACATGTTTGATCATGCAAATCTCTGCCGCGAAATTTGGAAGATATTCTTTAGCAAAAGAAGACATATATATTCAGATCCTGACTTATTCAGCCCTATTTTATATTTAGGCGTTCCATAGGCATCTGTTGTAAGATAGCCAGATAAGTTAATCCATACTTTTGATCCGTTGCAAGGCTTACTGACTTCAATTGGCAGCTTCTCACTTGACCGGTGATGCGATCTATTATATCACTTAATAAGGTTTTCTAATATATCTATCCATTTCTGGTTTAATTTTCAGGAAAATAATTCCATATTCTAGTCTTTAGAGTTTGATTAGGTTTATGCACTACAGACGCCTCCGAGTAACTTGAAATGTATTCGATATTGTATTTCTTCAATAATTCCTAGACTTGTACGTCGTTAAATTTCTTTCCTTTATCAAACTGGGTTTTCGTCTGCTTTTCTTTTATAATATATGTCTATAAAAGAGCTCTGTATATCGTGTTTCCTTTATGATTTTACTTTTTTAGACCAGGCATATTTTGAAAAGATATCTCTCACTGTCAAACATATTTCTATTTTTTGTTGAATTTTTCAGAAGCTCTCATATCAACTGCGTCTGCAAAGAATTGATCATTTGCATGACTAATATAAACTCTTTTATATAGCATTTCATTTTGCCTGCTTGTGCAATGTGTAAATAGATTATTTGCTCAGACAATCTTTTCAGTCCAAAATATTTAAAGGATTTAAAGATTGCTTTGCTATCTTCTTCTTGTCTGACTGAAAGGACGCTTTTCTATTCAGCTGAATTTGCCTGCGCATTAGGTTAATATTTGGGAGACCAACTGGTGTTTTATGATTATAATTATAGATCACTTACATACTAGTCTTTGCTACTCTCTATCACTTAATAATACAAGTGTTATGGCCTTATTATATTTTTCGCATTCTAAAAGTGTCTGGGTAATTTGATGAGTTACATACGGTATTAAGCACGTCGCTTATAGTTTGGTCTGTTTGTGAAAGAGATTATACCTGTCTTATTGAACGTGACATGTTTATGAGATGCCACACGTAGTTAAAAGCGAAACTGATTTATCAAAGTATACTAAAATACATGTATAATATGGCCACATTGATTTGACTTTATCTTTCCCAATCATTATGACCCGTTTAATGTAGTTCTCTATCCAGTAGTACATAACTATTTACAGAGATTACAAATTCATTTTCAATTTTTGTATCTGTTTTCACTGGACATATATTAAGCCAATGACTGTAATTATCCAGAGCGTATATCAGTAGTTGTTTTGCATGACCACTTAGTGCAAATTTTACGGCATGGAAATAAATATTTCTAATCTATAACTTTTACCTAGACGCAAACTGTTTTGTTTGTAATACATTCAGGCTAATAAATCTAAGAATTTTCCTTAAGTGGTTGGTATTTTTATGAATCATTTCATGTATTTTATTCCGTCAAATAACCATAGTGGATTTTGCCTATATCCTTTCCATATTGGGTGAGTTAATTGTGAAATAAGTTGAAAATTACATCACCCATTTCACTTCTGTTCACTATGTTGATAGGTGATGATCTGTTGTAATATTGTTCGGCACTCTGTGATCAAACATATATAGCTCCGTGTATTGCATAATAATAATAATAATAATAATTTTAATGCTTTACTTTTTGAAGGTGACTCTTTTATTAAAAACACACACACACACATATATATATTTACATATATATCCCACTCATGCCCTTCTCTACAATTTACTTATGTACATATATTAATATATTAATATTGTACAATATATACATTATTCAACAGTAGCTAATATAAAGTATTATTTCTTATTTAGCATGTCATTATGTTCCTTTATATTAAAAGGTGAGTTGTTTCGAAAACAACTCTCCAGAACATTTAAAGCTTTACCTGAATAACTGCATTTTAGAGTGTGGTAGCTCGACATTTCCAGCATGTACAGAGTGTAGTACATAATTAGGTTATATCTGGTTAAATATGACTTGTAGATACTGTAATGCAGTCCTACGGAGAGGTTTAATATTACAACATGTTTACTTAATCAGTTCTTTTGTCAACTTGCTTTTTTAAACAGGGGTTTTGCGGGTGAATCACAACGTTTATCTAGAAGTATACGTGCTGCTCTTTATGTAAGTTTATGATTCTGTTAAACTCTAGTCTACAATAGTTTTCCCATATAGTAAGACAAATATATTGCAGTGGATGAATATTTGCATATATACATACATTCATATTCTTTTCCATCTTAAACCAGAACGGAAACGTACGAATAGGAGACGTAAATTACGATCTTCGACCAGCTGAAACTGATGTCACATCAAGAAACTTGTTGGATGTTCCAGATCTTCTTGGCACACAATATGTTCTACATGACCAAGCAAATATCCAAAGATATATCACAGTCAAAGACAAAGGTTTGCAATAGTTTAATATATTTGGAACATAAAATAATCTGAAAACAAATTTTATCTATTTGATTGCACAGCCACGACGGTAACATTTGTTGCTGAACAGAATTACAATAATACACGGATAGTGCATGGCATGTACACATGTCTAATGATTTCGGATTTCGGATACATGACATGTACACATGTCTAATGATTTCGGATGCATTAGTTTGAGTTGTTGCTGTTATTTTTGCAATATCTTTTCTTTTACAATTTCGATTATATATTGATTACTATCTTTCTCATTGCATCAACTAGAGATGAGATGACTAATACCCCATCTTGGTTTAACTAAAAACGAAATAGAGAGTAGTAAGCAATCATAACTGTAAAATAAACCTTGGTTTCTCTCACGAGTGACATTCATCTAAATACCTGTTCGATTTTGTTTTATTTGAAGATGGGGGACAGTTACGAAATGCAGCAAAATGCATCTCCACTTACCTCGTGATTAATTTAAGCGATAAAGAATATATCATCTTGCAGATGCAGGAAACTTCATCGAGAAAAACGTAGAAAAAGAATTTATACATCTACTCCGACGTTCCCCGCATGGTCAAGAAGAACCACATGTTCGTCTCCTAAATTCCACGCTATCAGCTAGAAATGTAGGAGGTTTACATAACAGAGGTGAGAACACTTATAGTGGAACAAACAACGAGGATGGTAGGATATTGTCAAATATGAGGATGCCAAGATATGATCAAATATAGGAATAGTAAGATATTATCACTTATGAAATTGTAAGATAATACCGGATGAGAATGGTAAAGCTGTCACAATTAAATTCAGTTCTATTATATTATATCCCTTCAAACGTCTTAAGCAATACATTCCCACTGAGAATATACGTTAGTATGGAAGCATATAACATTTTACATGGAAACTATTGTGAACGCAATTATATCAATGTGTCCTCGATTAGAAATACGAACAAGATGTAGATTGAACTAATCATAATTTTGACCGACTGGAACTATGCACAATGAATGTTTCCTCATTTTAAATTCTATCCACAGATAAAAAGGACACGGTAAAGCAAGTCTACTGGATTGAGATAGCCGTACTGATAGATTCATCAATATGGGATTTGTAAGTATTGTCATAAAAGGATGCCAAACTATCAGTAATTTATTTGCATATATATATATATATATATATATATATATATATATATATATATATATATATATATATATATATATATATATATATATATAGATAGATAGATATAGATATAGATATATAGAGATAGAGGTTGAGACAGATAGATATATATCGATAGATACAGATAGATGTAAATATAGATAGATAGATATAGATATAGACAGATAAAGATGTTTATATATATATATATATATATATATATATATATACATATATGTATGTATGTATCTATGTATGTATGTATCCCTGGCATTGCTACAATACAAAATTTGTTGACACGTTTGTTCAGGTATGAGATAAAGCTGAAAACAAGGCGATAGCGCCTTGATTATGTGACACCAATGTCCTTGCACAGATGTTGGCCCAACTATGAATTAGTTGACAGCGCAGTTAGTAAAAAGGATACCATGTTCGAGTTTGTATTTATACGCGTATTATGCACGAGATATTGCTGACATATAACATTTATGCGAATTTCTGGTTTTGGAAACTCAAATTCTATTCATGCTTGCAAATTTGCAATTTGATTAGAATGTGATTAATGATGAATCCAATGTTACAATTAAAGTGCTATATTTCCTTGAGGTATAAATTCTTGCGAATCCGAATCGTGTAGCAGAAATAATGAAAGTAGTAAACAAGACGCAGAGAAAATGTATCGCAAGCATATTTTATTCATGTATATTGCTACTCTTATTTCTTTCCTGAGAAAAAGAACATTTAACAAATTCACATCCGCAGGCACGCACACATAGATAAATAAATAAATAAATAAATAAATATCTACTTGCAGATTTGTCTCGCTGCTACAAACAAATGTTGTCGATGAAGAGGATGTTCTAGCGAAAAAAAACATAAGAATCGCTTACTCACACATTATTAACGGTGTAAGTAATGAATACTTAAATTTGGAACACACTAACATTCTTCAATTTACATGCTGGAATCCTTTAAGCAAACAAAAAATGAGTTGGAAAGGAACGATGCATGATTCAGACGGATCTGTGCAATATTTTCTTGATTACCTATTCGTGTTACTTGCATGCCACACACCTGATTAAATTTCTTCAAACTAAGTCAGCTAACTAACGTACGATAATTTTTGCCGATGTAATTACAATGAAACTTCCCCGAAATAAGCCCCTATTTAATCAGGTCTCGTCAGTAACCCGGCCCCTTTGTCGCCCGGTCTCCTCTGTAATACGGACCCCTCTGTAAACAGGTCGCCTCTTACCCGGCTTCCTCTGTATCACTAGAAAAATAAATAGCACTAAAACCCCACACTTTTCTCCCAAAAGGGCAGATATAATACGCAGCAAACCTTCATATGCTGACCTCTTCTATGAAGCGGCCAAATGATGATATTACCAGTGTCCGGTTTAGAGAGATGCAATCTTTTTCTTTCAATTGAACACTCTCTTTGATGGCAAACATAGATAATTATGTTCTGTATATTTTCTGATTGCACATGTCTTTCTTATGCTATCAATAAATCATGGTTGTACATCTTCTGAGAAAAATGTTAAAGAAACAAAACGAAATTATCATTTTGTACGTGTAGATGTCGATATCGTGCATTATAATCACTCTTAGAGAATTTTTTGTACTTTGTCACAGATGAACCTGGTCTACAATGGAATAGAAGATAATAGTATCGAAATCAATTTATCCCTTCGTGAATTTTACATTTTCCAGGTAAGAAGTTTTGTGAACTCGCAATTCCTCCACGACCTTGATAACTTGCAATATAATGTGCATTTGATTGTGAGCACATTATTTTATGTACTTCCTCCATTACAACAACTATAACAATATGATTTGCAGTCCAAGTCGGTGGAGGGGGTGGGGTGATGATAATTGCAACAGTCTGATTTACAGTCTAAATTGCGGGTGTCTGTTTGTTTGTATGCGTGTGAGGGGGTGATGATCGTTACAATCTGACTTGCAGTCTATCTTGGTGTGTAGGGGTGGGTGGGAGGGGAAAGATGATCGTAACGATCTGATTTACAGTCTATGTTGGGGTGTGAGGGGAGGTGACGAGAATTGTAACAATCTGATTTTCAGTCTACGCTGGGGTGTGGGTAGAGGTGATGATGATTGTAACAATCTGATTTACAGTCCAGATTAGGGTGGGGTTACGGGAGTTGATTTTGATTATAACACTCTGCTTTACAGTGTATGTTGGGTGTGAGGGAGGTGATGGTGATTGTAACAATCTGATTTACAGTCTCAGTGGGGAATGCTATGATGATGATGTGTGTGTGTGTGTGTGTGTGTGTGTGTGTGGTGATGATCATTGTAACGCCTTTAAGTAGGCGAAGAGTGTGTAAAGGTCTAGTACTTGCATATTCCAGTCTCTTTTTCTTGAAAAAGGGATTTTTCCTCACAGGCAGAAAATTACTAAAGAAACTAATGATGGTTCCAATATAAATTATTACATAGGATATAACTCATTAATACTTACCTTACTATAAATTATTACAAAGGATATTACTCACTAATACTGATTTGACTAAAATTGGTATATTGACGAATACTAGTGCACTTGTAAAACAGTCCCTGAATTCTCGCTTATACTTTTGGAAATGTCCAACATAGAAAGGAGGTGGCAAGATATAAAAATCTGTACACACATTACCGAATTAAATTTAACCGAACAAACTCTAGTAGTTGGTCTTATTGATTCAGAAAAAAACAGAATCTATATTCGATACCATATTATCTACAAGAAAATAGTGTATTGAAAGAAGTGTCAGAAAAAGATACCATGCTTATAATCATTTTAAAATATCGTGCAATACAATATAAAGTTGGTGAAAGCATTGCCTGAAAACATGACGAGTTAGAAGATATTCTTGGTGTAATTCTATTATACCAAAACAGTCGTGAAAGTAGAGTTTGGAATATATTTTACATGCATTGGTTATATACACACGACCACCTCGTGCAATGTAGAATGTAGGATTTTTCCAGGCCTACAACTACCCATATACAAGGAAAATAATTTGGAAAAAAATTATATGAAACTTTTCTCGCCTTCACCTGTGTCGCAATGCTTGTGCGTATGTTAATATTAAATAAGAAACGGATTCAAAATAATTACTACATCGTTTTTCACTTGTCTCCATTCTTGCTTGTAAAGGAAACTGATTTTCCAAGATCCTTTTTCATTTCTTTCCAATTTTCCTTAATAGATGATATATGAATTCCCACACATCAGCTCTAAGGTACTGACACGTAAAGGAAAAACGTTCATTGCTGACTTAGAGTATCTTGAAGATGTCGGATACTGGGACAATACTTTCTGCTCAACATCTGGAACAAACTACGACCTAGCAATGCTTTTTACGAGGTAAATGTATGTGCACCGGGTATCACCGTATACAAGGAGAATAAAATGACTACGCGCTGAATACGCCCAAATAACACACATAATACGTTTCAAACACGTGGCTAAATTATCAGCAAATATAAATGTGCTCTATTTTCTCGTTAAAACTAAATGCGTTGCATACAATAATTTTGTAGCTCACTGGATACAACCGTTACGCTTGTCTCTTGAAGTTCAATTACTTGTGATAAATACGTTATGGTGTGTACATGCACATAGACACAATGTGTATATGATACGAAACAAAAAGGGTAAAAAAGCGATTTCTAGCTTGTATTGTATTTATGATGCTATATACGTTTTCCAAATCGTGCAATAAACTTCATTAAATATACGTTCACCAATATAGGCTATATACTCCTCAAATGTTATGTGCGTTATCTCATTTATTTGCCAACAGCAATCACTCCCATAAAATGAAGATCAAGCGGACGATTTGAGCATCTTTACTGTACATTATGATTATGGGTGGTATCATACAAGTTATACGTAGCGCCTTTTGTGCGGAAATAAGATGTCATAAAATGTAGTACTGTTAGAATATGTTTATGTATGATCTTACTCGTAATTTAAAAACCAAAAACAAAACACAACACAAAAAAGGAAACATTGGGGTAATATGATATTGCCATCCAGGCCAACAAAGGCCTCCTGACTCGCTGCGTTCTTAGCAAAGGCACTCAACTCTCATGTCCTCTTAATCCTATTTTTAAAACGAGTACCGAAAGCGCCGTTTTAAAACCAACCGTTTAACGAACAAATTGTTGCTCTGTAATTTTTTTCTAACAACAACACCAATTTATTGAAAGAACCCTTGACGCCTCAGATATTGTCTTGGTTTTGGAAGTCTTTGAGGTTGATGAAATCGGGAAAGAATCGTCCTACTGATGCGTGCGTGTTTCTCTTTTAATAATTTAAAGTGATCACAGACTCCATCTCTCCGTCTACTCGTTGCACCGATTCATCGATTCAGTATCATTGGCTCCTAACAATCGTTCTGTACTTGGTGTTCTCGTTAACACAAAGTATTTTTTACTATTTTCTATATTTCTTGCATCATATATGTTCACTTTCTAGGAGTTATTACCCATTATATCCGACTTTCTCCTGACATATGTATTTCAGTAATTGTATCAGTGTTTGGTGTTTGAAAAACAGAGTGAGTAAAGTTCCTTGGGCTACACGTTTCTTAAAAGTATAAGCCATAAAGGAGAAATTCGGCAAAACATACCTTAGACACATTTAATCATGTGTTTGGAGCTTATTCCGCACATAATGTGAGGGTTTTCCTCGTGTAGTCATTGTATCTGTAACGTTAGGGTTATCCCTAGTTATACAATTATCAACATAACTCGCCCATCACTCTTATCGTTAGATGGCATGATTGTATTTTTGGACAGGTTTCTAGAGCGGCTTTTTGTTTTAGAAAGTTTGACTCGTGATCAACCTTTCCTAAACATGGAACCAACAGATCGTTCGTCCACATGGACTCGGTAAACAATTATTTCCCTATATATTCTCTACATTTGCTTTATCAGTACTGAACTTTACATTGGGTCGAGACCCACATAAACCAGATGTCAATGAAAAGTGTATTACTTGACAATGTTACAGTTAAGTTCTTGTTATTAGTTATTTGTAATTTTTATGGAGAGACCAACTGGAACGAAGCAACGAGACAAGGATCAGAGTTTACTTACAGGACACCATCATTGAATGATTTACCTCACGGTGTTATGTAGCCAAAACACACATAATTTATAACCCCGCATATTCCAAAGGAATAAAGATTTTTTTTTAAAATCAGTACCTACCAGTAACGCTTACATTTAAGCTTAATCTCACCACCAAATATGCGAGGAAAAGTACTCTAAAAATAGATAAGGACTGCATTCGTGGGAACTGACTCGTAAGTGATAATTACGATCTGAGTCATCATATGGCAGTAATCAGTGGGTGAGTTTTATCGCGCGAAAGATTTTGATTTTTAAAAAGGAATATTTCATTGTAAGATATTATTTAAGCTTTTGATGGACCGAATTCGGCTCAAGGAAAAAGAAGCAAAGATTTAGTTATACATAAAACCAGCAAACTTCTACCTAACGAAAATGTTATTGTTTTCCCTGCTTGACACAAGGCCACCAGAAATCGTGTTTTTCAATGACAAGTTATAAGTTAAACAGAAAATAACGATACCAAAGCAAGGGGAGGTTAATTAAATCACGTAACAATTTGTTTATTACTTATTCTCATCTAATTAAACTTGCAGGTCAGTTTTATATGTATGCCATCAAACACAGATTTCAAGATAGAGAGCATTAAATCAATATTTGAGACGAAATGTAAATTGATTTGATCTTAACAAAATATCAAAGTAGGATAAACAGCGTTAGGTAATTTGTAAAAATTAAAGAGCACACACACATTTATATATATATATATATATATATATATATATATATATATATATAGTATATATATATATATATATATATATTGCTTTATCTCATTTTTAATTGAAAATGTTAAATTTTTCACCGGGTTTCTCTAATAATTTAATTTTATAAATGCTAGAATCTTTGTCTATAAATGAGGGGAAAAATGTTTTCCCAGTCTTTAAAGCAGCATATTTTATAAGTACATATAATGTCTTTTTTTAATTTTCAGGCATAAGTTGTATGATTTGGCCAGTGGGGGCGTTATGATATTTCCGGTAAGTACTCTCTCTCTCTCTCTCTCTCTCTCTCTCTCTCTCTCTCTCTCTCTCTCTCTCTGATTATAAAGATCTTGCCATACATATTTTTCATACAGATTGTAATATGTATAAAATATGCCAGGGATAGATTTCTTAGTTTAGAGTCAGTCTCCATATTAAGGTCGCTACTAGAGTATCTGGTCGTAAACCTTTTCAAGGAGTTGACAACGTACTATTATTCTGTACGTTCAAAGTTGAAAGGATTATTTTCATTTCATGCCAGCAATCCCCTACGGATTTTATCAGCTATGTTTCCGAAGTATATGGTCGTTTAAAACTACAACTGTCCCTCTTCCGGAAGTACATGTCAGAAATCATAATTATCATTATTCTTAACGGTTTGTTCTTAAAGTTTTCTTCACAAAGATATACAGTAATACCTTAAGAGACCACTTATTAAATTACCCAGTAAATTAGATTCTGCATTTGATACTGAATATGCCCAACACAAGCCTGCACCAAGGGATCACAAGTACTATATACTCGGAAAATTTGTTCTTACTAATTGAGTGTTATTAAGCAAAGATGGCGGTTAAAATATGGCGTTATAATCGAGAGTATTCTCTCTCTCTCTCTCTCTCTCTCTCTCTCTCTCCATATATATATATATTATATATATATATATATATTATATAGGGAGTATTCTCTATGTCGATCTCTGTCTCTCGCTCTCTCTCTCTCTCTCTCTCTGTCTCTCTCTCTGCATATTTATATATATATATAATAATATATATATTATTTTATATATATATATATTATATATATATAGTATATATATATATATATATATATATATATATATAATCAAGTTAGAGAGTTAGGGAGTTATAAAGTAGGAATCTAATCCGAAAGGAGCAGCAACCATCCCCTCCACTATCATATACAAACACCCTATGTGGGTACTAATCAATGCGGCTATGGGCTATAATCGCCCCCCTCCCGCTCCAAGAGATATAACAAGGTCGAAGAAAAGTGTTCGAGGGTGCACATGAAAAAAACTGAGATAAATGCACAAGCCCGTGGAATTATTTAGAAATGCAATGTATGTATCTTGAATTATAATTAAAAATTAGCACCTGTATCCCAAGCAGAGGGGGAAAGGCGCTTATTAATGGATTTCCCATTGCATATATGGATAATTTATTTATGAAATAATACTTATATAGAGACACACAAATATACCCAAACATGTTAAAATGTTAAAATTCGGTTAAAGTATAAACTGAACCAGACCAAAAGTTTAACCGCTCCTATCACCTAGGTCTCGTGCACCAGCGCGCTAAGATACTCAGGCCATGCGCTCGTTCCCCAAATATTGATGTAACGAGGTAGAATGCAAGAGCTCGAGGTTCAACGGTACCAACTCGCTTAGGGGAAGCTGATAGTTTTTGTTGTTGATTTTATTATGTATTAGTATTTATTATTAATATTATTTAGTTATTATGTCTTTCCACCACACTTACCCGTGATAATAATCTTTGCGCTGTAAAACGTAGCGCTACACTACACAATCAACGGATCCGAATCATACAATTAACAACAGCATCGATAGGGCGTAGAGGACAAAACCACCAGTAAGCAAGCAACGGTCAAGGAATTGTGCTAAACAAACCCAGACAGAATAAGTGTGACATGGATGTATAGATATACACCATCGTTAAAGATCTAGACCTAAAACAACACTATCAAGGCAGCAACACCCATTCCAAATCCCAACTTAATGATCTCATCCTGGGAAAATGTTTATGGAGCAACCTACATTACCTGCCATCGCGGGTCATCGACGCCAATATAAACCAAAAGGCAGAAGCCCATGATACGAATAGGTATTGGCTGCATGCCGAAGATCAAGACAAGAGCACACTGGGTTAATGGACAGTACATCTCAGAACACAGACGATCCTCTGGATATCAGCTTCAAAATAGCGACGCAGGGTCCTAGCTCTATGACGAAATGATGGGTCAGCAGCTTAATTCGATCAACACCTCTTCCGCTCACTAGTCAACATGCAGAGGAACTACCATCATGTAAAGACAGAAATCCTACTCGTAGATGAGAACATATTAGTACAACCCTGAGGACATATTGCAGGGATGGAGACACCACTTTGAGCGCCCAGCAACCCAACATAGCAAAGAGCACAACGATGACTTGCACCTGCTGGGAAGTAACAGAAGTGGAGCAATGCTATGAAGAAACTGTCCAAATAACAAGGACTCCGGACCACCTTATGGATAAAAGGCTGAAAACATCTTAAATATAGCGCCCAGTCCGTTGCTATGTACCTCACCAGACGTCTGAACAACATGATCCAGAGTGCAAACATACCAGATGTGGCTAGTGCTAATTAATGGAAGGACTATAATCTAACTTATAACTACCGGGGCATCAAAGTGGACAACTGCCGTTTGCAGAGTTACTAGATACGTTTCTTCAACCCCACCTAGACATTAAGCTGACCCTACCCAAAATAAACTCCAAGAGCTGTTTCACACAGAACACCTTCCCTAACAAAGGCAACACTACTGGTATATATAGCAATCAATGTGGCAAGAGGTCACAAAGCGATATTACAAGAATAATTTTACTGCACAAAGAAATAGATACATGAGTAGTAAATATAGACATAAAATGTTTTCACTTTTATCATGACTGATTTTCAGAACATTTCAATATTTAAGATGTTCTGCTTTTTTCGAATCTAAATGTAGCCATTGATTACATAATGAAATGTTTATTACAAGGAAAGTAAATTGCATAGAATAAAGAACAGCAAAAGACCAAACTACTTGTGACCAAAAACTTCTACATGATCATTGCTTTAAGTTTTGTATCGAATTCATGTACCAAGTTAGTAATGATAACTATCTTTACTAACATAACATCTACAGCATAAAAAAGTATTTCTTGTCCAAATTACTTGTCATCGGTCAAGTACGATATTTTTTTTATAATCATATCCGTGCCTGCGTTACTGGTCATCTTGGACAAGTTCTCTCTGCAATCGCGTCAACCATAGGTCGTCAAATCGTGTTATGTAGTCATGCATACTCGGGGCCAACAAATATCGGCTAGTATAACTGGGTTAGTCAAATTGTGTATATTAATATATTTTTTATGTCACTCTCAACTACAAGAAGAGATTTAAATCACGGGATTTAAATTAAATGTTACCAATTTCCTGTTAGTGACCTAATTTTCTTGCAAGAGGTACTAGTGCCCCAGCATGATGACACTATGGCGCCCCCAAAGATGGCGATCGCGTTAGCGGGTCGCTTCCAACCCCAAACAAACGTGTAATGAGGGTTCAATTAGTTTTGGTTCTCAGTAAACTTGGACAATTTACGGTAGGGGCAGGAGTCAAGAAAATCCTGTTTTCCAATCGTTGCACGCATTTCAGGGCCAACAAATATCGATAAGTCCATTGAGTAGTAGAGCCACTATATTTATATTAGTACAAACACTTGTCTCTATGGTCGACGCAATCCTCGTGTGCCGCATTAACTTTACATTACTGCACAGTTATCAACTGCTCTACTTTTGCAGTGTTACTGAGTGGAAAATTTATAGTAGAATGACAATTGAAGATAGAACAAAATAAAATTTTGTACAAAGTTGAGCATGGATGTATGCTTTCTCAGTCAATTAAATTCTTACCCAATCCATCTCGAAGGAAATGATGGGTTTTTGAACGTTGAACTCTTTGTATGATTGTAAATTATAAACTTAGTCTTGTTCTATACTTTTTCTGTTAGGTATTTCCCTACGGGCAATGGGCGTATGTGTTCACGGGGTAAAGAGAACTTCGTTTCATTGAGGCCAGAGTGATTATTTTATGACGGTTTTAGTTGGGAACACACGAACTTTGGAACACACGTAAGTCTGATATCCTGCGTTTCACTCTCCTTAGCTACTTCTTGGTGACCGATCATGTTGGATTTACCTGATTTCCACATGTAAACAACCTGAGCATAACCGCGGCTCCCTAATATCTAATCAACCATTGTGTTCTTAAATATCTTCGCACGCATCAAAACTACCTTCACCCCCCAATCGACTTTAGCACACTATCACCCCAAAAAAGGATGTTACAAAGTCGCCGGTCCCACTGCATATATGGCATTTCGTGCTTAGTAGAAAACAACGCGCGTATTACGTTCCAGTAATTAATTCCACATCTAAGTACACACATCACCTCTTATGGAATCCTACGACAGAAAATCAAAGGATATAGAGGTTAATATAGTGAGACTTACAACGCATATAAACACTATATTGAGTCAGAAAGTGCTATCCATGAATCCTACAGGACTGACACTTGACGCGCTAGGAAGAGGAGATCAATCAAAATTTTAGAATCTCAAAACTGCAACTGTTATACAATGCATAGGTCATGCGCCTTGTCTTGCTTGTTATTTTACCAGTCTTGGAGCACACCACGATGGTGAATATGGGAAAGCGAAAGTATTTGCGTTAAGGCTGAGGATTTTTTTTTTATTATTGATCTCCCCGCTAACCCAAGATTCGACCCAGCCGAAACCATACTCCAGAAATCCCTGGCGAAATGTTCTCTAAATGCTCCGTTTGAAGCGCGTTTTCAAGTAACGACACTAAATGGCCAAGTATGTCCAATACATATCGATACATATTAGCACTTTAAACTTCTGAATTCGGTTGTTTGAGGAATAATTTTAATGTCTTTTTTATTTCTTTTTAACTAACCCAAATAGTCGACAAGGAAAACCATAAATGTTATCGCACTCACTTTGGGAGAAACAGGTCGGTTTGGAAACTTCCAGCAAATTAGGATATAAATGTCGTCGATAAATATAATTCAATGAAAGGATACCTTTTGCCTCCATGAGAAATGTAAATTTCCAGGGATGTCTTATCTGTGTGTCTATGCATAACATTTTATACCGTTTTTCCTTTATGTAGTGTAAAACAAACAATCCATATGTAGGTAGGCAGGCAGATAGGAAGTTGAGTGGGTTAAGGTATCCTTCCGTATATTATCTATCTATGTATCTAATTCAAATGTTAAAGTTGTATGAACTATCGATCACTGTTAAGAACAGTCCCTTTTTCGTATTTCAGAAACTGCTGTGAAATAATTTAAAGGTGTTTTCTTCAGTGATGTGATATATACTCAGTCCCGTATGTGTACGAACAATAATGCGACCCAAATCAGTTTCTCTGTTTTATGTGGGTATGTTATATATTTGTGTTGGTACGTGTTTTGCCTGTACATGTGTGTGAGGCACTGTCCCCATCCTCCTTAAAAGGGAAGCGAAGTCTGATGATGATGTATATAGACTCTCGCAATTTGAACTTTAACTCCGGGTTTGTCTTTCCTCTACTATTATATTTTTTTTTTTTTTTTCCACTCGAGACTCCTCTTTGAGGCCTTTAGTGATTACAAACAAAATATAAATAAACAAATAATACTGAGCGGGATTGTATAGTAATGTTTTCGGTTTAAAGATACGTCTGCACACTCTCTGGCTGTAAACAGTACCGAATACAAAATATGAAATACAAATAGTAAAGC